>CM038219.1:105373891-105715794 GCA_021442155.1 Cymbidium sinense | reverse complement strand
TAAGCCCATTTGTAGAGGAGAAGAAACCTTTGATGCTAGTTAAGCACTATGGAGAAGGGAATATCCATAATACATGCCTTTATCCATTTAACAAACTTCTCGGAAAGCCTTTGTTGAGGAGTCTATGTATGAGAGAGACCCTGTTTACCTTGTAAAAAGCCTTCTTCAGATCGAATTTGGCCAGGAAGAACTGGTTCTTGCTCAAAGTGAATTCATTACAAATCTCGTATGCCATGGCTAAGTTATCAGAGATATCTCTCCCTTTTATGAAGGCAGATTGTGCTTGGTTAATCAAATTAGGGAGATACTTCTTCAATCTACAAGCAAGGACCTTAGCAATAGTCTTGTAGAAAGTGTTGCATAGTTAGATAGGACGGAAATCTTCAATCTGATTAGAATGCTTAACTTTAGGAATAAGGGTGATGAGGGTGTGCTTGAAATAGTTTGGAAGCTTATAGGAATTAAAGAAGAAATGAGCAGCATTAAGGAAAGCTTTCCCAGTTGTGTCCCAAGTAGTTGTGTAAAACTTAGAATTTAACCCATCTGGCCCAAGAGATTTGTTCTCGCATATACTTCTAAGAGCAGTAAGGATCTCCTGATCAGAGATATCAGCATCAAGTTCAGCCGCTTGGTCGAGGAGAGGAAATTAATGAGAGGGAGGTTTTGTAAGGGAAGAGTTAGAGGATTACAACTATTAAAGAGGTCAGCATAATACTTACTGAATGCCTCTGCAATTGAGTTCTGGTCGGTAACACTCCCACAATTAGAGTGTATTTCTCTAATGAGATTTGCATTCTTCCTTTCTTTAATAGAACAATATAGAAACTTTAGGTCGTCATCAGAGTGAGTGAGCCAGTGTGCTTTAGCCCGTTGCTTGATCCATATTCTTTCCTTAAGAGTAAGGTCCATGTATCTAGCTTTGATATCCTTTGCATCAAGAAGGAAAGAGGGATTGCTGGGATCGACTTCTAGCATTTCTATGACCTTAGCTTGATCAATTTTTAAGGTGTCGATTTGTTGATTAAGAGGGATGTTCTCCCAACTTCTTCCTTTGAGGGCCCTCTTAACCAGTCAGAGCTTTTTGGAAAGAACATAGAGAGGATCTCCATCTATATAATTTCCCCAAGCCACATTAATAGTTTCCATGAACCTAGGGACTGCGGTCCAATAATTCTTGAAGAGGAAATGGTGGGAGAAATAAGAAGATGAATGCAGAAAAGTCACAAGAGGGGAATGATCAGATGAACGAGGTGGAGGGACTTTATAGTAGGAAGAGGGAAAAGTCCCCAGCCAGCTTGAATTGCAAAGGACCCGATCAAGCTTAGAGAAAATAGGTCTATCAATCTATTGGTTAGACCATGTGAAGAACAGACTAGTGCTAGGTAGCTCAAGGAGCTCACAATCATTGATACAATCCTTGAATTCCAGAGAAATATTTAGGGAGATTAAGTTGCCACCAACTTTGTCCTTGCAAGAGAGGGTACAGTTGAAATCTCTCATAAGGATCCACGGGGTGTTGTGTAAACTAGCCAGATTCTTGAGAGAATTCCACAAAGAGACCCTAAGCTTGGCATCATTCTCTGCGTAGATGCAGGTTAGATGAAAGGAGTGGTGACTAGGAGCTAGACGCGACCATGAATTAATTGATGATTCATAGTAATCAGATCAAAGGTCAACCTTTCGGAGCACCATTTAATCCAAATTCGCCCACCAGGAGAGCACTCGAAGTTAGATACACTGGATTCAGAGGAAAACATTGTGAAATTATGAAGGTTAGTAGCGGGGTAAGTTGAATCTGATTGTATTTTGGTCTCCATGAGGAATAAGAGATCCAGGTGGAATTCCTTGATGATTCTTAAACAATCAAGTTTCCTGCCTGGTGCTGAGAGTCCACGGACATTCCAACAACCTAGGGATGGCTGGTTCATTGAGAGGAGGAGGGGGTGGGCTTCTTGCCCTTCTTCTTGTTACCTTTATGAGGAGTAGGGGAGGGATTAGAGGTAGCTTTAGAGGAATCCCCCTCCTGAAGGATTTTACTAGGGGTTTTAGGGACCTTCTCATTCACCTTTTGATGATTCAATCGACTAGGATATATTACTGCTGATCGAGTGATGACCCCGACTGTGTGAGAGCCACTCATGGTATCAGTGGTAGAGGGATCAACTTGTTCCAAAGTGGGTGATAGTTCCTCTTCCAAGTCGATAGGATTCTCAAGAGATGGAGAGAGGATTGGAGGGTGATTTAGATCATTAATTTTCTTATTATAGGAGGAAGGTAGAATGGAGTCCTCCATAATAGTTTCTTGGGTACTAGGGATTTTAAAATGAGGAGGGGGAAGGGATGAATCTTGAAGGGTAAGTCCTCTCTTGGAGTATCCATCTGTTTGGAGAGGAAGGTTTGACTAGTCTCCCTAGTAGAGACACGGCTTCTGCTTCGACCCCTGTTATTAGCTTGTGGCTTAGGATTTTGAGGGCAGGAGTGATTGTCATGAGAGAAGGTGTTGCACAATGAGCATGGAGGCTTCCAATCGTAAATAATCTCTTGGGTAAATTTCTTACCGTTTAAGTTGATAGGGATTGAATTTGGGAGGGAGGAGGAAGTTGGAATGAACACAAATCTGAGCAAAGCGTTATCCTTTAGAGGCAGTGAGATTATCCACTGCCAAAGGGATACCAATACGACTAGCAACCTTGGAGAAGCCCGATTCATTCCAACAGCAGAGAGGGAAGTTCGAGAGCTTGATCCAGATAGGAAGTTCAGATATTAATTCTTTGGATGACCGAAAGTCCCAAGACCATTTTTGAAAGACAAATGGACGACTATTAAGGAGGCATGGGTCGTTATCCCAGACCAAGTTGTAATCCTCTTGACATGTGAACTTGAAGAGGAAAAAATCCCCTTCCGGTTAGGAGATCTAGGTTGCCTTTGAACTTCCATCTCTTCCTAATAGCAGCAAGCAGGGAACCATAGTATGGGCGTTTCCCAATTGCGTGGCCTATTAGCGATAGTTGTCATTCTTTTTGGCCTTCAGAGAGCTCGTCTTCAGAGAAAGAAACTTCTTGTGAGTCAGATGGGATGAAGGAAAGAGGTAGTGCCTTTTTTTTCAGGTGAGAAGAAGGTCCTTCCACATGCTAGGGTGTGGTAGATTTAGGAGACCAAGGATAGAGGATTGAGGAGGGGAGGCGGAGAGTGGAGGGAAAGAGGTATGATGTAAAAGGTTAGATGCTATGGGATCCATACCTAACCTGGACACCTGACCTCCGACAAAAGCCGGAGGCCAGAAGAGGTAGTGAGGGTAGCCGATAAGAGCGAAAGTCGGGTGGAGGAGGAGGAGGAGGAGGAGGAGGAGGAGGTTGGCTGGAGAACTTCCCGGCGCGAGCCCTAGATCACACATTCCTCGAGCTTGGTGAAGATGCCTTTTATCCCAACATGAAGCTTTAGCTTCTTCTCATCCCTTCTCAAGGCGTGAACACTAGTCTAAAGTTGGAGGGGGGATGACAGACCGAATCGAACTGCTATTCTTTTACATCATACTATTGATATTTCCGTTCTCTTTTTTATTTAATATTTATTTTTTATTTTTTTAAAGCCCGAAATATCAATAGCCCAAATCATATGCTTAATAACTTAGTGACTGTACATATATTTTTCATTTCTAACTTATACATTGAATATGATACTCATAACTTTAATGCATGTATATTTAGGCACTTTCAGATTAATGAGAAGTTTAATATTCAAATGTCTATATATAAACATACACTTGTATTGAATCACAAAAGTTAATATTTACATTAAATTAATTATATAGGCTTTGTCATCATTCATGCATTATTTATATCATATATATATATATAAAAAATATATATATATATATATATATATATATATATTATTATTATTATATATATATTATTATTATTATTATTATTATTATTATTATTATTATTATTATTATTTATATATACAGTCATGCATGAACTTTAACTAATTAAAGATCATTTAACTTAATATTTTACTTTAATTAATTAATCAAATGATAATAACTTTATTATTGTACATTATATATTTATTAATTTACCGTTCACTTTAACTGAGTTAGTATTAGTAAAGTTCAATTTATTTAATTTATGATAACAACAGTTTTAACTTATATATATATATATATATATATATAATCAACATTTTGGTAAGTTTTATGGCAATTGAAACTATTTAAGCTCATTTTGCGCATGAGACATTCTTCATTTGTCATCTTGAGAATGTGTGAAATTTGAGTGACTTTAATTGTGACCGAAATTATTTTTGCATTTGATTGAAAGAGCATTGCCATCATCGCCGATTTAATTCTCCTTGCTCACTTGACTTAGTCTCTGCTCTTGTTGTAAACTTGAAAGTCAACAGATCAAATAAGTCAACTCATATTCGATGCTAGATAATAAATCTGTGTACAAATTTAGCCTGATCCTCAATTATGTGAAGTTGTCAGTAAAAATATTTAATTTTACAAAAATGTTAAAAACTTCTAAAAGACATCCTAAATCTATCTCACATATATAATCAATTTACGAAATTATTTCTGCATTTGATTATTGATATGTTATATGAGATTGAGTAAATATAATGTTAAGCTAATCAAATAAAAAAGTTTCATATGCTCATGCTTAGAGTCTTGTGGACATAATGCATTAATAGATGTCACCACCTTCTTATAAAATAGTAAATTGATCATATTAAAATTATTATATCTACTAATATTTAGAGATAATTGATGAATAGAAATGAGATAATTTTGACTTTATAGATAATTGCACTTTTAGATATTAGGGTATGTATATGATAACAAAATTTTAATATTTATGTACTAGGATTTTAAATATGCATATATGTTGTTACATTTAAAAACTGTTTAAAATTATCCAACACGGTTTAATTATTGCTCAATTTCTTAATACAAATTATTTTTTAAGAAAATATATTTAAAAGTTTTATTTAGATTAAGACCCTTTGGTGGTGGTGGTGCAATGCACACAAGCATTCAGGGGAACCAACTCATTTTTTTCAGATGAGCAATATTTAAATAATAAAATAATATAATAATTAAATAATAATCATAATAAGTATAATTAAATAAATAAAATTATATAATATTTTTAATTTTAGAAAAATACAAATAATTAGTAAGATAAAATCATCAAATTTATAAAGAAAATTATAAATAGATAAAAATGTAAAATTATAGCCTATAATTTATAGTTTAATCACCTTCTTAAGATTAAATATATAAATTAAATTTACCCAAGATTTATAGATTAAATTATTTGATGACTACAAAGTTAATAAAATATCAAAATTCTTTTTATCCATTTTTGAAATACTAAGTACAAAATAATTTTTTTTTAAATTTATATGACGTAGATTAATTTAAGTAGTTTATGAATTTAATTAACATTAATATTAATTAATATGTGCATGTTAAATATTTTTAAAAAAATTGTAATATTAATATATAAATATAAATATAATTTATAAGAAGAATATAACTAAAAATACAAAAAAAATTTTAAAAATTTTATGATTTAAAATTATTATAAATTTATAAAATATAGTTTATAACTAGATTACATGAGTTAAAAATATTAATTACATGTGATTATAATAAATTAAAATTAAATTCATTTTAAGATGCGTATATAATACTATTTGCTAATATTCATCTCAAAATTATTCTTAAGTCAGAATTATTTTGAGGATGGACAAAATTATAAACTTCTCCATCTAATTGAATAAAATTAATATTTTTAGGCTGGGTAAATGCGTAAATTGTAAAATTTTTCATCCCATTACATAAATTTAATATTTTTTTATCCCATTACATAAATTTAATATTTTCAAGGTGGGCATCCACCCTCGGCAACACTTGGGTCCGCCCCTGACCGCATTGTTGTTTGAGTACTATGTTTAGACCTCATTTTAGCTGCATTTTGAGTGAGAAAGTTGTGTTTTCCAATTTAATCTGATTACCTTGAGTGGTAGTCAGAAAGCTGAGATTTGACTTTTGTAAAATTAAAAATTTGTATGCCCACCGCAGCATCATTTGCAGCACGTCAACCAGTGCTTTTTCACACAGCTATAGCTATTCTAGACAGACCCTAAAATACTCTTTCTTTCTAACAACTAAGTACTTATTTAAGGTCGGTTGCATGTAAAATTAGTACAAATAAAGTTTAAATAAGGTTTGACTTAGAATTGGATTATATGTAAAGGCGGAACCAACCTCAGTTCTTAGGAGGGAAAATATTATATGTTAAGATAAAAGTAAAGGGCAAAAATAATTTTTAAAAGGGGGGTTGACTAATTTGACCAACTCATATAAGAGAAATTATAAAGTTTAGGAAAAAGCAATTGCATTCATTAAAAGTTCTAAAATTTTTTGATTGATGTTGATATAAATCTCCCATAAACCTCCTCACATTTTGACCGATTTTGCATTCTTCACATGATCACCCACCCTTAGGATGTTTATCTAGCATTTCTTGCATGTAGTATGAATGTTTTGCACCATCACTACACCTGCTGCCTATATAAAGATGATATTCCCTTCTATCATCTCCACAAATATCACACTTTTAGATCATCCTAAGGGTGTGCATTAGCTGGTTCAAACCAAAAAATCAAACCGAACTGATGTTATTTGATCAGTTTAGTTCTATTTGCAAACTTAAGGTTCAGTTTTTGATTGTAAAAACTATGCTATTTAGTTTTAAGTTTTCGGTTTTCAATTAAGTTTAAAAAAAAAATTGGTTAAACCGAATAAATCAAATTAGTTAAGAAATCAAATATAAGTATATAATTTTGGTTGTAAATGCTTAGCTATTTATATAAATTGATAGATTTTTATTTGTCTATGTATAAAATTTATTATATTGTGTTTCAATTAATTAGTTTATATAAAAATTGAAAATTTTTATTTCATTTATATGTTATTCGGTTCAACCGAAAACTGAATTGAATAAACTAAATTATAGTTTGGTTCAGTTTTATGCTTTATTTGGATGATTCGATTATTTTAAAGTTATTTGATTTAGTTTTTTCGGTTTCACAAAAAATTCGTTCTGACTAACTAAACCGACCGAATGCACTCCCCTACATCATCAAATTCAACATTTGATTCATAGTTTTTACCCACAATAGCAACTTGAGGTTGAATGAGTTGGTCCTGACCTTTGATTGCATTCAATACAGCACCATCCTTTTCAAGAAGTTTATTTACAGGACATTCTTCAGAACAATTATCACATGCATCATATCCTGGAAAGGCACTCAAACTAGCTTTGCTTTGAGCATTCTCATGACTTGAAGTAGCACTTAATAAATTACTTGCTTCAGTAGTTGCCAGCAGAAACTCATCCCAGATGCTGCTCTTGTGAATTAACACCGTATCCACCATAATAATAGAAGAACTATCAGATTTTGTCCTAACAGAGAGGTTACAAGAAATGCCACTCTCACTGTTGTGGTGCATGCATGATAAGCAAGGAGTCGAACATACAGTGCATGTTCCAGATTCAATCTTCATTACAGAACGTTCGTTTTGGAAACATAAACTTCTTTCCATCAATCTCTTGCAATGATCTCTTCCAGATTTTTCAAAGAATCAAAATTTTCAGTTTTTTGTAATAATTGAAATCTCTCTATTATGGCATCGTGATGCTATGTAGCTCTCGAGATGTTTAAAAACCTTTGTGGATTTCATAAAAGAGATCATAATGAAATCTTCACATCCAACAAAGCCAAAATCTACGTCCAGCCAATCCCTGGAGGTAATGGTTAGAGCATGGAATTACGCTTACTTATTAACATTTGCCTTCGGCAATAGTAATCTTAGGCCAGTTCATTTACATTTTACGTCCTTTTCCTTGTCAATAAATTTTTTTTTTCCTTCCAAAATATTTTCACCTTCCAACATAACTGATGTCACTTTAGATACAGTATCAATGTTTTTATCATCTAAGGAAGTCTCTTCCTCAACGACCACACCAGATTTAGAAGCGTTTTCATCTTCACATGAAACATTAGCGAGTGGAATATCATCAAAAACAGTGGATATCTCTATGTTACCTTCAATAATCCCATCATCCTTCTTGACTTCAACTTCTACAAAAACATTTTCATCAGATTTAGTTTGAGCTAACTCAGGGTTACCTTCAAGATCTTCTCAAATTTGACTGGAGTCTTTAATGTCTCATCTTCTAAACTATCATTCTTCTCAATTAGCATTAATTACACCAAATTTTGACTGGAGTTTTTTTTTTAGGCCCCTAAATTAATGTTCTTCTCTGAAACATCAAAACTCTCCATAAAGTTGTTCATTGTGTGGAGCAAACAGAATTGAAATTATAAGCTGATAAAAGCCTTGGAAGTATATCATCATTATGGGCACTGAAAAGAACTTACTACAAAACACTGTAGATTTGCAGCTGACTCAACGTGCATTGACAGTTCGATTCATAGGATGCAAAACAACTCACCTATGGAGTTGGTTCCTTTCTTGCATTGCAACCTTCCATTTTCGGCCTCATCTTCCTCCTTCCCGAAGCTAACCTTCTCTGATTCTGACATCCTCTTCACTGCTTCCTCTCTGATGCCAGACCTCTTTTACTCTAGCCTTTTGACCACCCCCCTCCTTCATGTCCTCCTTGCCTCCCCGTCTCTGCTGATGCCTTCTCCCATCTCTATCAACCATGACATTGTTGATTCCTAGTCAAACCTCGTTGCCCTCCTTGGTAGTGCACCTAGCTAAACCAAGAGTTTCTACAGTGGCCAACCTTTTCGTAGTTCTGGGCTTCTATGTCCCTGGGCTTCTATGTCTTAGGTAACTCTCATAATTAGTGTTAATTAAAACTAACTATTAACCTTGTTAACTTACATGATATTCATGAAAATATGAGTACTTTTTTGCTAATTGTACATATATGTAGATGCTATTTTATGAAAATAACCATAAATTCTAACTCATTATTTTGCGCCATTAGATCTTCATTGATATGTATTAGTCTACATTAATGGCAGTGATTAGTGAATAATAGAAAGCTAAAATGAAACAAGATTGGAAATGATTTGTTATTTGTATTTGTATGCCAATAATAATACATTTATTGATCTGAAAGTGCAAGTTTTTCAACACCTCTAAATGGAGGAAAGAAATGGATATCACCCTCTTATAGGAAGAGGAGGTAGGTGAGCTAAGGGTTGCACATAACACAGACATACATGATTGTTGACCTCCACATATATGTCATAAGTCAAAGTCAAGCCTACAAATCAAATTTGACGGACTTCGGAAGCGACAATGCACAAATCGATGCTCAAAATGCACCGGGCATCGAAAATAATGAAATGATCACCGATTGGGGACTTCTGCATCGTTAACGCCAAAATCAATTAATTTAAATATTAATCTAACGATCAATCGATTAAGCCGAGTTATCATGTACACGTATATATCGAGCGACGATTCGAGCGACTCCGTTCGAAATCGCGTTAGCCAAAATACTATCAAATGAGACTATTCGACGAGTGCTGCCGATGTCGAATAATCAGCGGTATGCAATGCAAATCAGGTAAAATGCACACTAGTAAAATAGTCAAAAACGACGAGAATCTTCCGTTGCGTAACGTCAAATTAGTCAGGTTATAAATATTGTATAACTTAATGATCAACTGATCAAGCGCTCAAGTCATCAATACATATACACGCATATTGAGGTCAGGAGGCACCGACAAGGATCAAACAACCTCCGTTCACGAAATTGATCATGTCATTCGCTTCGAAACGTCAAAGTTTATCAAGTAAGACTATTCGCACTCAATTCGGAAGAGTCTGCGCAAAAATCGAGGATTCGAAAGCGGCGATGCGCATTTTGAGCTGAAATGGACTCAATTTGACATAGACTTGAACCAAATTATCTCCGATCACAAAACGGACTGCGTCATTACATTCAGAATAATGAAATTACCTAAAATTGATATATATATTTATTATGTGCGATTATCAGCAATTCAAATTAAAACTATTTAATTAATTTAAAAAATCTCTAAATTATCTCTCATGCTCAATCGTTCCCCATTTTTATTTTTTCAATTTTTTCTGATTTAAACAAAAAAAAATTGATTCCCCGTTTTCATGCACTCTTCTCTCTCCTCTTCTCTCTCCCTCGTTAGAAACGCTCTGCACAGCACACAGCACACAGCACACACGTAAAAAAAAAATTTTACTCTCGGTTTCCTTCGTCCGACTGTTGCCCATGGCGACCGCTGCCGCTGCCTGCACCGCTTCCGCGCAACGAGCCGCCTCGACCTGGACTCCTCGCGTTCCCGTTGCACACGGCCGCCGCCGCGCCGCCTGACCCGCGTCTTCCGTATGCGCGTCCCCGCTGCTGCGTCCCGCGGCCGCTGCGCCGCCTGCGTTCCGCAGCCGTTCGTGCTCCCCACTGGCGCACGTCCGTTCCACGCCGCAAAACCGCCCTCTCCTCTTCCCGCGAGCCCGCCTCCACTGCCGCGTGACCCACGCCGTCCCTCGGCCCAGCCTGCCGCACCGGCGCGTCTCTAGCCCACGGCCCATCTCTTTCCTCCAGCCCATGGACAACCAAACAAATCCTTCCTCCAGCCCACGGCCCGCTAGCCAGCAAACTTTTTCCCTTTCTGCAGCCCGCAGCCCGCCGGCCCTTCCTCCAGCCCATAACCCATCCATTTTCGCCCTAAAGAGCATCTTAAGATTCTTCTTTTTTCGCACCTCATTTAATTTTTATTTATGATCGAGAAGAATATCATCGGCGAATTATTTTGATTTCGATCGCACTCCTCGATTCTTCCTTTTCTTTCATAGAATCGGGAAGAACATCGTCAACGCAATTCTTCTTTTGATTTTCGACCGCATTCTTTGTATAACCCTCCCATTTTCGCCCGGAACTTGAAGAACATCGCGTAATTCTTCTTTTGGTTTTACGCATAGCTCTTGACATACATTTCAAATTGCATACATTTCCTGCGCATTGTAGCTCATCGAAAATCGTCGAATATGTGATCAAATATATATATATATATATATATATATATATATATATATATATATATATATATATATATATATATATATGTTTTTTCAGTTTGAAGATCTCGTTGTACTCAACAGGCTGAGATAAAGAACCGGTTGGTGTCGAAGACACCACCACGCTTCAACGGCGTGCGAGTAAGCCAACACTCGTTAGATGAAATGCTGTAGAAATTTCATCTAATTTCTAAATTTAGAAAAAAGGGGGGATGAATATATATTACATTATATGTATTCTTTCAAGCTGAAGACCTCGCTCAAGTAGCGAGATGAAAACCGGTTGTGGTGTCGCAGAACCGATCATCAGCAGGCGTCAGGTGAAAAAAACACTCCGATATAGATATGGATGGGGAGGTTGCCAAAATTAGCCAAATTTTTAACTTAGAAAAAAGGGGAGAGTGAAATGAACTGACTTAAGAACGCTAAGTAGAGAAACCTGCAGCTAATTTTAAACTAAAGGCGTTAAACAAGAAAAAAAAGGTGGGGGAAGCCTTTAAAGAAAATTTTTGAAAAAAATAGAACATTCATTTAAAATCTAAGTGAAATTTGGGAGAGACTAATACTAAACTCATAATAAACTTACATTAAACTTAAAGTCTATGGATGAATCTAAATTGAGTTTAATGACTTATACGAATACGGAGGTGATTACTATGCTAGTTAATAAGCATAAGTAGGGCTAAAACAATAAATACTGAAATCAGCATAACTTATCAAAAGTGATGTAGATTGAATATAATCAAATTGGGAGAATTACAAAAAACTCAACAAGTAAACTAAGTGCAAGTAATATTTTAAACTACAATCTAAATCGAAATGTCTTCTTCGCCACCAGATCTACAACTCTTTGTACAAGCAAACAGAATGCGATACTAAATCAAAATCTACAAAAATCATAGAGCTTCCTTTCATCAAAAATCAAGGAATTTCATTCTAACTATGATTTTCAAAATCAATGATTTTATTAATTAGATGAAATTAGCTAAGCTATAAACACCTGCATGTGCTCGGACATAGAGATTTCAAGTGCAAATTTTAATGTTTGAAAAGGCTGCGCAGGCTAAATTGGAATAAAAAATGAAAATATAAAATCAATCTCATAATTCAAACATAAGATTACCTAAAATTGTTATACACTCGCATGGGTCTCTACATGTTGAATGCTTAAATTCAGTGTAGGATGTCTTGGGTTGCTTCCTTTAGTCTTAGATTGGGTTAACAAAACTTAAAAACCCATAATAAGAGTTTCAAATGAGTGGAATATCTGAGAAACTAATTCTGTCAGGTGATAGTAGATATAATTCTCTTTTAGCAGCTAAACATAGTTGACGGAATCTAAAGCTCTTAAACATATTCGAATTAATCAATTTTTTTTAACTCAAATAAATTATCAATCTAAAACAGCTTAAATGAAACTCTATCATTAAAAACTTAAATCAATCTCAATACATCCACCTTCCGCAACTGTTTATCGGGGGTGACAAATTAAGAAAACTAGCTCATATAAGCAATGTCAAATCAAGTGCTATGTTCACTCTCAATCAATTTCAAGCCGCGATGGGGCAGGACCCATGTCCTCTGTGGCGGCCGATGAGCTCCACATATGCGATTACACCGAGTCCTCGACGGGTAGTTTGGTCAATCAGCTCCATTATATTACGATCACGCATCGTAGCTATGCTCCCCAATTATTGCCTTTGAGTTGTGAATCATAGTTATACTTGATAGGCAAACAACCCTCACATCTAAGGTAGACTTAAGATTGTCTCCTTGACAAACATCATCCCAAGTTTACAATGATTTCTTGACGACGTAACCCATGTGTTCGATAAGATTCTTGTCGTTGTCACTACCTCCTACCAAGTAGGAAGGATTAGCGGGATGACGAACCATGGGATCTAGATGCACGCCATCATTCCCCAACCATCGTTTAAGTTGAAATAATAAATTTCATAATCTAAATTCAAACTCCATATCTTACTATACGCTATGCATTTAGTGATCTAACGACTAGCCTTAATCGAAAGTTCTCTCTCACTTATTGAGAGGGGTGATTAACTAACTATAGGGGCTTGCGCCTATAGGAAACTTGGAACCAGATCTAAAGTCCTCACAAAATGAGAGTGAAATCTCTGAGTAGTGTCTTATCTACTATTTCATCTGTCTTCTGAAAATTACACTAATATTTCAAATCACTCTCTTCAATATCAATTCAATTTGTCGAGAGGTCGGTGGCGAATTTTTGGAGCCCACAATGACACAATTCCAAGAATATTGTAGCTTTGTGACTATTTTTATGTTAGTGGAGGTGACCACCTTCAATGCCTCATAATCGAGAGGCAGTAGCATAATCACCCTCTAATAAAAGAAATAAATAAATTACACACAGGTGTAAGTGAGCCATAAATAAAGTTTCTAAATATATAATTGGATGTTTATACACAAGGGATGAAAGATGTTTTGCTCACTTCGACTGGATTGTCCACCAGAATCGGTCTCAAAGTATGACTTGGAAGCTACCATACTTCAGAAAAGTGAAACAGATACTGATCACAAAACTGAAAGCCGTTTGAGTTCCAAAATTTTTTTAGATAACTGTTTAGCCACTTCTATTGGTCTCAACAATTTGCAAAAGTTTTTTAAATTTGATCGCAAAACATCTATAATGAGCTCTTTGGTGATTCATTTTGTGATTACAGACAATCACAAATTGACTTCAGCAACGAAATGTAAACTTCATGCATTCCTATTATGGGTATGTTGTTATAGTTGCAAAGGCGCCATAAATCTCTCAACAGAAGCGTGATTTGAGAGCATTCATGGTAATTATAAACATCATTGCGCTATTTTCTTAAACGCATTCTAGATTTCTTGATGGTTTCTGGCTCATCAAAGCTAATTGAATAAATCAAAAGGTTATTATTTCAGTACATCTTTTTGTTTGTTCAGAATATAATTCATAGGTACCCTCAGTCAAATGAATGAATTTGCATTATCAAACCTATTTTATTTAATTTCAAAACATGAACAGGACGAAATAATAACAAAACCACTCGTTAAGATGAAAGAGAACACGCTTTATAAGCAAAGTTAAGCAATGTCCATCTCTCAATTTATTATAAATAGTTTGGCTGCAAAATAGAACTAATTTTCAAGCAGATAAAAACAGCACTTCATATTTTGTTTTTGTTCCCCTCTTCAAATCTCTACCCACGTGGTGCTTAGCTCACATATCAACCTAATCTTGTTCGTTTTAACTTTCTCTGGTTGTGATACTTTATACTTTCTTCTGGAAACAAGGAGCCATGCCTTCATTGTCTTGTCCTCATTCGTTATTTTGTTCTGCAAAGCTCAAGTTATCAACATTAATGCTGTTTGAGAGAACAAATAATTCTGATTTTTATGATTTTGCGAGAAGCACATGGCAGTGTTCTCCTTCCTGAATTGTGCTTCCTCAAGTGATGATGGCAGGCAAAATTTGTAAATGTTATATTTGTAATGGCTTGGTAATGTGCACTATTATATGTTGTATGTGCTGTCAGAGGATAAATATTAGTCATTTTCTTGCTTCTATCTTATCTTTATGAAATTTTTATCAAGGATTAGAACAACATTCTTCTATTTAAGTATGATCTTTAGAAATCTTTAGGTTTTCAGCTAGCAATATTGCATGTGTATTTTTGTTTCTATAACTATATCTGATTTAATCCTCTTATTGCTTGAATTATATTTGTCACTCTTATTATCATCAACTACATAATTAACCAAAACATGAGTTTAGTCTATCTTGTGAATGTTTGCACTTGGAAAGTATCTGGAGCCTATGTGGGTTACTTGGAATGTTCAATCTTGCTAGACTCAGAGGGGATCTCCTCGAGGACTTTTGAGAAAAAAAAACAAGTCTTTATGTTATGCAAAGATGAATATTATTATAGAAAGCTTGGAATGAATCAAATTGTCATCATATGCTTTTATTTATTGATGGCAATGGTTATCAAGAAAGAGCCAAAATAATCTATTTGAAAGTTGAGATGTATAGCTTGTATTTGCTACTTCATCACTATAAATCATGTTTCTAAGGCATTGACTAATATGGCCTAAAAATTAAAACTTTTGAGTCAAGCTAGGTTTATTATGGTATTTTATTTAGTCTTGATTTATCGGGCTTTGAAATCCTAATACAAGTAGAGTGCGATTAATTTTTCACAATCCATGAGAAAGAAAGATGCCTATGGAGAGACTTGGATACTAGCATCGGGGGCAAGAATGGTTGGATTCCTAAAATTACTCGTGATTATGGAAGTAAAGTACATCCAATTTGTAACAACATATCAAGCAATTGTTGTCACCATTCGAGATTAAAATGAGGTTGTCTAAAGTCTTGAAGAAGGGATATTAGGAACAAGATTGATACTACACAGAATAAAAGAAAATGATAGAGATAAAGCATAATCATAGAGATACTAAAATCTATATGATTCGGCTTTAAGCAAGCTTACATTAATAATAGAGAAATGAGATTTTGAACTACTAACAATATAAGCTATGAAAGATGTAAAAAATGAAGATGAGCTTATTCTTTGAATTAAAGTACATAATCTTATAATTAAACAAAATTAAGCCCAAGAATAGAATAAAAGAGAATAATAATTGGAAAGGCGCATCAATTTGATGATTTGATAATAAGTGTGTGAATGTCAAGCAACAAAAATAAATAAAGTGAAGAAGGTATCATCAATTAAGAGCTAGTGTTCATGTGAAGAACAAAAAAGAATGTCATCAACCGAGAAAGTAAATATAAATCAATTTATCAATCTCACTAGATGTTCATGTCACTTTGAATTAATATTTATATGTGTGCCATTAGTAAACTTAAATAAGTATCAATATTTTATGAACATGAACAATTCTTTTTGCATTAACAAGCTTAGGCATGCTCATGATTTCACCCATCAATTTCAAGGAGTACCAATCAACTTAAAATATGAAAAAACCTACCAATTCATGCACTAGAACAAATGATCATCATAAACATACCTATTGATTTAGCATATCTTATCAAATCATATGTATCACATTCTCATTATCAAATAAATGTGACATTTGAATCTAAAGGCCTTTGATTAGTTTATTCCAACATTCTCATTTAATAAGCTGCTTAATATGCTATCACAATACACCCATTATTATGTTAAGAAGTCTAGCATCATTAGTTATGATGTTTGATGGAGAATTAAAGCTAAAAAAACTCATCCAATTAAGATGATATTTAAGTTTTAGAATGCATGATGATCAACTTTTTTATCACACTAGTGTTAAGATTATCGATAATAATTAACTCAATGAAATCAATAATTACCTCCCTATTGACCTCACTTTTGGAGTGAGGATTAATCTCCCTATCTTAGATCTAGGAACCTTCTAGACACTTGGATTTCCTCTAGTGATTAAGCAGACACTAAAATTTAAGCTTAGAGACTTCGAAAGCATAAGCTCAAAGTCCACCTTGGGATAAATAGATTCTACCTACCTTATGGCCTAAACTAAGACTCATACGTATTCACTCATCCAAACTTAAGCTCATGTGGATGGAGCTAAACCAACTTCAAACTTATTCAATTCATCTTAATTGAATTTGATTTTCCAATCTAAGCTCCAAACCAAACTAACTTGGACCTTAATCTAAGTTAACTCCACCATGATCCTATAACTCAATTCAAACCCTTTCAAGCAAACTAAATCTAATTTGACTTTCTCAATCACTCTAATTATTCATTAGGTCATTTCAAGCCACTTCAACACTTATAATCAAACCAACTGAACCAAGTAAATTTGATCAACCCAAGTTAGTCCATTTAACCTAAAAGATTCAAATGAGCTAGAACCTAATTAAACCTAAATCAATTGCAATCAAAACCAACAATCAACTTCAAATTTATCATTGAACACACCCCAACCATCCATTACCCCAATTGATTCAGATGGCTTGACCAAATCACTTGACCCAAAGTAACACAAAAGGGGCAATTAAACCAAACTATAATTAAACCCCATTAGATCAAATCAAATCACATCCCTTCATTGATGATTGTAGGTCACCATTGAACGCTCCACTACAATCAATTGATCCTAACCAAGCTAACTTGTCCTCCTTAATCCAAGTTGACCCAATTTGACCTAAAGGGCCAAATTAGGCCAAATAAAATCCTAAACCAAATTGGTTGAAGCCAATATTTCTCACCAATCACCAATTGAATATTGAACATGATCCAACCTTCGATTTGACCCAATTTGGTCAACCCAATCCAATTAACCTACTTAGCCAAATTTGACCTAAATAGTCAATATGAATTAAATCACTCCATAATCCAAATCAATTCAAATCAACTCTACTAATCACTCACAAATGATCAATTGAACATAGACAAAATCCATGCTCAAATCAATTTGGTCAAATTGGTCAACATGATCCATTTGAACCAAATTGAACCATATGAATCAAATCAATTGCACTAATTCATTCCAAATGATCAATTGAACTTAACCAAACCCTCACTTTGATCCAATTTGGCCAAAATAGTCAATTCAGCCTAACATGACCCATTTGACCCATATGGGTCAAATTGAGCCAAATGTAACTAAACCTAACCCAAACCCAACCAAACTTGGCATGACTCATCATTGGGTCACTATGGGCCTGCCCAAGTGAGCCTAACTCATGGTAAACCTGATTTGGGTCAAACCCATTGAATTAAGTCACCCAAATGGGAGAAAATCCCCATTTGGATGGGTTCTCTGCCTCCTTACCCCATGACAACCACCTTTGGCTCATCTTGGACAAGAGGACCACTGACTCAACTTAACCCAAAGCTGTTGGAGTTAACCTTTGGCCATGTGGGGGTGAGTTCACCCATGACAACCCATTGGCCTATTTAAGGGAGAGGGTACACCTCATGCCCACTATACTCTCCCACCTCTCTCACCACCTCTAGTTCCGCCATCTCCACCACTTACCTCACCCAGAGGCCCAAAGATTGAACCAACCCTAGCCCTTGGTTCAGTTGGGGAGGAGAGTATACTCCTCCCCATGGATTCAAACCGAGTAGAGACCTTCCCTAGAGCATTCCACACAGTTCCATACCCTCTCCCGAGCTCTTTATGCACCCACTAGAGACTAGCTCCCATCAAACTCGAGCCCATCGCCCAAGTTTCTAAACCTCCACCAAACCCAAATTAACTCTTCCACACCTTCACCACACTCAGCAAACCAAATGAATCATTTTTGAGCAATTCAACCACCAAAATTGTCTTAAGACTAACTCCAATGAGCTTTGATGGAATTTGGTCCATAAAATCGGGAGGCGCTCATGATCTTCTCAACAAGGCTTTGTCACTTCAAGGAAGATACCTCTATCGACCACCGGTTTATAGCTCATGAGATAAAAAATTTGACAATAGCTTTGTCCTAAAAGTTGGTCTTTTGAAGTGAATCGTGTTTTCATGCAATTTTCACCTTAGATCCCCTTAGATTTATTCCCATCATTTTGGAGTCAATTTTTCCATCGAATGAGCTCGATGAGCTTGACTGTTCTCTTCGGTGCTCTTGGGATGATGAATCACCTGTCCATTGATTAGAATGTATCCGTGATTAATCATGTTAGAAATTTTGATTTAATCCCTTTGAAATCATGATTAATCTCGTCGATCCAAAATCGATGGCGAGATGAAACGATTCGAGCTAAGTCATTGACCGGATGATTTAAGTACCAATATCGCAACGTCACATGGAAAGCACGTCAGTCAATTGTGGCGGGTTAAAAGGTTAATTAGACTTTAAAAATGTATTTAAATGACTAGAACTTCAAAAAATTATAACCAATTGTAAAAAGATCCAAAAAATGGAAATATACCCATTTTGGAAAGGTTTGATAGAGGAAAATTTAAGAAAAACAAAATCCCTAATTTATGCCTAGGTAATAGTGTCTAATTAAGATTTGAAGTTTAGGTTAATTACTTTAACTAAGGCCAAATTACTTGGTTAATTAATTTTAAATTTGGTGGGATGATTTCATGGGATGTCCTATGCCTCCCATAATTTTCTTGGAATTATTTGTCCTGTAATTTAAAGAAATTTGAATTTCAATCCTAATTACCCTCATCAATTAATTAAAAAATTATTAAAATTGATAAATAGTGAAAATTAAATATTTAATGATAATTGATCATTGTGAATAGTGGGAATAGTGAGGAGAAGTAATTAAAACCCCTTTCCTAATTATTTTTCCAAAAGTATTTTCTTAAGAATGTTAATTAACATATGTAATAATTAGGGATTAATTAAAAGAATTAATGATAAAATAAAAATCAAACAAAATTAATAATTAGTTCAGATAGTTCAAACATATTCCATTAATTCTTCATTATGTGTTTAATAATATAAAGTCATTAAACAAACTATGATTAACCCATTGGTATGGGAAAATCATAAGAGTATGTTACTTAGATTTTTTCCTTCTTTAATTGAATTAAATCTTAAACATTAGTCTAATTGCATTAGATCCCTTTAGGTGCATTGTAAATTTTACTTTCCTTAAAACATATTATTGAAGGCTTATGATCAAGTGGTTAATTAAATTAAAGAAGCTTAGTGAATGGTAAATAAATTGATGTGCTCAATGATTCGAACCTAATCAACTCATAAAATTCATTTAATTGCTTTCTTTAAATATATATCAAATCACCAACATGGGATGTGGTAAATACTAACTATCATCTCTCTCTTTAGATTTTAATAATTCAAACATCAAAATCAAATCTCATAAGAATTTTAGTTAGTCTTAAAAAATATTTATTTGGCTTGATTACCTTAGGACTTAATGTAATTGAATATTATGTGGCAATGTGTAATTACTTCTTTTCAATCATTATAAATATGCACGTCATTTGTTTTGCATGTTCATCTTTTCAAAAAAAAAAAAAAAAGAGAAAATCAAAATAATATGGTTACATTTAAGTTGCATGTATTGAATAAATATTATATGGTGTGGTTATTATCACTAATAAATTTTAAATTAGTTTCAAAACTATAAGCTAATAATGTAAAATTTAAGCTAGTATTGGTTATAAATGTTCAATACAGTTTAATTTAGTTATAATTTAAATATGGTAAATGATTTTTTTTGTTTTCATGGTTCATGTGTATTTTACTTATATTTGAGTTGGCAAGTATATAGTCTGGATATCTCGGGAACACGAGACTTTAAGTAGCCCCAAAGAGATTTTAGATAATCTCACTTCCCTAGTTTAATAATAGCATATATATATATATATATATATATATTAAATCAAATATCATAAATTATAAAAAAGAAGAAGTGTGTATGTTATTGATGGTGGAAAGAAGTAGTAGAATGTTGTTTATATAATAGTGATTCAATTTTATTAATCCTACAATGTCTTTTATATTTGAATAAGACTCCTTAAGACTAACCCAAACTTAGGTTAAGTAAAATGCTTATAAATGGTTCACTAAAGAAACCAAAGTCATAATAATATACCTTTAGAAATAACTTAGATAATGATGAAGGGTCAAACCCTTTCTTCTCTTCATAATGATTTGATGTTGAGTAGACAATAAATGAAACAAGAAAGTGTAAATTAAAATTAATCAATTCATTCAAAAATTTGAACTGAAATCTCCCCTAATGTTTAACTTAAATAATTATAAACTTTAAATAATCACACTCTTAAGGCTTAGTTAAGACACACCACACTAAACCTTAATACACATATTAGAATGCTAAGTCACCAATTCTAGTCTTAGGTTAGGCTGGTGTATGTTATGGTGTTGTGTTTTATTTTATGATATAATATTTTAGACTGGATGTTAGGATTGTTTGTGCTTAGACTGTATGTTAGGTCGCTAATAGCCTAATGATGTCTCCTGCAATGGATTGTGCTAAAGGTGTCATTATGATAATAAGTAAAAATAAATATTCTTACTCATAGTTATTGCTTATATTCCCTAAGCATAATCCAATTAGGACAAGTGGGCTTGGCAACCCAAGTGTGAGGTGTTAAGTTCAAATATGTGAAATATAACTGCTCGATTTGTATGCTTATTTAGCTAGCATCTATTTTGCTGGTGTAGTTAGATTATATATATATATATAATCTTTGTAATAAGATTAGTGTTATGAGATTTAGGATGAACTGTGGCTAGAAGGAAAAAACCTGAGAGGCCTTGTGAAGCTTGGAGCAAACTAATCCAAAAGAAAGAAAGAAGGACAAGAGATTGAAGTCCCCGATAACATTTATTTTTAATTGTAATATTTCTAATCCATTGTATAAGGGTAGAGCTTCTACCCAATTTCTTTTCCTTTCTAAGTGTATGGTGGTACATGCAGACCTCTTATTATTTTATGAAATTCATATGTTGATTGTTGTGTTTAGATTTTGCAATAAATAATATGTTTCATATGTTTCTTAAAGTGTAATGATTTGATGTGTGGCCTAGATGCGGGAAGCTCTTTATAATAAAATTAAATTTGTTGCCCTCACTAAATAACTCATAACTAAATTTTAATGCAACTTATAACCTAATTTTAAAGCCTAAGCTTTTAATAAAGATAATAAAAGATTTAACAACCCCTTAGCTGAATGATTGTATGTTATCACACCATGCATATCATATTATTTCACTCTTGAATAGAGAGGATCTCTACTCTTACACGATAGGGGACATACTTTACTTGTGAGAGCAGTCTCTTGTAGTGGAGAATACCTCTTCTTGTTTATTTAGCCCACAACTCAATTTCATCATGCATTTAGATATAATTATCCCAAGCCTTGCACCAAAATAAATGTGTCAAGAATGATTTATAAAATTGTAAATTTTGGTATTAGTCTAAGTCATACTTTCATACCAATTATGGTCTAGTCTTATAGAGAGTGAGTTTAGGATTCTAGCTCATTTCCTAATTAAATAACAACCTAGCTATTTTGCATCTACATAAGATCAGTCTACATGATTTTAAAGCATAGGAAGTGTTATTTGACGGTCACTCTAGGCGGTTGTAAGTCCAGAAGAGCCAGGATGTGTATATTCTCTTTTATGGAGGTAAAATATTATGTCTCATTTTCCCGACTAGATTTAGGTCATGCTTCTAGCTTGTGCTAAGACATTTTAGATTTAGGTTATGAGGCTACTTATTTCCTTCGGGCTATCAGCATAAGTCCTCACCTCTTAGGAATTTTAATAATCTTGTATTGTTAGACTATAAGCCCTATCATTCTAATGAGATTCCAATTTAAATAGAAGTAAATTTTCTCTTTTAGAAATGTGAAGCCTCATTATATGGTAGATTGAAGCATTTACTAGGCTTCCTAGTAGCAGTGCTTCCACTCATCCTCCTTTAGAATTGGTAAATAAGTCTTCCTATTTGAACCTTCCACTTAATTTCCAAATGTACCACTCCTTTGATAGTCTTTCTTTGAAATCTTTGGAGGTACTTGTTGATAAATTTTAATTGAGAGTAATCTTAAAAAATTTCCATTTCTAGAAGTAATTAACTATGGAAGCTTGCTTCCATAAGAAATTGAAAAACCCAATATAAAATAAATCCTACTTTACTTCTTCATATAAAATAAGATAAAGATCTCTGGTACATAATGTAGACTCATGTGCCTTAGAAGTCATTATTAGTTGACTAGGTCCATTGTAGGGTGATATTTTTATCTTCTGAGATAATACATCATATATTAATGTCACACCTGATCACTTCAATAAGTACAACCTAAAATCTATTGGTGTCCTATTGACCTCACTTTTGGAGTGAGCTCTCAACTTCCTCATCATAAGTCTACAACTCTTGTAGACACTAAGAGCTCTTAGTCTTAAGACACTTCTAGTGATTTGGTGAACACTTAACCTAAGCCTAGAGACTTGGAAGGATTAGCCATGAAAATTATGCCTTATTTGAAGACTTGCCTTATAGACTTGCATTCTATAAATCAAATTTAAATAAGATCATAAATCCAACTCCAAATGATTGAAACCTATGATTAAATTCAAATTCCAAATCCCTTCCTAAGCCCTTTGATTTTATCTTATGGACTTAGCCTTAACCAAATTCACATCAACCTAAATTCAATTTATTTTCTCAAATATCAAATTCAATCTCAAATCAAATCCAACTCCAAATGATTAAATCCCATGATTAAATTCAAACTCCAAAATCTTTTCCTATGCTATATTAACCACCTTCATATGCTTAGCCAAAACCACCTTCAACCAAATCAAATTTGGTTGATTTCTTTATAAATCAATCATTCATTCATTTATATTCACAAATATAAATGAAATCTAAATTCAAACCATTCATATCAAATCAAACTAAATCAAACCAAATCAAGACCTTTCTTAAGCCATATGGACCCACCTCCATAAGATTAACCAAATCTCAATCCAAATCAACCCAAACTTATTTGATTTCTTTATAAATCAATCATTCCTTCATTTATATTCACAAATATAAATGAAGCCCACCCTCCAATGACCAAAAATAAATCAAACCAAATCAATTCCCTACTTAAGCCCTTTTGACCTACATCCTCAACTTGGTCAAATCGCTTCCAAATCACTCCAAACCCAAGTGATTTTCTCATGAATCATTTATATCTTCATTTATATTCATAAATATAAATGAAATATAAATCCAAGTGCCCAAAACCAAACCCAAATCAAATCAAATTCCCAATTTTAACCTTTTTAGCCAAATTCTTGAACTTAGCTGAATGATACCCAAATCAATTTAAAACTCATGGATTTCCTCATGATTCAATCATTCCTTCAATCATTATTCCAAATATAAATACAAACTACAATTATCAAACTAAACCCAAGTCAACCCAAGTCAAGCCCATGTTGATCCCTTTTGACTTGAAATTATCATATGAACCAAAATCCATTTGACTTCAAATGCAAATGAATTTATATTTTTCATGAATCTATAATGAGCTCAACTAAACTTAAAATGGGCCAAAACCACTTGACCCAAAATGACCAAAGACCCTTTTGAGCAAGATCTAATCCAACCCAAATTGGATTGAATAAGCCCTTTTAAATCTCATATCATGATCAACATCATCCTAAGGTGATCAACTACCTTGAATTGGGTCAAACCAAGTCAACCTCATCCTTTAAAGTCAACCTTTAGCCCAAATGAAACATAAATAAGCCAAATCCCACCATATATCAAATTGATTGAAACCATTGACTCAACCTCATGATCAATGATTGAACATGACCAAACCATCAATTGAGCCAAATCAACTCCAATTGGACATTTGACCTAAGTTGACCCAAATTGGCCTAAAAAGCCAAAATGGGTCAAATTATGATTTGATCCAAATTGATTGCAACCAATGGCTCAAGTTCATTCCAAATCACTTATTGAACTTGACCAAAGCCATGATTGAGCCCAATTTGGCCAATTGGTCAACTTGACCCAACCTAGCCCAAATTGACCTAAAGGGTCAAATTGGCCAAAATCTAAATTAATTCCAAATTAAACTAAACCAAAGCCTACAATCTTTTTAAATTAACCAATTGAACATGAAACAACATTTAACCCAATTTGTCAAATTGGTCAAATTGGTCAACTTAGCTCATTTGACCTATTTGAATTTAAATGAGCCAAAATTAAACCTTAGCCAAATTAATCAAAATCGCTTGAACCAAAATTCTTCAAAAGATCATTTGAACCTAACCCAAGTCTTAGTTTGACCCAATTTGACTAATTGGTCAACCCAACTCAACCTAAACCAATGAGCTTATTTTCTCCTAGGAGCTGGCCTAACTCGACCCAAATCAGTCCCAACTCATTCCCAAACCATCCCAAATCCAAAGTGGGCCCTACCAAAGCAATGAGCCATTGGACAAACCTTCTTTCCATTGGATCTTCACATTAACAAGCAAAGTTGACTTCACCATCAATATGACAACCCCCAAGCACTCAATTGAGGCTCCACCTAACCCACTTAACTAACCTAACCGCCCTAGGTTGGCCAAGGACCAATGGGAGTTGAACTCTTCCTCATTCAAGCCAAAATTGAAAACCCATGGATTCAAGCTAAGAGGTCTTTACACACCAACCCTTGAGTAGCCTCCCAAAGCTCCCTCCACAGTCGAGCCACGTGGAGTTGGACATGACCTCTCCCACTCATCTCCAAAACAATCCAACCTATCTCGTCCATCCTTCACACATGATTTTGGGGTATACTCCCCCAATTCAAGTGCATTGTGAGAGTTCCCTAAGCCATTTCAAAACTCCTCATAGCTTTTCCAAGCATTCCCGAAGCCTCCCTCGATCGAATTTCTTCTCTACGAGCGAAACTGAAATAGGCCAACCTTCTTTTGATCAATACTCCCTCTCTATTCAATCAAACCTCAATTCCTTTTACCCACACCTTCACCATACCCAATCAAAGGTAAACAAATCATTTCCCAAGCATCTAAGCTGCCGAAGATAGGAGTTCAACCAAGACCTATCATCAAATAGAAAGAGTTTGGTTGACTGAACAATCCACCTCAAATCAAAGCTCATGTGGCTCAACAGGGCTTCATTTCCACCAAACGAAGGTTCCTCAATCGTTGGAACTGCCGGTCACAAGCTTCGGCGAGGTAATTTCCCAAAACTGAGCCTTATATGAAAATTGGTTTGTCCTTTTCAAAGAGAAGTTGCATTTGAACCCATCCTAGCCATTGGATTCATGTGGATCCTTTGCACAGAGGTGTAGGTTGAGTTTGGAGTGGATCCAAGCTCAGGTAAGCTCGGATCGAACAATCCATGGAGGACAGGCTCCGTCATTCATCTCTCATAGGAGATAGATCATGAGTCATCCGTTCCGCATGATTGGACCCAACAGATCTGATTATATCATGCTTAGATCCTCTCTTTTCTCCCATTTACCACGGATCTAATCATGGCCACCCGATCTTAGATCGGATGGTCCAAGCATGTCTGTCAAAGTTAGCATCCGACGCGATACTTAAATACCCAATCCCTTCGTGTATGTGAAAAGTGCGTGTCGACCATGGCGTCCATTAAGGGTTAATTAGGGATGTTTTAATTAATTTTTAAGTCTTAATCTCCCTAAAATCATAATAAATCCTAAAAAATTAAAAATACAAATGAGGGCACATTTTGAAGATATTTCAGTATAATCCATTAAAATTATGATTTAATCAATTTGGAATAGTAATTTCTACTTAATTAAGATTTAAATAAAACTTAATTAGCCTAATTACTCTTTGATTAGTTGTCCAATTCATTTCAAATTTTTCAGAGATATTTAGGAGGATGACCTCTGCCTCTTCTATTTTTCTTGGAATTTATTGGATAGTTAATTAGGAAAATTAATGGATTAAGCCTTAATTATTCTCCAACCTTAGTTGGCTATTAATTATGAGCTCCTTAAGCTTAATTAACTATTAATTATAAGCTGACCTCTTTCATTTCTTAAGAGCATTATCAATTTACTTTTCATGTGGTTGCATCTCATATTGGCTCATCAATATTTAGTTAATTAGCATATTGGCTCATCAATATTTAGTTAATTAGCTTAAAGTGATGTTGATAAGGGTTAATTAATGGACTTAATTCATACCTCAACCTAATTAAGATATAAAATCAGCCTAATTATTCTCTATTAAACCAAATTAACTCACCATGGGATGGGATTAGATTAGCAAACTTCTTTCACATTCCTTAACTCAAACCAAACATAAAGATAAAAAGAAACTTATCTTAAATGAGTTTGTTTAATATGATTGTCCTTAGACTTAGTTGGATTGATGTGGCTCCAAAATTTGCCACTAACCTCTTGACAATTGAAGAGAGTGATTTGAATGTCGGTGTAATTTTCAGAAGGTATATGGAATAATGATAACACCACCAAGATTTCATCATGATGATGTTAGATGGTTCCATGTTTCCTATAGCAAGCCTATAGTTAATTACCCCTCTCATTAAGTGAGAGAGAACTTTTGATTAAGGCTAGTAATTAGATCGCTTAAAGTGTAGCGTATAGTAGCAGCAAGTGGATTTTTAAAATTTAAGATTATGAAATTCCTTATTTTAACTTAAAGCGGATGGTTGGGGAACAATGGCCTTTCGATCATGGTTTCCATCATCCGGCATGTCCCTTGTCTACTTAGTCAAAGGAGGCATCATTAAATTAGAAGGATCCTTGCAGCAGCCATGGGTTGCATCGTCCAAGAAATTCTTGTAGACCTGGGGTGGTGTTTATCTAAGGAGACAGACTTAAGTCTATCTTAATTAATAGAGGTCTTTTTGCCCTATCAAGTATACCCTATGGTTCACAACTCAAAGGATAGAGCCATTAGGGAACATACGAGCTACAGTCATGACTGTAAAATAGTGGGGTCATTTGGCAACAACCACCCGGTCTGAGAACTCTAGTCATAATTGTATCATGTGGAGCCTCGCCAAGCCACCTGTTAGAGGAGACAGGCATGTCCTTTTTGAAGAATTGTTTGAGTAACTTTTAATTGTATCTTTGATTTGACTTTCTCCTTTGTAACTAGATTTTCTTAATTTGTCACCTTTGACAAAAATTGGAAAGAGCGAGTTGAATTTTTTAGCTTTAAGTTTTTAGGTTGATAAATTTCCTTAGACATTTATAGCTCATATTTTAAATTCTATATTTAGATTGATATTCAATCAAGTTAATTTGTGAAATTATAATCATATTTTTTGATGGTATTCCCTCGATAAATTTTCATTTAACAAACCATCATCAGGGTGGTTTATGGTTTCATTGTTTTAGATCCTATCAACTTTATTAATTTAATAATAGAGGATCATCTATCATATGACAATTAATTCTGATGTTTTTTATTAGAATGAAGATGTTATAATAACATCATTATATTTTTTAGCTTTTGTTAATGACGGATCCTAAGAAAATAAAGTGCATCATCTTCATACACTAAGTTTAAACATTCAACATAGTGTTATGACACATGCAGGTGTTTTAATTTCAAATTGATTTAACTTTAGAGATTTAAATAATATTATTTATTTTGATTGAGTTTTATTAAAAGTTTATAATTTTTGATAAAATTTTGACAGCATTGTGACAACCTCCATTGTCCCCATGGGGCCACAATAGTTTAAACTACCACCATACCAAGAAATGTATATGGGTGTAAATAACACCATTGAATAGTCATCCCACCATGCCAAGAAAGGCATGTATGAGTCTCTGAAGCACCTACATGTAATATGAATTTTCCTGCCACACCAAGAAAGGCGTGTACATGTACTTATAATCTTACAATGTCAAATTAAAATATTAATTTTAGCTTTATAATTGAATTTTTATTAAGCAGTTTATGCCTCTTTGTCTTAAATTTGGCGACATTTGGCGACTCGATGTGTCCTCATATAGGAGGCCACTTGTATCTTTGAGCCTACCCCATGCCAAGAAAGCGTGTATGGGTGGTATAAACCATAGCTTAATGTCATCCCACCATGCCAAGAAAGTCATGTATAATTTAAAGTACTCAAATAGATTTTCCCATCACACACCAAGAAAAGCGCGTGCGTACTTATACACAGTAATGTTAGTTAAATAACAATTTTATATTGGAATGACTTTATGTTAGTTGTGTAGTCCCCTTGTTAGTGTGTAGTTTGGCGGATTTCGCTCACATTGTCCCATATATTGCCTATCTTTCCTCATGCCAAGAAAGGTGTATGGGTAGTATAAACCATTAATCATCCCACCATGCCAAGAAAGACATGTATGGGGCTCTAAGATACTCTTGAAACACATATTTTCCGCCACACATATAGCTCGGCTCTGATCTGCATGAGGTCAACAATTAAATGAAATTCATACTTGTGTTATTTTATTTCTTCCATTCATGCTAAAAAATATTGTATGCCACTTGTACTCATGCATTCATGTCTTTCAAATTAATCAAATAAAAAATGATTTCCTTTATGTTAATTTGCATGTGTGGCTAGTATCGCTATTAAATCTCAAATATATTTTTAAAAGTTTATTAATGAATGAATATACATATATATTTGTATTATATATATATATATATATATATATATATATATATATATATATATATAGGAAGTGCAAGTGAATATAAATTTAGTGTATGAAATAAAGTCTCTTCTTACATTCATATGTTGATTTGTATAAGTAAGAATGTTAAGGGTATATTAGTCAGCCATCTAGGATGACTTTAAGTACCCTAAGGTTCCTACCTTATTTACTTGGTGTGAAACAATGGTGAAGTACCTGCTTGGTTTCATTCTTATGCATTTGGACATCAGAATTTAGATAAAGCTTTAATTCATTTGCACAAAATAAATCAACAACAACAAGAAAAAGAAGAAGCCTTTATCTCACTAAGTGGGGTTGGCTAAATGAATCCTTTGTCTCCATTATGTCCTATTATGTGCCAAATTCTCATTTAATTCAAGTATACTAAGGTCATTTTATATACATCTTAACCAAGTCTTTTTAGGTCTACCTTTACCTTTCTTAACACAAGACAAATCTAATGCATCTACTCTCCTAACTAGGTCATCAGATGATCGACACAAAATAAATCAATCAAATCAAAATATAATTTTTGCATGGCTTTCTAGTATTGTAGTTTTTTATACATCCATATGTATATAAGATAGCGTATATTAGTGACATCCCAAGAACGCACTTTAAGTAGCCAGGAGGCTACCTCGTTCCCTTGAGTAAATAATGGCGATGTACTTTCTTAAAACTTTTGTACATGTGGATGTGTGCTTAGCTAATGAATGAAAATCCTTTTTTTTCTATTAAAAATACATGCATTCATACTTTACTTAATTAGTTGAGTTGATTATTCATGTGATTTAAGGTTCTTTCCTTATAATTTTGCATAAGAATTTAGATAGAGCTTTAAATTAATATGACAAAATCATTCAACCAAATGAAATATTAATTCCAAATATATTTGTTTACATTCATCATTCAATTGTGCTAAGATATAAAGTGCATGTATATGTATGTTTAGGATTTAATCATATGGATGATATACATGATGGAAATAATGAACAAACATGTATTATGTGATAGTAATTCATTCTATCTAATCTTAAGATGTCTTTCTTATTGAATGAGTTTATTTAAGGTGAACCTAAACTTAAGACTAATTAAAACATGTAATAAGCCATTCACTAAAGGGAATTGATTAATTAATTTTTTTAGATGTGACTTAAGGTAGGGATAAAAGAGAGTGATGCTCTCTTTCATTCTCTTCATAACACTTAGTTGTTAAGTGTAGGTCAAATGAAACAAAAAAAAATATTAAGTAAAATTTACAAATTAGTTAAACCATTTAAAGTGAAACCACCTTTTATAATTAAATGTCCTTCATACTTAGAAACCTTAACTCTAAAGCCTAGTTAGGGCATACCACACAAGCCTTAACACACACATTAGATTAAGTCACTATTTATAGCCTTATGTTAGGGCATTGTATGGTTTGATGTATGCTTATTTTATGATGTACTATTGTAGACTGGATGTTAGGTGTATATTTTGTAGATTGGATGTTAGGCCGTGATTAGCCTAATCATATTTTCTATAGGAAATTATGCTTGAGGGGTGCTAAAAATAAATATAAATGCTCTCTTTTGCAGGTTGCTTAACCCCTAAGCATAATCTACATTAGGACAAGTGGACTTGGTTATCCATGTGCAGGGCGCTAAGTCCAAATTATTCATATAACCACTTGGGTTGTATGGTGTGCTTAGCTAAAATCTATTTTGCAAGTGTAGTTAGATTTACTTTTCCATTCTTTTAATGTAATTGTGTATTAAGAATTTGGTTAAGTGTTATGGGGGTTAAGGATGAACATTGGCCAGAAGGTTTAATTCTGGGGTGTCATGTGATGCCTAGAAGCCTACCAAATCAAATGGAGTAAAACAAATGAAGGAATGGAGGGAAGATGAAGACTTGAAGATCCCCCATAACACTTATCATTTATAATTTGTAATTATTCTTTTACATTATCGAGTTGTATAAGGGTAGAGCTTAGCTACCCATATTTTTCTCTTTTGTACTGACGATGCACCTGTCATTATTCTTTCATGTTTAGATTATAAATTGTTTGATGATTTATTTACATTATGCAATAGAAATGGTATGTTTTCTTCTAGGTTCTTTATATATGATGATTTAATGTGCGACATGGATTCGTTTAGGCTCTCAGGAAAAAATAAATTTTCTACCTCAACTACAACTCATAATTAAGCTTTTTTTAAAATAACTCATAACCTCACATAAAGCCTAGGACATAATCAAGATAATAAAATATTTAGCAACCCCTTAGCTGAATATTGTATGCTTACCACCATGCATATCATCTTGTTCTTCTCTTGAAAATGAAGGGTCTCCATCCATTGCACATCAAGGGCAACCTTGACCTATGAGGGCATCCTTTGGGGGTGGAGAACACATTCTTCTATCTGATTTGGCCCATAATCAACTTCATCATGCATTTAAGCATATAAAATCCTATGGCCTGTGTCAAAATAAAGAGTCAAAATCAAATAAATTTTGATAAGATTTGCATTAGACTAAGTCATTACTCATACCACTCAAACTCTAGTCTCTTAGAGAGTGGGTTTAAGGACTTTAATTTCTTTGTAAATAATACATCCTAGCCATCTTACAAAACATATGGCTTGACCACATGGTTTTTAAAATGTAGGGGAAGTTAGCTGGCTGCCACTCCAGGAAATTATAGTCCAATAGTGCGGCGGTTTACTCTCCCTTATGGAGGTAAATAATATACCTACTTTCACCTTAGATATATGTCGTACTTTGGCCCTTGCTAAAGCTCCCAAGATTAATGATATGAGGTTATTGTTTCCCTTTGAGGCTACAAGCATAAATCTTGCCCCTCTTAGGCATTTCCATAATCTTGTATTGTGGGATTGTAAGTCCTAGATTTTTAATAAAATTTTAACTCAAATATATAATTCTCCTCAATTTCAAACATATAAAGCCTAACTATAGGATAATTTAGGATGCTCACTAGTTTCCTAGTATCACGAGCATCCCCTACTCATCTCCTTTTGGCTTCGATAATAAATCTCTCCTTTTGATATATCCCATTTGATCTTTCAAATATAGTCAATTTATTGATAGTCCTATCTTTGAATTCTTTGGAGATAATAATTGCCTACTTTAATCGAGAGTATTCTTAAGAAACTCTCTTCTTAGGATGTAATTAACTATGGGGCTTGCCCCATAGGAACTTCGAACCCGATTTAAATAAACCCTACTTTATTCATCCATGTAAAGTAGGAAAAAAATCTCTGGTACATTCGAAGACCCATCATGCCGTAGGAGTCTTTATTAAGTGATTAGGTCCATTGTAGGGTAATGATTTTCATCTTTCGAGATAGTTGTTGACCTCATTTTTTGGATGAGCTCTCAACCCCTCCATCTTAGTCATAGGACTCCTCTTAGACTTTAGGAGTTCCTTAGTCTTAAGACACATTTAGTGATTAGGTGGACACTCAACCTAACCCTAGAGACTTAGAAGAGTTAGCCGTAGGAATAGGTCATGCCTTAGGAGTGTTAGGAAAATTTGCCTACCTTATAGCTTGAACCACATTCCTCACTTCCTTTCTTCAAGTCAAAACTCCAAATCAAATCAACATCAAACTTAAATTAATTCCAGCTTAATTAATTTTCTCCAAACCCAAATAAAGAAACCCATGATTGAAACCTGTGATTGAAATTCCAAGTTCAAAATCTTCCTTAAGTCCTTTAATCCCCTCTTAAGGACTTAGCCTAAATCATGTTCAAATCAATTCAAATCTTTAAAATTTTCTCACAACTCATTTATATTCTCATTTATATTCACATATATAAATGAAATATAAATTCAAATCAAGCAAATGAAATTCTAAACTCAAATTCAAATCACAAATATTTCTTAAGTCCTTTGATTTTCTCTTAAGGGCTTAGCCTAAATCATGTTCAAATCAATTCAAATCTTTGAAATTTTCTCACAACTCATTTATATTCTCATTTATATTCACATATATAAATGAAATATAAATCAAATCAATCAAACTAAATCAAAATTCAATTCCAAGTTCAAAATATTTTTCTTAGTCCTTGTTTTAAGGACTTAGCCTAAACCAAGTTCAAACCACCTTAAATTCTTGAATTTTCTCACAACCATTTATATTCTCATTTATATTCACATATATAAATGAAATATAAATTCAAATCAATCAAATCAAAAAAAATTCAAATTCAAATCACAAATCTTTCCAAGTCACTTTGATTTTTTCTTAAGGACTTAGCCAGATCATGTTCAAATCACTTCAAATATTTGAAATTTTCCCATAACCCATTTATATTATCATTTATATTCATATATTTAAATGAAATATAAATTCAAATCAATCAAACCAACTCCAAAAATCAAACTCAAATTCAATCAAAATCTAACCTAAGCCTTTCAAGTCAAATTCTTGAGCTTAGCCAAATCAACTTCAAATCAAGCCAAACTCTTAATTTTTCTTCATGATTCAATCAATCCTTCAATCATGAATCCAAATATAAACACAAACTTCAATCACTTAACCAAAACTCAATTCAAAAAATTAAACCCAAACCAAACTCATGTTCACCCCTTTGAACTTAAAATTGTCAAATGAATTAAACCTATTTGACTTCAAACCACTTGCAAATAGATTTATATTTTAATCATAAGTCCATATAAAAGTTCAATCAAACTCAAATCAAGCTTTGACCAAGTCATTTGACCTACTTAAGCTCACATTAACCAAAGTAACCTAAAGTACCCCTTATGAGCCAAATTCTAATCCTAACCAAATTGGATTGAACTAAGCCCACCTAAGCCTCTAATCATGATCAATAATCATCATGAGATAATCAATCACTCCAAATGGGTCAAACCAAGTCAAACCTAAGGGTTGACTAAGTCAACGCTTAGCCAAAATGTAACCCAACATAGCCAAAATCCACCATATACTAAATTGATTGAAACCAATGATCTAAGATCATTCATGATCAATGTTTGAACTTGACCAAGTAAACATTTGAGCCTAACCTAGCCCAATTAGCCACTTGACCTAAAAAGTCAAAATATGTCAAAACTTGATCTAAGCCAAATTGATTGAGACCAATGAGTCAAGTTCATTCCAAATCACTTGTTGAACTTGAACAAAGCCTCAATTGGCCAATTAGACTCAACCTAGCCCAATTGACCTTGAACCCAACTTCCTCTAAAGGGTCAAATTGAGCCAAATTCAAACTTAACCAAAATTGATTGGAAATAAAGATACCAATCCATTTCATATGACCAACCAAACCTAAACCAACCCATGACCTAACCTAAATAGGTCAAATGGGTCAAATTGGTCAACTTGACCCATTTGACCCAAATGAATCAATTGAACCAAATTCAAACCTAAACGAAATTGAACCATACCAAAGCCACAAAAATATTTCAAATGGTCATATGAACTTGACCCAACCCTTGATTTGACCCAATTTGACCAATTGGTCAACTTGACCCAAGTTGACCCATTTTGACCTAAATGGGTCAATATGAGCCAAATCATATCAAACCAACTCCAAATTCAATGAAACTTGGCCAAACCTATTTTCTCATCATACCAAACATGCTCAAACTGAAATCAAGGTCAAATGATCATTTTAGTCTTAGGCCATAGGGTAACTCAAAATCAAAACCACTTGGAATTTGGTCAATTCCTTCTCATGGACACTTGGAATCCTCTTAGTGGATCAAATGGTCACTAATGGACCTAGTGCACATGACCCAATGGGTTTGGATCAGACAAACCAAACCAAAACCCAAAATTGACCATGTGCTTGAAAGTGGCACATGGAATTCCTCCTCCACTTGATTTAAGCACATGGGAGGTTCACCATTCCACTCCTCTGGCCAAATTGAATTCAAGGACACCTCTAACAGCTCAAACAACCCACTCCTTGCGGTCAATTGGATCAAAATGATAAAGCATTGCTGATTCGATTCCAAAGGGAGATATACTCTAATTTGAATTCAATCCATCATTTTCGATTGATTGAACCTAGGGAAGTTAAAAAAATTCTCAGCCTCCCAAGCTCTCTCAAGCAAGAGTCAATTTCCCATTTTCGATTTCTCAAGCCAAAATAGGAAGTAAACTCAAATCAAACTAATTCCACACTTAAAATTAGTCAATTCCTCTTGCAAGCTTCATCAAAGCTTAATCGAGCTTGCCAAGCTTCATACATATGAGGTCATGCTTCGTCAATAAGAGAATAGATGGCTTTGACTCTCTTCTAAGATTTATAGAGGGATCAGAGATGAGAAAATTCATTATCTTGAGTAAGCATGTTTAAGCATCTGTCATGCAGTGAAGATTTGAAAAAGTACAAGTGAATTATTTACTTGATCTCTCATTGAAAATTTTTTATTCTTATTTTATATTAGGATGTTTGGCTTCATCCCTTGATCGAGATATTGTTCTTGAAGCTTTAAACTTTATCCTATCATGAGGTATCAATTTCATTCATTTTTCTTTTCTTTTATGCATGCAATATTCTTTGTTTTCATTGAATGAAAAAAATTAGTTTGGATTATGTTTTAGGTGATGGCTCAAGATGCACAATATGGACTCTCATTGAGGCGTGAAAATGTTGCATGGAAGTGGTTCAAGGTAAATATGCATTCATTATTTTTCTAGTAAACAATTATTTTTTATTAGACTTCTCCATCATTTGAAAATCTTTTATTATTTCAACTAACCTCTAAAACACATATTTCGTTACTTCCAAGAAATGAATCATCATGGTTTCCATTTTATACTTGAATATTAGTAAGCATGATGATTCTATGCTTATCAATGTTTGTGGTTTATCCAATTTGGTTTTAGATGCACTTGTAATATCATATTCCATGCAAAATGTTTTGCGCTTAAGATTTTAAACAATGGGCATTTTTTTTCCCAAACATTGAAAAACAACACAACAATTCTTCTGATTAGTTGTTGTAATTTCTTGGTAATTTTTAGAGAAAGAATGTCCAAAATTCCTTTTACTTTATTTAAATATCCTTTGATTCCATCTAGGGTGCCTAAACATTTTCCAATTCTTGCATCAAAAGTGTATTTTAGCTGTTTGAGATGCATGTTAAATTTTATTTTTATATTATGGCAAAGTTCTCTTTCTTAAAAGAGCGTCTTTTTAGGTCTTAATTTTTCAGTATAGGCATTGACATAAATATTAATATTCCATACTTATGTTATTTAAGCATCATCCATTATAATTAGATAAGTTTTCATTTGTGTAAGTGCATCACTTCATAATAATATAGTTCATCTTTAGTTATGAAATTTGCCTTCTCATAATCAATTTTGTGCATGTTGATTTTATGATTGTCAATGGAAAAGATGTCAAGGAAACTCACGATATAAAAGACAACTATTGAGGGAGGAAACATATTCAAGTCGAGTCAACTTCGGATCAAATTTTAACCCAATCCATCAACTTAAATTGACACTTCTACACCATGATCATGAGCTCATCATAATATTAGCAAGTTTGTTGTTTTGATCTCCGTTATTTTGCGAATTACCCTGAATCAGACTAACTTTACTTGAATCACGCCTTCGAGATATTTGGATGTGTGCTAACAGTATATTAATTTATACAAGATGCAACAAAAATCTAAAATATCTGAATATAGCCTGCGTTGTCAACCTTTGGAATCTATAACCTAAATATCAAATTTTATGATAATTTTTTTGTAAGGAAAACTGGGACAACATTTCAAAGACCTGGGGTTCTTCTGGGTTTCAAGTCGGTTATTTTGTTAGCGAAGTTATTTCTCTGGTTTGTCACCAAGCATTAGCCTCTTATTTCATATTTATTATGTTAGAAAGCCTCCATTTTATTTTATTTTTCTGAGTCATTAGTTAACCTTAATATGTGTTCCATAGTTCTTTTCTGAAAGAAGGCTGATGAAATCTAAGCATTTTCGGAAACAATGTCACGCCAGATTTGTCCGGATACTTTAGACGGGCCCGTGAAAATATGAGGATTAGAGCAAAGACTACGAGTTTAAGGAAGGATGATTCCTTTGCCTGATTTCATAAAAGAGTTGCAAAAAACAAATAAATAAATAAATAAACTATCATCTCTTGCGGTGAGAAGGCTAAAATAAGATGTATTTATGATTTTTTTTGTTATTTTTTTGTGTTTTCTTGAACTATTTATCTTTTTTAATAAGTTAGAAAAAATTTAAAAATATTAAAGTGGGTTTATATCTGTATCACATAATATATATATATATATATATATATAAAGTTTTAATAATATTTACATAATATTAAGAATTTTATTGTGAGATTAAAAGCATCACTTGTATAAAATTTTCTGAAGTAAAATGCATCTTTACATATGATAGTAGAAAGCACAGATCAATGCGATGTATGGATGAGGGAAGTAAGATAAAAAATTTAAGTCAGTCAATATAATTTGACTTAATTATTTATATTATATTTTTATTACGCCACCATATATCATGATTTTGGGGATGGTTGGGTACAATGTAGTGGGACTGAGAAGCTTTACTCTCAATAAAAATATTAGTTTTTTAGCTCTACATGTATTTTAGAAAATAAATTACTATTAAAAATAAATGGTGTTGATTTAGGGGCCTTTGGGGCGATGGTGATAGGGTGGTGCAGTGCCGCACTATAACATAGTACCGTTTGGGTATTAGTTCATTTAGGTAATATCTTGATGAAAGTTGAGTTTTTTAACCTCATAGTGGTAACTATTAAAAACTCTGTTTGATTTTTTAAATAAAAAAATCCATTTTTTTTTTAAATAGATTTCTTAGACATATTATTATTTTTAAATATAGTTATTTATCTCAAATATAAATCACTAAAAAATGTTGAGTTGAAATTAATTATTTTTAACTTGAAATATGGAAGCCATGAAGTTGGGTATACTTTTCATCCTTCCCTCTCTCCTCAAACCAATAAAAAATATTAAATTAAGATAAGATATATAAATTTTCAAATAGATAAGATATATGTATAGATATATAAATTTATAGAAATTAATAGTTCAAGATATAGAGAGAGAGAGAATTAAGAGAAGAAAATTTTGTAGTATAAAAACATATGCATAACTACTTTCATGTCAATTTAATCATATTTTTGATGGGTGTAAAGTTAATAACACAAATTTTGTATGCATTTGTATTTTTTTTGTTAAGTATAAAATTATTATTTTAATATTTCTTTATTTATAAATTGTAAGAACATGTTTTCAAACATATAAAATTAAAATGATGAACATATGGTTTGCACTTTGAAGCTTACACTTTATTCTACATTAGAGTTATTTGCTTCATGCTTTTCTATTTTAAAACATTGATATATGTTTATGATACAATTAATGCATCACTAGAAAATTCTTTTGATCACATATGAATCTAGATGCAAAATTTCATATTACAAATCTAAATATTTAATGCAAAAAACTTGAAAATCAATTTTAGGACTATTTGAACTCTATTTAAAAAAATTGCTATCAAAATAATGTCATGAAAAATGAGTCTAAGTTTACTCATTTCTAATATTATTAAAATAACAAAAATATTAAATTATGAGGAATATCAACTCCAACATCAACATAACATCTTGATCTTACATGATTATATCATGCTTTGCATAAATCATGAATAATCCCTAATTTTGTTCATTCAAAGGACCTTCAAAATTTTAGTGAAGAGAATTCTAAGACTTAGAAAATGCATGACCAGTTTATGATAAAATTTTGCATTAAAGTTTCAATCACTATATGTTTGATTATTTATGTTTAAATATTTTATTTGAATTTTAAATTAGAAACCTAAAATGACATTAAATGTCATATTACCACTATAAACATGCTTAAATCATCTTTGAATGTTGATAAAACCTTTTTTGAACCCAAATCAAACTTTATTTGTACCGTCAAATAAAGTTTGAACAATGTTGAAAGAAAGTTCAAACAATATTTGAAAATACTTCAAATAAGTTTCAAATTTAATTTAAATAAGGTTTAACAAAATTCAAATATAATTAAAATAACCTCAAATATGTTTAAATAAGATTTCAATCATTTGAACATGATTTAGCATGGTTTGAGCATAGTTATGATAAGTTTTAAAGGTTTAAGCAAACTTCAAACATAGTTTAATGTAACTTTATGGTTGAAATAAGATTTGAATATTATTCAATCAATTGAATAAGGTTCAATTAAGATTTAAACAAGATTCAAATATAATTTAAATATTATTCAAATATGATTAAAGTTTAAATTGTATTATTTTTCCATCATTATCTCTTTTAATTTGATTTATTTAAGTTAATTTGTTATATAAACAAATGTTACTTTAAAATATATGTAAAAGCATATTGATGGAGTTTCATATAGAGTTGAGGTGTAATAAAATATATCAAATAGTTTAAAATAATAATCATTGCTAATGCTAAGAGATCCCCATTTAGTTAGTTCTTCAAATTTTTTTTAATAATAGCTCTCTAAAGTCCAATTATCAAATTACTAAGCATACTTTATGAGAATAAACTTTTATTTGTTTAACGTTAAAAGAACTCATCATTTAGAGAAAGAACATTGATCATTAGGCTTTGTTGACCTTATCTTTATAATAGGTTGATAAGACTTATTTTTCATACCTAATATCATCTCCACTACCTTTAAAATTCTTTATCATCTTTCATGTCTTCTAAGAAGGATCCTTATAATGACTTTATCCAAATCATTTTTCTATCTTATGAACTTTTAACCTGTAACACTATCTTTATGAAAATGATCCTAATATATCTTAACTAAATACTATTTATTAACCTAGTGTTTTACTTAAATACCAATAAATATTCAAATATTTAATAAAATTCCAAATTATCTATTCAAATGTATTGCTTCTAGTTTATTGAACTTATAATATGGCTTTTCATCAATTAATGACCAAATATTTGTGCAAATTTTCTTAAACCATTTTAATATGGCTTAAAGTCTTAAGCTACTTTTCTAACCTTATAATAAATTAGTTAAGCCACTATCACTTTAGCTTAAAATCAAACTAGCCATAAGTAGGATAATCCTATTTGAAATGATCTTGAATTGATCAGGTTTTAACTAGTCATAAGCTTTTTATTGGGCATATAGGTTTATTCCAAACCCTTTCAAATAGACCGATTGACTTGCCATCAGACTCTGATATCCCCTCACTGAAGAACAAGAGCGTGTTCTCATTAGTCTTAATGTTGGTGCCGGCATCGATGAGCTAGTGCAGGGTTGTTTCACTACCCTAGTGAGGGCTAGCACCGACTCATTAGCACCCTTAAAGGATAAGGCTCCTCTGATCCCAGAGATTGTCTCTCTAGCTTTTGAGGTTGGGTCTAGTTCTTACTCAGCTCGCCCTACCTAGACTTAGAGGAGGAACAAAATCTGCATGATAAAGAGGTACCATACACGCATCGCCAGGGAGATGGAGGCACTACGGTCAGTTGTGGAGTTGCCACTCGATTTCCTCATTAGTTATAAAGAACCCATTTCATCCTCTCTCTGGTGCGATAGAGGATTGAGGATCCTATTTCACCTCCACCGTGGTTTTGATTTTGACTCAGTTAGAGAGTAGGAGGTCATATGCCTCCTTAGTTCTAAAGTTGGAGCTTGAGTTTGTCAGCTTTTGACTTGAGATCTGTTATCCCACGGCATGGGAAACATCTATGGAGAGAGGGGCAGGGAGGCCCATACTAGCTCATATCAGAGAGAGGTTTGGTCGATTCATTCTACTCATTGATTTTGGGATCTGCACTACCCGTCGATCCTAAGTATTTTACTTACGGGGACTACACATCACAGGAGGAGAGCCCTATTTTGAGTCATGGTGTCTCCACCACACCACTTCTACCTCCATCACGTTCATGTAACAATCTCGGTTCCACTCAAGGCCATGAAAGCCACATTTAGGGAGAAGAGGACCCCATTGGTGATCCAACTATGGCCAAGGGATCCCATTCCATCCACACCGCCTATTGTGGGGTGGTCGTGCTCTCCTGCTCTACTTTCAACCCCAGTTGTGGTGCGGAAGGAATGGCAACTCTGATGCATAGTGGTCATCCCTTCACTATCACACCACCGCAGTAGGATTTGGAGATGGTTACATCAATTGCAGAGGGAGAGGGTGGAAACCTAGTTGCACCCATGATCATAGAACCTCCTAAGAGTGCCACCCCGTACAGAGTCAGTGATAGTCAGGAGTGTATATCTTCTAGTGAGTACAACCCTCACAAGGTTGATTCTCCAGCAACAGGGGAGGTTTGGTGCCTCATAGTACGCGATGTGGATCCCATCAGGGAAAAAGCATTTGTGCAGTTCTAGATCATGGTTTGATGAGGAGAAGATTAGCTTTGATACCAATGAAGATGATTTGTTGGGAGACTCAATCGGGGTTTGCATGATAGATACCAAAGGATCCCTCCTTAGAGCGAGCCATGGAAGGTGATGAGGGAGGAAGACAAATCCCAACACCTCTGGTATCAATTAAAATAGAAAGATAAACAAATAGATATGGTGAGGCAGCTTGAGGATTTATTAGCAGCAGTCTCAGTACTTTAGAAATGAGCACCAGCAATTCATCCTACCACAACTGAGACTAGTTAGCTAGAGTTTGTGCATGTCTTGGACCCAGCCAAGACTTTATCTCATTTAGAGCAAGGTAGCACCAACATGTATAGGAAGGTAGTGGAAAGTACCTCCATACAGGAGAAAGATATCAAATCCATGGTTGAGCAGTAGGTGAAGGAAGCATTGGCTCAAGCCCTGGGTGGATCATCAGTTCCAAAGGGTGGACCCTACCCGGAGGAATTTGATGCAATCCAATATCCCAAGGGTTTCGTGCCACCTTCCTTCAAGAGTGTTGATGGCAGTGGAAACCCAGGCAGCACATCACCCATTTGTAGTTTTATAATCTTGTGGTAGTGATGCTTTACTTTTTTCTCTCTTAGTAGCGCGGGATAGCTTTTGATTGGTATGTTGAACTTTCAATAGTTAAAAGACTTTCTTGAGTTGGAGCAACTCTTTATCAAGAGGTTTGTTGGAGCTCAACAAAAGGTTACTATTGGCAATCTCATTGTAGCCAACAACACCTAGGTGAGTCCCCTGTTGACTACATTCTCAGATGGCATAACAGAGTATGAAATCAAACTATGCACGAAAGCATGCCATTGAGATTCTTCTAAGAATATCCATGGCTGCTTCATGCTTAAGGGCTTTACCATTAAAATTTGAGAATTCAACAAGGCTAGCTTGCAAGGAGAAGCCAAATAGCTACTTTCTTCAAGACCATCAAAGCAAAGCCACAAAGGTATCTGAGAAGAAGCTGGCGTAGTGATGGTGGATAAGGGAAAATAAGCAGCTAGAATAGCGGTTTGAGAGACCTGCTTAGACCTTCACCTCCTCTACCACCACCGGTGCCCCTAGGCCACCACAGCCTCCATGCCTACACCACCTCCTCAGCCATCATGGGTGGTGATACCACGCTAGATAGCTATGGTCCACCTACTCTTTTAGATAAGCTCAACAAACCTTATTCATTTAAGAGGGAGGTAATTAGGAAGATTTTTAAGAATCTCTTAAAGAAACCTGATTTTCAGCTACCCCGACCTAGGAGACCGGAGGAAGTGGGCAAAAGCCATGATCCTAACTTTTGCCCCTACCACTGTATGCTAGGTCATGTTTTGGAGGATTGCTTCACATTTAAGGACTGGCTTGAACATAGCTTCAAGGATGTATGTTATCTGAAGGAATACCTTGTGGAACAACCATCCAGTTCCATTAGGGTAATCCTTGGGGATACTTGTGATTCTTCTAAAATAAAAGAAGGTTGGGATATCTCCTTATCCAAAACCTCTAAAATGATTATTCAGATGATCAAGATACTTTTCTTGCAGGTGCTTGAGTTAGTTCAAACCTCCAACATCAAGGAAGGTTTGGAAGTTGCTAGTACGAACTCAAGGAAGGTGGAGCTCATAGCGACATCATGTGTGCTAGCACCCAATAACAGTGCAACCACCCGAGTCTAGCCTCGGTCTATCATTGTAGCTACCACATGGTGACTTCACTTAGCTAGCTCTTCTTCTTATATAGTAGAACTCTTGTATCGACGAATAAGGGCATCAAATCCCTTACCCCACTTGCTTTACTTGATTTCTACTTTGTACCTCCTATCAAATCCTAGAAAGAATAAAGCTAGCTTGAATTACATCGTGTCACTTTTGATGGGTGTCTACTTCTATTCTAATGATAACTCTTCAAGTCAAAATAACTATAATAATTTTGATCTTCCTTTTCGATTTGAGTTGGACTTTACTCAAATACTATGGGTTCACCTCTTGAGATAGACTTGGAATCATCCGATTTTGAGGGTCCCATAGAGAAGCTATAGGTGAGCGATGTGCGGTAGAACCTTCCATTACACGCCATAGAGATCACCAAGTCAACCTCATAGTGGCAGGTTCTACCTCCTAGGGTAGCACCTCAAGATAGGAAACAAGTCATTATGGATGAGAAGCCCCTCCATGGGATGCTCCACCCTTGGATATGGAGGATCAGCAAGGTGGACTACAATGTCCTCTATCTCATCTAAGAAAGTTTCCATCTAAGCTAAGCATATATGATGCCCTTATCTTATCCAAATAGATGAGGGAATCATTAATCAAGGCTCTCCTTGATCCTGAGATATGCTTAGCTCAGTTGACAGCTATTGGTGAGGAGGCACATTACAAAAAAGAAGCCTAGAGGATCACTTTGATAGGTGAAGACCTTCTTCTAGAGGACTTGGATCACAACCGTCCCCTCTACATTACAGTTGACATGGACAAATTCAGACTTGCAAGAGTTCTCATCAATTTAGGTGCATCGGTGAACATTATGAGTCTAAAAACCATTGAGGATCAACATCTCTATACTTCGAGGAGATTAGATGATGTTGAGAGGATTCAATGAACAAGGTGAGCAGGCCTTAAGTTCCATAGTGTTACCTTTGGAGATAGGTGACTAGAAGACTAAAGCTAAGTTTTACATCATTGATTTGAATACTTCGTTCTTGCTTTGCTCGGTAGGCCTTGGATTAGAATAAGATAATTCCATCCTCCCTCCATCAGTGCATCAAGTTCATAAAGGATGGGATTGAATACTGTGTCAATGGAGATGAAAAGCCATTTTTAGTTAGAGGGGTTGAGATTTATGAGGATGTGACCTACTATCTTCCTCAAAACACCCTTTCTCATGAACTTGGACAAAACTAAAATTCAAAAGAAAAAGAAAATGAAGAAAAAGAAAAGTAAAAAGAAAAATAAAAGAGAAAGGAAAATCTAAGTGAACAAGAAAGGGGAAGAAGAAATAGATATGCACACATTCCACCCACAGTTCATTCCATCATATGGACATGTGGGTAGGATGACTCGATCTCCCCCGGGTTGAGGTAGAGGTGGAAGACCCCCTGGTTGGCCATCAACCAATAGGGGTTATGTTCACAAGAGTACCCCTACTATTCATATAGACTTGGAATCCAGCTCGAAGGATGAGTCTAATTTGATTAGCATACCAACCAACCCTCTTGCGGGTTCCATTGGAGGTGACTTTGATCCGGATGATGAAGATCGGGCCTCGGACAAAAGCAAAGTATTTGAATTAGATGCATGTAAAACTATTAGGCGCAGTAGGAACCTTAGCTCTAACCTCACTTTCATCTCAAAAGTTGAAGGTTTAGTAGTTAAGGAAGCCCCTAAGTCTTCAGTGATATGAAACCGAAGAGATTCTTTTGGGATCATCATCCTCAAGTCCTAAAGTTGATGCACAACTTGAGGAGGATTCATTTAAAGAATTAATAGAATTAACATTTGAATTTTACTCACCTTGTGTTCATAATCTTACATAGAAAGGTTTGGTTCCTCATACATGGTCAAGCATCGAGTATTTTGAAAATTGTGGAACAATACGCAAGGAAGCATCAAGAGGGGCTAGGATTTAATAGGTGGGTCGATGATGATGATTCTTTTAGTTATTACCAATCATTTGGAGTCGATAGGTTCTTTTCACACAACACAACTCTTATGAGAATGTGTGTTTAGAAATCTCAGATGATCTAGATGATCTTCAAATCAAGGATGCACCTCTAGAATTTGAAGAGGAGATTCATTCAATAATTGACAAGCTTAAAGAAATCAACCTCAGGATAGAAGAAAATCCACACCCAATGTACATCAGTTCGTTGCTGAATGCAGAAGAAACCAATGACTTGAGATATTGACTAAGTTTAAGGACTACTTTGGATGGAGTTATGAAGAGATTCTTGGATTATCTCCTGATGTAGCAGACACAAGTTAGCAATAGATCCTAGTGCTAACCCTATCAAGCAAGCTCCTAGATGCATGCGATTAGAAATCGAACAATAGGTCATTTCTGAAGTCAAGAAATTGATTGATGCTGGTTTCATCAGGGAAGAAAAATATCCTACGGTTAGCGGTGTCATCCAGTTAAGAAGAAGAATGGTGGCCAAATTCATATTTGCATCAATTTAGGACTTAAATAAGGCATGTCTAAGGATGAGTTTCTCTTCTATACTAGAATTAATGGTGGACATCACCTCATCTCATGCATATTTTCTTTCATGGATGGGTCAGCTATAACCAAATCAAGATGTCTCAGATGAAAGAAAACACTTTTGAACAATTAGAATCTATTGTTATAGTCATGCCTTTACCTTAAAATCTTTGGTGCTACATACCAATGGGCCATGACTCGGATCTTCAATGAACTCATCCATCATCAGGTTGAGTGTTATGTTGATGATATAGTAGTCAAAAAAGAATTGACTTGAAAATCAGATAATATAACCTCAAAATTCCCCAATTTGTAAATGATCCTAAATTAGGTTCCAACCTGTTAGGGAATTGAGCTATTCTTATCTTCAAAGGGATGCCTTCAAGGATGGGATGATGTGTTCGGCATGCCTTTGAAGATATCAAGCAATATTTGGTGAAGGCAGCTAGTTCAGCATTTTGTCAGGCGGGGCCACTCATCCTCTACCTTTGGATGACTCTCTCGGCTTTGGCCCAAGCCAAATGATGAAGGGAAGGAGAACCCTCTACTACCTCACCATTCTCTATTGAACTATCCACCTATTGAAACATTGCCTATCTTTAATCTTTGCATCTCAGAAACTACGACACTATATGTTTTCTCATAAGGCGAGCTTGATCTCTAAAACCAATCCATTGCAGTGCCTCATGACAAGGCAAATTCTATCTGGATGTTTGGCATGATGGTCCATGATTCTTTCACAGTTTGATATCACATTCGTACCCATCCGTACGGTAAAAGGACAAGAACTAGTGGATTTCTTAGCAGCACACCCACTTCTTACTGATTCTCTGCTTAGTGATGATCTCCCTAATGAACAAATCATGAACTAAGGGAAGGTTGACAACCACTGATGGGAGATGTATTTTGATGGTGCAGCTTCTTTTCATAAAGGGAAGCACCATGATCTACTCTTCAAGGAAAGGCGGGGTAAGAATAGTTCTTCTAACTCTAGGTCACAATGTGATGAGATTCTCATACTATCTTTCCAACCCTTGCACCAACAATGAAGCCGAGTATGAGGCTTTGATTGCCGGTCTAGAGTTAGCCATCATAGTCAGTGTCAAGAGCATCAACATCTTTGGGGATTCTCAGTTGGTCATCAATCAGATTGTCGCACCCTACAGTGCTTAAATCCAAGCTTCATCATTACCACGAGTATACCAAGAAGCTGTTGGCTCAAATCCCCAGTCACCATCTACAAGTTCTCGAGAATGCATGGTGATGCTTTTGGCCAAACTTGCAAAGAATTGGCATGTAATGGAAGATGAGTCCATTCAATAAGGGTCCAAAATAGACAAGTCTATCCTTATTGATCTTTGAACTCATTGAGACTTTCTCTTGAAGGAGGGAGTTGTCATTACTATAAGGACAAAGGAGGAGATTGGAGGCAATGTTCATAGACTGTTGAACACTTCAAACTACCTCAAGAAAAGTCACAAACCCATCGTGAAATAGAGCTCTCTCCTATGCTCTCATTGATGGCACCCTATACATATCCTTTGACAAATGTGTTATATTTTTAGATAAAAGATGGCATTATAAGGTACATTGTATATGCGAGCATATCAATCCGTCCAAAGATGAAGACAAAGATCAAGAGACTAGGATACTACCGCCTTCATGATTACATGATCATGGATGTAGCTAGGAGATGCCATCAATGTCAAGTGCACGGTGTGACCCTCCACAAACCACCCAACATTCTACACTATACATTGGCTTCATGGCCATTTGAGTGTTGGGGTACCAACATTGTGGGCCCGATCGATCCTCCTTCTTCCAAGGGTCACCAGTTCATCTTAGATGCCACCGACTACTTTTCTAAGTGGAGGCAATCCCACTTAGAGAGTCACACTCAAAGATGTGCTTCAATTTTTTAGAAACCATATTGTATATAGGCTCGGGGTGCCTCAACGAATTATATTCGATAATAGTACTACATTCAAAAGCACAAAGATCAAAAACTTCGATAGAAGACACAATATAGATTGGAGATACTCCACCATCTACTACCCCAGAGAAAATGGCTTAGCGAAAGAATTCAACAAAACTCTCATCCAAATATAAAAGAATAATCTTGATGATAATACACAGCTGTGGAATGAGGAGTTGGTTGAAGTTTTGTGGGCCTATCACACCACATATCGAACTCTAACTCAATCTATGCCATTTTTCTTATTGTATGGGTCCAAAGCCATTCTACCTTTAGAAGTTCAACTCCCTTCACTAAGGATAGCATTGGGTAGCAAAAGATCACTATAGAGCAGAATGCAAAGTGCGGTTAGAAGAGCTCGAAGGTTTGGAGGAGAGTCACCTGTGCATAACCTCGTACAAGAAAAATGATTCAAGCTCACAACAAGTCGGTCCACCTAGGTCTTTCAAAGGAGAACTTGTGTTAGTCCTAAGGAGACCAATTGTTCAATCGAAAGATGGGAGGCAAGTTTGAACACACTTGGGAAGGCCCGTATGTCATAGAGAAGGCCTACCAAGGAGGATCTTATCAGCTTATTGATTATAAAGGGGAACACACAATGATTCCAATTAATGGGCTATATTTGAAGAAATATTACCCATAAAAAATCATGTTTAAAAATAATTCTATTAATCAACAAAAATCTGATTCCATTTCATCAAAATATTCTCTTCTCTTGAAGCAATGTTTGCTTATCTTGCGAATCCTCCATGGCGTGTTTAAGATAGGTGTAAGAGTCCCCCAGTGGCATCCTATCCCTCTTTCACAACACAAACACAGTCAAACACAATTCCTCGATGCTACTAGAATAGGTGTGAGAGATCCCAAGAGGCATCCTATTTTAATTAGCACAACTAAGTTAGGTGTAAGAGAACCCGGGCGACATCCTTTCTTAGTGGGAATCTTGGTTACCATCCATGGAACCATTTCATCAAATCCTAGCGTCTTAGGATAGGTGTAAGAGAACAAGGTGTCCTATTCCCTTTAACACAAGCACAAAAAAATAAACATATATCTTTTTCTCGGGCTACTTTGATGTGGGAGCAAGCCCTTGTGGCACTCACTCATTAGCTGCTCTAGGTCGGGTCTACATGCTACCTAGCTAGTATGTCACCCCTTTGGAAAATGTGAGTCCCTGTGCTTTCTTCCTAACTTAACCATTATAAACCAACGAGCGCCTTATTAGTATGGTAGACTACACTGCCCAGCTAGTAAGCTACCTCATGTTGATCTTGCTTAAGAAGATGTGAGTCCCCGTACTTTCTTCTTGAACTAATCATCATGACCTAACTAGGTCAAGTATATTTGAGGTTTAGGGTAAGCCCCTTAGAGGCTCCTTTCCTCTTGACTACTTTTGAGTCGATGTAAGTCCTCCATTGACATTCACTCAGTAGTCGCCCTAGGTCGAATATTACCTTTGAGCCGAAGATAGACTATCCCAACAATCACATAGAGGATGTGAGTCCCAGCTTTCTTCAGGCCGATTACAAACGATGAGCACCTTAGGTTAGTTGATTCACTATGTTGATAGTGACTCACCCTAGATACACCACTCTTGGCAGATGTGAGTCCCCATGCTTTCTCTTTGAGTTAGCCACTGAATACCTATTTGATATATGACTTGCCATGTTATCTTCTCCAAGATTTTGGATTAAGCCCTTAGAGAGCCCAATCCCTATGGGCACTCTATTTGGATCACGTCCTTTGCGACCCCATTTGGAATTACCCAGGTTACTTTTGGCTTGGACAGTCCCCCTTTCCTGGTAACCACCGCTGTGGTTGGAGAATTTTTTCAGTGGATGTGCGATTCTCCCTTGGTTTAGTAATTTGAGATAGGTTTAGGCTGATATAAGGTTCTTCTCAATTTGATCTCTTACAAATCAATAGGGTCCACGTTTAAATAAACTAAATAAACAAACAAATTAATTTACTTGTGGATTTGGAATTTAAGCCCACAAATGGCCCATTTTCTCAAGCAGACATTCTATCTTTAGTCGCAGAACTCCCTTATAGAATTGCTAATCACCTTGAGAAATCTGATTCTCCCATAGTGCCTTTAAGTCTGATTCAATCTATTTTGGCATAAGTAGGTTACCTCGACAGTCATTCTGCTTTGGAAGATGCATGACTATGATACATTTTTTTTAGCATGATTATCGCAAACCGACAGACAACCCTAGGTCGGGTTCAATTTATTGCCCAAAGCAGCCGATCACCCCAGTGGTCTTTTGTAGTGGAATATGTGAGTCCTCGAGCTTTCTTCCCCTAAATTGATCATTGTAAACTGAAAGGCACTCCTTTGGTCAGATAGTTCTCTTCTCGGCTAGGAAGTTACTCCTTTTGGTTCAGTAAATTTGAGATAGGTCTAGGCGATATATAAGCTCTTCATGATCCATCACAAACCAATAATCCATCAAAATAAATCTAAAATGAAATTAATCTTGACTATCTTTGAGTGATTTAAGTCCCCATGTTCACTCAATAGTCACCTAGGTCGTCGATTTGCGCCAAAGCAACCAATCAACCTAGTGTTTTGTTTCTAAGATGTGAGTCACTTTCTTAAGACTTGACCATTGCAACCGAAAGACATCCCTTTGGTTGGCTAGTCCTACTATGTGTTTAGTAGACTACCCTTTGGATTAAAAATGAATCTAAGCCTCCATGCTTCCTACTCAGTGCAGTTCATCGCAAACCAACAAGGTCCTTTTCAAAATCCAAATTAAAAATCTGAAACAAACAAAAAATAATCAATCAATCCAAATCAAAATCTTTTGCTTCTCCTCAGTGAGATGCAAATCTTTCTAGTTCCCTAGCGGATCTAGAATTCTATTCCCTCAGTGGATTTCACAACCTTTCTTCACTTTGTGGATGACTTGAACTTGCCTCCCAGTGGAGAGTTCACTTTTCTATCCCTGATGAAGTCAAAACAAACATAATTAAGCAAACAACAAACAAATTCAACCTCTTCCTCAATGAACTTAATTAAACTAATCAAATTTCTCCCGGTGACTCAACTCAAATCAAACCTCTCATCCTTTATGGATGACTTGAACCTGCTTCCCTAGTGGAAGGTTCACATACTCTATCCCTAGTGGATTTCTCCCTCCCTCTCTTATGTCCTTGACATAAGTAGAGTCACACTTAAGCTCGATTCCTCTACACTGTTAGAGTAAATCATCTATAGTGCTTATGATCGCTCGGTGTTGTTGATTATTTCCAACACCAATACGCGTGTTCCTTTTCGCCACCACACCCATTTATTGACCTCATTTTTAGATGAGCTCAACCTCCATCTAAACATTAGACTCCTCTTAGACTTTAAGAGATCCTTAGTCTTAAGACACATATAGTGATTAGGTGGACACTCAACCTAGCCCTAGAGACTTAGAAGAGTTATTCATAAGAGTAAGTCATGCCTTAGGGGTGTTAGGAAAAGTTGCCTATCCTATAGCTTGAACCACATTCCTTACTTTCTTCCTTCAAGTCAAACTCCAAATTAAATCAACATCAAACCTAAATCAATTCTAGCTTAATTGATTTTCTCCAAACCAAAATCAATTTCACGTGATTGAAACCTATGATTGAAATCCATGATTGAAGCTTATGATTAAAATTCCAAGTTCAAAATCTTTCCTAAGTCCTTAGATCCCTTTTTAAGGACCTAGTCTAAATCAACTTAAAACCACTTCAAATCCTTGAAATTTTCTCATAACTCATTTATATTCACATATATAAATGAAATATAAATTCAAATCAATCAAACTAAATCCAAAATTCAAATCCAAATTCAAAATATTTCCTATGTCCTTTATTTCTCTCTTAAGGGCTTAGCCTAAATCAAGTTCAAATCATTTCAAAGTCATGAAATTTTCTCATAACCCACTTATATTCTCATTGATATTCACATATATAAATGAAATATAAATTCAAATAAACAAAACCAACTCCAAAAATTAAACTCAAAATTCAATCAAAATCCAACCTAAGCCTTTCAAGTCAAAATATTGAACTTAGCCAAATCAACTTCAAATCAAGCCAAACCCTTGATTTTTCTTCATGATTCAATCAATCCTTCAATCATGAATCCAAATATAAACACATACTTCAATCACTTAACCAAAACTCAATTCAAAAATCAAACTTAAATCAAACTCATGTTCACCCTTTGAATTGGAAATTATCAAATGAATTAAAATCCATTTGACTTCAAACCACTTGCAAATGGATTTATATTTCTCATAAGTCCATATGTGAGTTCAATCAAACTCAAATCAAGCTTTGACCAATCCATTTGACCTACTTAGGCTCACTTGACCCAAAGTGACCTAAAGTACCTTATGAGCCAAATTCTAATCCTAACCAAATTGGATTGAACTAAGCACCTCTCATCATGATCAACAATCATCATGAGATGATCAATCACTCAAATTGGGTCAAACTAAGTCAAACCTAAGGGTTGACCAAGTCAACACTTAGCCAAAATAAAACCCAACATAGCCAAAATCCATCATAGGCCAAATTGATTGAAACCATGATCAAGTTCATTCATGACCAATGTTGAACTTTAAGTCAACATTTGAGTCTAACTAGCCCAATTGGCCACTTGACCTAAGTTGACCCAACTTGACCTAAAAAGTCAAAATATGTTAAAACTTGACCCAAGTTGACCCATTTTGACTTAAATGGGTCAACATGAGCCAAACCACATCAAACTAACTCCAAATTCAATGAAACATGGCCTAACCTATTTTTCAAACATACCAAACTTGCCCAAACTAAAATCAAGGTCAAATGATCATTTTACCCCTAGGCCATAGGATAACCCAAAATCAAAACTACTTGGAATTTGGTTAATTCCTTTTCATGGATACTTGGCATCCTCTTAGTAGATCAAATGGTCACTAATGGACCTAGTACACATGACCCAATGGGTTTGGGTCAACTAAAGTCAACCCAAACCCAAAATTGACCATCTCCTTTGAAATTGGCCACATAGAATCCTCCCTCCACTTGATTTAAGCACATGGCCACGTCATCCACTCCTCCTCTAGCCAAAACTGAATTCAAGGACATCTCTAACAGCCTAACAAACCCATTGCATAAGGTCAATTGGATCAATACAGCAAGCACCTTCACAACCGTCCAATCCTTTAAGGGGGAGATATACTCCCTAATTCACCTTCACTCTCTCATACTGATTGATTAAGGGAAGCTAGAGAAGCCATCAAGCCTCCCCAAGCTCTCTCAAGCATTCTTGAATTTCCCATTTTCAAATTTCTCCAAATTCAAAATAGGGGAGCTCAAGTGGAAATCCAACTTACTCCATACTTCAAACTAACCTAATTCCTTTGAACCCTGAGGATCAAGTCGAGTTCACCCAAGCTCTTTCCCAAGCTCCAAAGGCAAGAGGATCTAATCATTCAAGATGAGCTCCCAAGAGGAGTTTGCCCATGAGGATCTACCCAATCTAGCCAAACTTCAACAAAGCCCTCCAAGAAGCTTCAAGGAATCGGTGATTACCCATGGAGGTTACCATTAATCCAAGCTTAAATTCAATATGGTTTGGTCCTTTGTGAAGTAAATTATCATTCCATGGAATTCTAGTTGTTAGATGTGATCCCCTTTCCCTCTAGATGGTATGGTTTGAGTTTCAATCCAATCCGAGCTTGAATCTTCTCCTAGAAGATGGACGATGTCCATTCCTCATAGAGAAGAACAAGGAAGGATCATTGGTCGTCCATCTACACATTTTGGATGGACAACCATGATTAAAACACATAGCATCCATATTTTATCCGTTTAGATCACGACTTTAACCTCGATCCATCCTTGATCGAATGAGGAAGGGAGCAGCTCTGATGTACAATGTGATTACTTTAATATCCAATCTCATTGCGCCATGTGGAAAGCGCATCCCACATTAATGACCCACGTGGCGACAACGAGATTACATATTTAATTAGGCTATTAAATATTCTAATTAATAATGAAAACTTCCCAAATTCATATCTAAGCCTAGAAAGATCAAAAAAAATATGAAATAAATTACATTGGATAGATAATTGAATATAGAATATTCTAAAAATAATTTAATGAATTACAATAGTTTTCTCCAATTTGGTTTTATTGAGAATGTTATTTTCTAATTACCCCCTAATTACTCCATTGATTAATCCCAAACTCTTTGTGCATAATTAGTGGGATGACTCCTACCTCCCCTAATTTTCTTAAGATTTATTGGTGGCTTAATTCGAGGAATTGCTAGTTCATTCCTTAGTCACTCCCTTAATGTAGTTAAGCTTAATTAAGGATATAATTAGTGGTTTAACCTCCGATTGAGACATTAAGTTTTGATTAAGTGAATATGAGATTTAGGAAATAATTTTGGGATACTTTAAGATATTCCTTAAACCCCTTTCTTCCTTAATGCAACCTTAATTAAGGGTTAATTCACTAATTCCCCTTGATTAATTTCATAAAAATTCAAAAACTAAAACTCAATTAATCGATCTTGGGTAGATGCTTAGGTGTTCAAAATCCTAAATACATTAAGGAAATCAAAACTCAACTCACATGCATGAGAGGTGTTATGAAATAACTTAAAACTAAACCACTTAGTTTAATTAATCATTAATCATGAGCCAAATGCATTAGGCCATTTTCTTACTAGGTGCATTCTTGATTTAAATTTCTTGTGTGATTTTATGTTATCTCATTGGCTCATAATTATTTGATTAACTATGCTGTGGTGGTAAGGGGTAATTAACATACTAATTCATATTTTAACTTAACCAAAGCATAAAATTGAAATCACTAAAATTTAAACTAAAATAACAAACATATGTGGGAATGGGTTAGGAACAGTAAACTCACCTCATGTTTCTCAAATTAAATCAAACTCAAAACAAAATCAAACCTTCTTTAAAAATAATTTGATTTGCTTTAAGCTTTCTTATTTTCATAAGATTATCTTTGGAAATTAATTAGGGTGAATGTGTTTACATGCTCTCATGACTTTAATTCTTTCCAAACATGCTAAATGTGTATATCATATGAGTTTCATGCATTCATGCTTTTCAAAAAATCAAATTCAAAATGAAATGTTTCTTTTTATGTCAAATTATGTTTTGGCTAAAGTAAAATATGGCTATATCACTATTAAATTCAAAAGTATTTTAAAATCTATAAATAAAATAACTAAAACTGAAAGTGTGCTAATAATTATTTATAAGCTTGCATGGATATAAATATGAAGATTTGTATAGTGTAATTTTCCTTCTCTTTTCTTTTAGCATTGAATAATTTGGTGAGTATATAGTTCATTTGAGAACATAACACTTGCCTAACTTATTCCTATTCATTCTTATGTATTACTTAAAGATGGACATCCACATACATATAAATTGCATAAATAAATCAAACAAACAAATACAAACTTTTGCATCTTTCTTTTTAATTCATTTCTTTTGTACACATGCTAGTATTTAAGGAAAGTGGTATATTATTCTGGACAACATCGGTATTGCTAGGCTTTAAATAGCCATAAGTAGGTCTTGTACCTTACACACCTGGTTAATAATGGTACCGTACTCACTTATGCCTTTCATACTTATGTGTGCATGTGAAAATGGATAAGAAAACCTCTTTTCTACTTATTGAAAATCATGCATCATAAAGCATTAAAATTTTCATAAGTAACACACTTAGCATTCATCATAAAGTATTCTAAACATTTCCATTTGTATGTATAGATATGCTTTGAATCCATTCATATGCATGTTATACATGTTGGGAAAGAAATGAAGTGATGGGTGTTTTGTAATATTAATTCACTTTACTTAATCTTAAAATACCTTTCTTTTTGAATAAGTTTGTTTAGAGTTGATATAAACTTAGGATTAATTAAAACACATAATAAAATATTCACTAAACTAAACTAAATATGAATCTACTTTAGAAATTACTTATGGTAGGGAAGGAAAGAGAAGTTCTCTTCTCTTTTTTCTCTCTTTATAGCACTTAGTAATTAATTGTAGGTTCATTCAAACCTAAACAAAATATCAAATAAACTCAACCCAAATCAACTAAACAACTTAAATCAAACCACCCATCTAAGTTGAACATCCTCACACTTAGAAATTTTAAACCTTAAAGCCATAGCTAAGCATACCACACAAACCTTTTAAAGCACACACATTAGATTAAGTCACCACTTCTAGCTTTAGGTTAGGGCAGTGCATGGCTTGATGTTTTGTTTTTATTTTGTGATATATTATTTCTAGTCTGGATGTTAGGGTGTAGGTGTGTATAATGAATGGTAGGGCGATCTTAGTATAACCATTATTTTCTGCAGGGGATTGTGCTTAAGGGGTGCTATAATAAGAAATATAAATGCTTTTGCTGCACAGGTGCTTATACCCCTAAGCATAATCCAATAGGTTAGGTAGACTTGGCCACCCATGTGTGGGGTGCTAAGTCCAATATACATGCTTGAGACTTGTATATTTTATTTAGCTAATCTCTGTTTTGTAAGTGTTAGTAATTAATTCCAATTAATCTTAAGATGTATTTCTTATTGAATGAGATTATTTAAAGTGAACTTACTAGGATTAATTTAAATATATAATAACCATTCATTAAAGGAATCCATTTAATTAATTTGATTTAGGTGTGACTGAAGGTAGAGATAAAGAGAGTGATCCTCTCTTTCCTTCTCTTTAAAACACTTACTTGTTTAGTATATATCAAATGAAATAAAAAAAATACTAAGCAAAGGTTTACAAATCAATTAAACCATTTAAATTGAAACCACCCTTTATAATTAAATGACCTTCATACATAGAGAATGACAACTCTGAAGCCTAGTTAGAACATATCACACAAGCCTTAATACACACATTATATTAAGTCATCATTTCTTTTATGTTAGGCTGCATAGTTTGATGTATGTTTGTTTTATGATGTATTATTGTAGACTAGATGTTTGTATGCTTAGATGGATGTTAGGTTGTGATTAGCCTAATTATATCTTTTATAGGAGATTGTGCTTAAGGGGTGCTTAAATAAATATGAATGCTCTCTTTTGTAGGTCACTTAACCCCTAAACATAATTTAAGTTAAGATAGGTGAACTTGGTTTTCCATGTGCATGGTGCTAAGTCTAAATTATACATATAACTGTATGGATTGTATGGTGTGTTTAGCTAACACTTGTCTTGCAGGTGTAGTTAGATTTAATTTTCCTATGTTTAATGTAATTGTGCATTATGAATTAGGATTAGTTTTTTGGGAGATTAGGATGAGCATTAGGCTATCTTAGGCTGATGCCTTTAAGCAGATAAAGAAGAATAGAAGATATGAATGAATGAGATTGAAGACCCCATAACATTTATTCATTTGTAAATTTGTAATTATTCTTTCATATATCGAGTTATAGGGAGATTCGGCTACCCATTTCTTTTTTAGGTTATATGATGCCAAATGCACATATTATTCTTTTGTATTTTTTTTATAAATTGCTTGATACTTTGTTTATAATTGTGTAATAGAAATGACATGTATTTTCTTAGTTTCTTCATGTATGGTGATTTAATGTGTGGCCTGGATCCAATTAGGCTCTTAGGGAAAAATTAATTTTTCTATCCCAACTACAACTCATAACTAATTTTCTAAATAACTCATAACCTCATTTAAAGCCTAGGCATTAAATAAAGATGATTGAAAGATTTTGCAACCCCTTAGCTGAATGTTGTATGCTTAATATCAAGCATATCATCTTGTTTCATTCTTGTTAAGAGAGGGTTTCCATCCTTGCACGATAAGAGAAGACTTGACCTTTGAGGGTCTCCCTTGTGGTGAAAAATACCTCTTTAATCTCTCATTCAGCCAATAACCCAATTTATTCATGCATTTAGGCATTTAAAATACTATAGCCTTTGTCAAAATGAAGAGTCCAAAATCAAATAAAATTTAATAAAATTTACATTAGACTAAGTCATTATTCATACCACTCATACTCTAATCTCTTAGGAAGCGGGTTTATGGCCTTTAATTCTTTTCTAAATAATACCTAACTATCTTCAACATATGTTGACCTCATTTTAGAATGAGCTCTCAACCCTCCTTCTTAGGCATAGGACTCCTTATACTTTAAGAGTTCCTTAGTCTTAAGACACATCTAGTGATTAGGTGGACACTCAACGTAGCCTGAGACTTAAAGAGTTAGCCATATGAATAGGTCTTCTTTGGGTGTAGGAAATTTGCTTACCCTTAGCTTGAACCATTCCTCACCTTCCTTCCTTAAAGTCAAACTCCAGATCAATCTTATTTGATTTTCTCCAAGCTCAAATCAACTCCATGATTGAAATCCATGAATGAAACTCCAAACTCAAAATCTTTTTTAAGTCCTTAAATCTTCCTCTTAAGGACTTAGCCTAGATCATGATCAAATCAATTCAAACTCTTGAGATTTTCTCATAATTCATTTATATTATCAATTACATTCACATATATAAATGAAATATAAATTCAAACCAACCAAATCACTCAAAATTAAAAATTCATGAAATTTCCTAAGTCCTTTAAATTCCTTTTAATGGACTTAGCCAAAATCATGATCCAATCAATTCAAATCATGAGATTTTCTCATAACTCATTTATATTTTCATTTATATTCACATATATAAATGAAATATAAATATAAATCAATCAAACCAAATTCAAGCTTCAAACTCCAAAAATTTCCTAAGTCCTTAAAATTCCCTTTAATGGACTTAGCCTAAATCATGATCAAATCACTTCAAATCCTTGAAATTTTCATCCATTTATATTCTCATTTATATTCACATATATAAATGAAATATAAATTCAAACAATCAAAACCAATTCCAAAATCAAACTCAAATCCACTCAAAATCCAACCTTTTCAAGTCAAAATCTTGAACTTAGCCAAATCAACTTCAAATCAAGCAAAACTCTTGATTTTCCTTCATGATTCAATCATCCTACAATCATGATTCCAAATATAAATACAAACTTCAATCACCAAATCAAAATCCAATTCAAAAATCAAAGCCAAAATTCATTCATATTCTTCCTTTGAATATGAAATTATCAAATGAATCAAAACCCATTTGACTTCAAACCACTTGCAAATGGATTTCTATCTCAATCATAAGTACATATACTTGTTCAATCAAACTCAAATCAAGCTTTGACCAAGCCATTTGACCAACTTAGGCTCACTTGACCCAAAGTGACCTAAAGTACCTTTATGAGCCAAATTCTTATCCTAACCAAATTGGATTGAATCAAACTCACCTATACCTCTCATCATGATCAAAAATCATCATGGGATGATTAATTAATCAAATTGGGTCAAACCAAGTATAACCTAAGGGTGGACCAAGTCAACACTTAGCCAAAATGAAACCTAACATAGCCAAAATCTACCATATGCCAAATTGATTGAAACCATTGATTTAAGTTCATTCATGAACTATGTTTGAACTTGACCAAGTCAACATTTCAGCCTAATAGCCAATTGGCAGTTGACCCAACTTGACCTAAAGTCAAAATATGTCAAAACTTGTTCTAAGCCAAATTGATTGAAACCATGGGTCAAGTTCATTTGAATCACTTGTTGAACTTGACCAAAGCCTCAATTAACTAAACTAACTAGATTGATATTGACCTAACCCTAAAGGGGTCATGTTGAGACAAATTCAAAATTAACCAAAATTGAAAACAAAGATACCAATCCATATGGTAATCAAACTAACTATACCCTGATCTAAATGGGTCAAATTGGTCAACTTGACCCATTTGACCTAAATGAAGTCATATGAGCCAAATTCAAAACTAAACCAAATTGAATCAAACCAAAGACACCAAAACATTTCAAATAGTCATATGAACTTGACCCATTTGACCTCAGGTCACATTAACAATCATGAGCTCCAAATCAATGAAACTTGGCCAAACCTATTTTTCTCCACATACTCAACATATTCAAATTAAAAAAATTAGCAAAATGACCATTCTACCCTAGGCCATAGAACAATGTCAAATCCATGGGAATTTGGTCAAGCCCTCTTCATATCAACTTAATACCTTCTAAGTCAAGTGGACAATGGAGATTGGTGCACCCAATGGGTTTGGGTCAGCAAATGAATCCAGGCCAAAACCAACCCCTAGCTCATTGGCTAATTCAAAACTCCCTCCCATGACACATGAAGGTTACTAATCAAATCGAGCTCAAAGCAGACCATGTGCCAACTTACCAAACAACCCTTTCCATATGGTCGATTAAATCAAAATGACACCCAAGCTTCCATTTGAATTGATGACATTGTGATTGATCCCAGAGAGTGTTGAGCCATGAGCATTCTAAGCTAGGAGGGAATTGAAATCAAGCTTTATCATTTTCTTCTTTAGAAAATGAGCTCCTCTCATTTCCCAATTCCACACTCAAATCACTTCAATTGCATTTGCACACTCTCGGGGATCAAGTCAAGTGCACCCAAGCTCATTCAAGTTTCCAAAGAGGAGAGTTGAATTTGATCAAAGCCATAAGAAGATGGTGTTTATATAGAGATCTCACCAAGGCGAAAATTTCCAGGTGCTTCTTCACCATGACTACCTCATCAAGCTTGAGCAGTGATCACCTCGGTGTATGAAATTTTTGACCGCTTGGGAGGTGTTGGTCCTTTGTGAAAGAAATTATCATGGGATGAGAAATCCACCACTGGATAGGCTTGATTAGCTTAAGATGGTGTGGGTAAAGTTTTATTTCGAGCTCAATAGAGATTTTCTCTTAGATCATGGGCGGTCTCCATTGATGGAAGAACTGGGTAATCGAGTCCATCCATTTGGATGGATGGTAGAATTAAATGCACATTTTATAAATCCTTTATCCTTTTAAACACGATGATCACGGCCATTGATCCTTGATGAATGGTAGATCAACATCTTGCCACCATACCTCTATGATGTGATGTTTAAGTAGCCCCCTCACACAACACATGTAAATGTGAAGACCGTGTCATGAGCTAAATTAGTTAGATTTAATTATTTTTAATTAATCCCTAAACTCAAAATCTATATCTCCTACATGAAAATTAAAAAATATGATAAATTATGGAAGATAATTAATCTAGAATATTTAAAATATTTCTAATGGATTTTGATTTATATTTTCTCGATTTTGGGTTTTATGGATCTTATTTTGCTAATTATCCTTTAATTAATCATCTGATTAATTCAAAACTTCTTGGGTATGTTTTGGAGAATGACTTCTACCTTCCTTAGTTTTCTTGGGATTTATTAAAGGCTTAATTGGGGGAATTGCAAATGCATTTCCTAATTACTCGTTGTTGATCTCATTTTTAGAATGAACTCTCAACCACTCCATCTTAGGCTTAGGTTTTCTCTTATAATTTAAGAGCTCCTTAATCTTAAGACACATCTAGTGATTAGGTGGATACTCCAACCTAGCCCTAAAATACTTGGAAGAGTTAGCCATAGGAACAGGTCATGCCTTAGGGGTGTTAGAAAACTTTCACCATCACAAACCATTCCTCACTTTCCTTCAAACTCCAAATCAATTCTATTTGATTTTCTCCAAACTCATATCAATTCCATGATTGAAATCCATGATTGAAACCCATGATCAAAATCCACTAGAAATTCCTAAGTCCAAATTTTGCTAAGTCTTACCCTAAGGACTTAGCCAAAATCATGATCAAAACTATTTAAATCTTTGAGATTTTCTCATAATCCATTTATATTCTCATTTATATTCCCATATATAAATGAAATATAAATTCAAACTATCAAATCAAATTCAAAATTCAAAATTAATTCATGAAAATTTTCTTAAGTACCTTTAATTTTCCATTAAAGGACTTAGCCAAAATCAATCCTAAACCTTGATCAATTCAAACTCATGGCATTTTCTAAAAACCTATTTATATTATCATTTATATTCTCATATATAAGTGAAATATAAATATAAATTAATCCAATCAATGGTAAAATTAAATTTCAAATTTAAAATCCTTGAAATTTTAAATCCTTAATTTTCCATTAATGGATTTAACCTAAACTTATCAAACCTATTCAAACTCATGAGATTTATCAAAATTATTTGTATTCTCATATATAAATGAAATATAAATATAAATCAATTAAATCCAATTCAAAAATTAAATCTCAAATTAAAAATTTCTTTAAATCCGTTAAATTCCCTTTAATGGATTTAACCCAAATCATGATTAAACTCTTTCAAATTTTGAAATTTTCTCATGATAAATTTATATTCTCATTGATATTCAAATATATAAATGAAATATAAATTCAAACAATCAAAAATTCCAAAATCAAACTCAAATCCATTCAAAATCAAATCTAAGCCTTTCAAGTCAAAATCTTGAACTTAGCCAAATCAATTCAAATCAGCCACTCTTGATTTTCTCTCATGGTTCAATCAACCCTACAATCATGAGCTCATATATAAATCCAAACTTCAATCATTCAATCAAAACCCAAATCAAAAAATCAAACCCAAACCCTTTCATATTCTTCCTTTGAATATGAAATTTTTAAATGGATCAAAATCATTTGACTTCAAACCACTTGTAAATGGATTTATATTTCAATCATAAGTCCATATACAAGATCAATCAACTTCAAATCAAGCTTTGACCAAGCCATTTGACCCACTTAGGCTCACTTGACCCAAAGTGACCTAAAGTACCTTATGAGCTTTTGATCTAACCAAATTGGATTGAACCAAACTCATATATCCTCTCATCATGATCAACAATCATCTTGGGATGATCAATCAATCAAATTGGGTCAAACCAAGTCAAACCTAAGGGTTGACCAAGTCAACACTTAACCTAAAATGAAAACCTTATAAATTCTACCATAGGCCAAATTGATTGAAACCATTGATTTAAGTTCACTCATGACCTATGTTTGAACTTGACCAATTCAACCTTTGAGCCTAACCAAACCATTTGCCCACTTGACCCAAGTTGACCCATTTTGACCTAAAGGGTCAAAATGTGTCAAACTGATCTAATTGATTGAAACCAATGGGTCAAGTCCATTCCAAATCACTTGTGGAACTTGACCAAAGCCTCAATTGGCCAACTAGACCCAACCTAGCCCAATTGACCTTAGACCCAACATGACTAAAGGGTCATGTTGAGCCAAAATGAACTTAACCCAAAATTGATTGGAAATAAAGATACCAATTCACTCCATATGACTAACTAACCTAAACCTACCCTTGACTACCTCAAATAGGTCAAATGGGTCAAATAAGTCAACTTGACCCATTTGACCTAAATGAAGTCATATGAGCCAAAACCAAATATATACCAAATTGAATCAAACCAAAGCCACCAAAACATTTCAAATGGTCATATGAACTTGACCCAACCCTTGGTTTGACCCGATTTGACCTATTGGTCAACTTGACCCAAGTTGACCCATTTTGACTAAATGGGTCAACATGAGCCAAACCTATCAAATGGATTCCAAATCCAATGAAACTTGGCCAAACCTAGTTTCTCCACATACCCAACATGTCAAAGTGGAAAAAAAATAGCAAAATGACCATTACCTAGGCCATAGAACAAATGTTGGCTAACCCATGGGTATTTGGTCATACCCTCTTCACAATCACTTGAGGCTTTCTAAAAGCTCAAGATGACTTAGTGATGAGTGGTGCACCCAACCAATGGGTTTGGGTCAGCCCATTTTCCATAGACCAAACCCACCACTTAGAAAAATTGAATTTTTAAATTCTCTCTAAGCTCAAATTCATCACATGGGAAGTTGGCAATCCTTCCTTGGATCAAATGACCATGTGCACACTCCATCAAAACAAACTCTCCAATCTCACAATTGGATCAAAATGGCAAAATGGTTTGACCATCCGATTCCAAGGGGATATACTCCCCAATTTGAAATTTCAATTCATTCATTGATTGAACTAGGAACCTAAGAACCATCTGAGCATTGGCTTCTTAGAAGGATTTGAATTCCTATTTCTCATTTTTTCATAGTGCAAAATAGGGAGCTCAATCCATTAGCCACTTCCTATCTCCTTCCAATTACTCTTGCACACTCATGAAGGGTCAAGTCAAACTTGCCCAAGCTCATTGAAGTCCCCACAGTAAGGAAGTGCTCAATTGGATCAAGTGAAGCCCAAGTGAAGTGGTGTTGGTCCATTGATCCACTCAATCCCAAGGCCTAGGAATTTCAAGGGCTTATTCTCCACCGATGAAGCTACCTCTTGATCTCGAGCACCGGTGATCACCTCCGAGGTATGAATATTTCATGAAACTCAATGTGGAGCTTTGTGAAAAAATTTTATCTCATCAAATTTTGGCTGTTGGATAGGTTTGTAATTGTGCTCAGATGGTGTGGGTTGATTTTGTATGATTCCATGCTAGATCGGGCTTGGATCTCCCTTAGATCATGGACTGTCTCCATTGATCCTCAGGGAAGAACTTGGCTCATCTCGATCCATCCATATTTTAGATGGATCGAGATTATTTAGTTTAGTAAATCCATTTATATTTTTAACCATGGGTGAATCCCGTCGATCTTTGATCGGTGAAATATATCATGCCATCCACCATTTGGGATGTGACATTTAAGTCACCCCTCACATGGCGTGTGTAAAGCGCATTGACCATATTGCCATGCATGCGTGAGCTAAGGATTAGCATGGATTAGTTAAGATTAATTCCTAATTAATCCATGGAACTTAAATTCATAATTCCTAGAAAATAAATAAAATAAAATAAAAATGCTATGGAAAGATAATTTCATCTAGAATATTTAAAATATTTTCAATGGATTTTGAATTACTTCTCTAATTTGGGTTTCTTTGGAATCTTAATTAGCTAATTATCCTTTAATTGGGTCATCAATCTCAAATTTCTGGGGTTCATTTTAGGGATGACCTCTGCCTCTAATTTTCTTGAGATTTATTGAGGGGCTGAATTGGGAAATTTTCATTTCATTCTCTAATTACCCCTTTCATGTAATTAAGGGTGGTGATTGATTAGTAATTTTATGATTAGGTTTGATTAAGGTCAGATCCAATGAGTAGGGGGTTTCTAGAATAATCTTAGGGAATTTACTCCAAGCTATTCCCTAAACCCCTTTTCTCTGCTTAATTTCCTTTTAATTAAGGGTTAATTCATTAATTATCCCCTTAATCAATTTTCAAAAATTCTAAAAGGTTTTTGAACTTAATTAATCTACCTTTGGGTAGATGCTTGGGTGTTTAATAGCCAAAGTTTAATTAAGGAAATTAAAACCCAATTCACATGGGTGAAAGGGTGTTTTAAAAGTACTTAAGCTAAACCCTTAGCTTAATTAACTTTTAATTGTGAGCCAAATTGTGTTAGGCCTTTTCATTATTAGGTGCATTGCAAATTTAAATTCCTTGTGGGTTTTATGTCATCTCATTGTCTATAATTATTTAGTTAATTCTTCTAAGGTGTAGGTAAGGGTTAATTAAGCCACTTAAATTATACCTTAACTAATCAATGCTTAAAATGGATTTAATTATCTAAAAATTAAACAAAAATATAAACACATGTGAGAATGGGTTAGAAACAACAAACTCATCTCACCTTTTCAAAATTAAATCAAACTTCAAACTAAACAAAAATCATTTTGAAATTCACTTTGATTTATTCTAAATTTTCTTATTCTATAAGAATGTCTTTAGGATTTAAGTAAAGTGAGTTTGTTTACATGCTTTCATTGCTTTGGATCTTTCCCAACATGTTAAGTTGTATGCCATGTGATCCATGCATTCATAATTTCATGTTTCAAATTTTAAAATGAAAATTGTTTACTTTATGTCAAATGTGCATGTGTTGGCTAAAGTAAAATATGAATGGCTATTATCACTACTAAATCCAAATTATTTTCAAAACTTATAAATGAAATATCAAATTTGAAAGTGTTCTATTCTTATACTTTAATTATAAGCTTGCATGTGATGGATTATAAAAGCATGTTTAGTATAGGTTTCCTTTCTTTCCTATGTTGGTATAGTTTTGAATAGGAATTTTGGTAAGGTATAAGGTTCATTTGAAAAGGAACCTAATGCTCACCTAATTTCATATCCTATTCATCCCTATGCTACCATCTAAAAAGGGTTACTTACACTTACATACATAAATTGCATAAATAAAATAAATATATCAAACAACTTTTGCATATTCCTTTTCTATTTCATTTCTTTTATATGCATGTTTGTATTTAAGGAAAGTGGTATATTAGTCTGGAAAACCCCGAGGTTGTGAGGCTTTAAGTAGCCCTAAGTAGGTCTTGTACCTTACACCTAGTTAACAATGCTTGTACTCACTTATGCCTTTCTTACTTTCATGTACGTATGCCAAATTTTGGATAAGGAAAACCTTTTTCTACTTAAGAAAAATCATGCATATTAAACTTCTAAATTTTCTTAAATGGATTACTTAGCATGCATCATAAAGTGTGTTAACTACTCTCATTTGCTATGCATGTTATATATGTTGGGAAAGAAGTGAAATGTGTGTTATGTGAATTTTGATTCATTTTATTTAATCTTAAAATGCCTTTTTTTTTAATTGGTTTGTTTAGAGTTTATCTAAACTTAGGATAGATCAAAAGATGTAATCAAAACATTCACCTAAATGAAACTAAAATGTGAATCTACTTTAGAAATTACTTAAGGTTAGGGAAGGAAAGAAGTTCTCTTCTCTTTCCTTTTCTTCATAACTTAGTAATTAATTATAGGTTTCACTTAAACAAAATTAAAACATAAAATAAAATCAACCCGAAATAATTCAACAATTTAAATGAAAATTTGAACATGTCCTTCGCACTTATAAAATTTGAACCCAAAGTCCTAAGCTAAGTATACCACACAAGCCTTCAAAGCACACGCATTAGCCTAAGTCACCACTTGTAGCCTTAGGTTATGCCGGTGCATGGTTTGATGTTATATTTTATTTTATGATATATGTTTTACATGTTAGGGTGTATGCTCATAGAATGAATGGTAGGATGTTCTTAGTCTAACTATTCTTTTCTAGGGATTGTGCTTAGGGTATCATAAATAAAATATAAATACTTTTTTGCTTGCGGTGCTTTATACCCTAAGCATAATCCATAGGCGGACTTAGTCACCCATGTGTGGGGTGATAAGTCCAATATACATGCTTGGAATTTGTGTGGTGTGTTTTTTTAACCTTTGTTTAAGTGTTAGTTAGATTTCTACTTTTCCTTTTCATGTAAAATTTGTATATTTTAGGATTTTGGAATGATTTATTATGGGGATTAGGATGAACATTGGTCATAAGATCTATCTTATGCACTATGTGAAGCCTTGGAGCATCCACCTTCCAACCTTCCAAAGGAGGAACCAAAAGAAGAAAGAAGAATAAAGCTTGAAGACCTAATAACAATGAATTCCTTTGCTTAAATATAATATTCATTTGTAATCTGGGTTGTATAAGGGTAGAGCTTGGCTACCCAATTTGATATTTTTGGGTTTGTACAGTGGTGCCCGACCACAAATGGCCATTTATTCTTTTATGATTAGCTTTATAAATTGATTGATGATTTGTTTAGATTTTGCATTAAGTGGCATAATTTTCCTAGTTTCTTCCCTGCTCTATGTATGGCATGTATGTGGATTAGGCTCTTTAGGAAAAAATTAAATATTTTTACCCAACTTAACAATTCAAATTAAAACTAAAAAACTCATAACCTCAACTTAGGATTAAAATCAAGATAAAAGAATTATCAACCCCTTAGCTGGATAAACATTTCTTTATAATATCATGCACAAATGCATCTTATTTCACTCTTGATTGGAGGGCTTCCACCTTTGCCAAAGAACCGAGCTTGACCTTTGAGGGCCATGGTGGAAACTCACCTCCTCTCTTCTCATTGATTTTGACCAATAATCTGATTTCTCATGCATTAGTCATAAAAATCCTATTAGCTTGAGTCAAAATGATTGTCCAAAATGAAAATAAAATGAAATTTGAATTGCATTAGATTTAGGTCATTTGAAGCATGTCCCTTTACATGATCTAGTCTCTTTAATGAGTGAGTTTAAGGACTTAGCTTCTTTCTAAATAATAACAGCCTAGCTATCTTGCATAAGAATAAAGACTTGCCTACATGTATTTAAAATTGTAGGAGTTAGTTGGCGCCATCCCAGTGATTGTAAGTGTGGGTGTTTGTCCTCTCTTGTGGAGGCAAACCAATTACCCATTTTTCCTTAGATTTAGGTTGTGCTTCCAGCTCTCACCGAAGCTCCCTAGGTTTAGGTTATGAGATTGTTTCTCCCCTTTGCGGTCCATAAGCATAATTCCTCACCTCTTATGCATTTCCTTAACCTTGTGTTAAGGAATCTTAAGTCCTAAATTTCTAATGAAAAATGCAACTCAAATAAACTAAATCAATTTCCAAATGTAAAGCCCAATTTTGGGATAGTTTGAGATGCACTAGGTTTCTAGCATCATGGGCATCTCTACTTATTTCCATTTTGGCTTGATAATAACTCTCTTTTGATCAATCCCATTTGATCTTAAACATAAATCAATCGATTGAAGTCCTTCTATTAAAATCTTCAAAATACAATGATCATTTACCTTAATGCGAGTTTTCTAAGGGATCCCGCCCTTAAGATGTAATTAACTATGGGGCTTGCCCATGTAGGGAACTTAATGTACCCGATTTAAAATAAACTCAGCTTTACTTTTCCATGTAAAGTAGGGGAAGAATCTCTAGTATATATAGACCCATTATCCTTAAAAGTCCTTATTGAGGTGAGTAGGTCCATTAAAGGGTAGTGACTTCTATCTTTCGAGATAGTACACTATTCCTTGATGACGTACTTGATCACCTGAATAAGCACAACTGTGGATTTGTGTGGCATCCTAAAAAAGATGAATTTTTATAGAAGGCGGCCATATATGGAAATTTTTCTACCCACAATGACTTGACCACATGGTTTTAAAATGTAGTAGTTAGCCGGCTGCCACTCCGGGTGGTTATAAGTCCAACAATTGGGTGGTTTACCCTCTCTTGTGGAGGTAAATAATATACCCATTTTTCACTTTAGATTTAGGATGTGCTTTGGCCCTCATTAAAGCTCCTTAGATTTAGGATCTGAAATTGTTGTTTCTCCTCGAGCTACAAGCATAAATCCCCACCTCTTAGGCATTTTCATAATATTATATTATGGGATTATAAGCCTTAGCTTTCTAATAAAATTTCAACTCAAATATATAATTCTCTCCAATTTCAAATATATAAAGCCCAACCATAGGATAGTTTGGGATGCTTACTTCCCTAATATCATGAGCATCCCCTCTCTTCTTTTGATTTTGATAATAATTCTCTTTTGATCTATCCCACTTGATTTTCTAAATATAGCCAATTTATTGATAGTCCTATCGTTGAATTCTTTGGAGATAATAATTGTCTACTTTAATTGAGAGTATTCCTAAGGGATTCACCTTTCTTATGATGTAATTAACTATGGGGGCTTTCCCCCATAGAGAACTTTAGAATCCAATTTAAATAAACCTACTTTATTCATCAATGTAAAGTCAGGAAAATATCTCTGGTATATTCGAAGACCCATCATGGCTTAGGAGTCCTTATTAGGTGAAAAAAGATAGTGATTTCTATCTTTTGAGATAGTGCACTATTTATTAATGTCATCCATCACCAAAGTATACCCTATCTGCGTGTCCCTCATACATATTTAAAACTAAACACCACAATGATTTATGGTGGGGAGAGATTGTGGCTTAAGGGAGTTGGATGTTCATGCATGTGACTCAAATGATTGGCTTATTAATATGTATCTCTCATATTATAGGAATTAGTATAAACTATCTTTTCAAATAAAGGTATTTTCAAGCGGCTAAATTATAATCATATACTTCTTATAATCCTTATATATTAACATATATCATTATGATTATGAACTTATAGTGTAATAAGATTTAGAAAATCATCCATTTATATCATTGCACTATGGATTAGTTTACCTTTATTATAATATTTTTTTGAGATCTTTATTAAATGATTTTTTTCATATCTTATTCATTTATTACAGATATAGCTTCGGGACTGTGGTGTTTTAATTTTCAATGATAAGGATATGTGGTGTTTATTTTTTGTTTGTTGTAATGTGTGTGTAGGTGGGGGAGACACTACATAGATCTAAGAGTGTACTTATTGAGGTGATCAAGTGTGACAACAAGGATAGTGCACTATTGTGGGTGAAAATTTTAATGATTGAAGAGAAGTAATCACCGTCATCAATCAATCTTGTCCCTCTTCATCCTTGGTTCTCTCTCTCCTTATATTCATCCCCCATGGAAAGAAAGATGAAGACAAAAAAAAAAAGAAAGGAAAGAAGAGAGGGAAAATTCAATATGATGATGATTGCTTCTTTCTTTCTTTAGATGGACACCACATAGAATTGCAAGTGTACTTATGATAGGGTGATCGTGTATGACATCAAGGAAAGGTGTACTATCTCAAAGATAGAAGTCCCACCCTACAATGGACATAATCACCTAAATAAGGACTCTAAGGGCTTATGGGTGTATGATGTAGAGATTCTTCCCACTTTACAAAAAAAGTAAAGCAAAGTTTATTTTAAACTGGTTCTTAAGTTTCCTATGGCAAGCCCCATAGTTAATTACATCCTAAGAATGAGGTTCCTAGAATACTCGACAAGGTAAATGATCATTTTCCTCCAGATTTCAATAGATATCAATTGATTGTTTATTTTAGAAAATTAAGTGGGATGTCAAGAGGAAGGAGTTATCTTTGAAAACAAGTGGGATGCTTAGGATACTAGGAAGCCTAGTAAGCATCCCAAACTATATGGTTAGTTTTATATTTTGAAATTGAATTAATTTGTTTGAGTTAAATTTTTATTAGAAATTTAGGCTTATTATTCCATGATATGAGGTCATGAAAATGCCTAAGAGGAGGATTTATGCTTGAGACTTGGAAAAGCAATCTTAGAACTTGAATCTGGGAGCTTGAGTCTACATAGTGAAAATGGTATTTGATTTCTCTCCAGAGAGACAAACATGCTTGGACTTACAACCACAGTGGCTCCTCCACGATTTTAAATTCATGTGGCAAGTCATATGTTTTATAAAGATAGCTCAATATTTATTTTTAGAGACTAAGTCCTTAAACTCACTAAGAGACTAGATCATGTAAGGGCATGAGAAATGACCTAGATCTAATACAAACATGTTATTTTCATTTTGGACAATCATTTCATGCTTATAGGATTCATATGCCTAATGCATGAGAAATAAGATTATGGGCATAGGGGAGGTGTTTCCACCATGGCTCTCAAAGGTCACAAGTTTGGAAAGGTGGAAGCCCTCCAATCAAGAATGAAAATAATATGCATTTGTGCATGATGTTATAAAAGAAAGACTCGTCTAGCTAAAGGGTTGCTAATTCTTTTATCTTGATTTTTAACTTAGGCTTTAAATGAGGTTATGAATTATTTATTTTTTTAATTTTGAGTTGAATAATTTAGTAGAAGATTTATTTTTTTCCTAAGAGCCTAATCCACATCTAGGTCATACATCAAGCAAGGAAGAAACTAGGAAAAGGATGTCATCTTAATGCACAAGCTAAATAAAATATCACACATTTTATAAAGCTAACTATGCATTTTGGATTGACACCAAGAAAACCGAAAACAAATGAAATTCTCTTATACAACCCAGATTATAAATTAATTATTTTATAATTAAGCAAGGAAATTCATGTTATGGGGGTCTTCTTTCTTCTTGTCTCCTTTCTTCCTTTCTTCTTTCTTCTTTTCTTCTTTCTTCTTTTCTTTTTAGATGGTTAGAATGTGGTTGCTTTAAAGGCTTCACATGATGTTATATTATGACCAATGCTCATCCTAATTATTATTCCAAAATCTAATTGAAAAATACATGAAAAGGAAAAGTAAATCTAACTAACACCAAAATAAGTGATTAGCTAAATAAATCATATAAATTTAATGTATGATTTGGAACAACATGGGTAACCAAGTCCACTTTATTGATTATGCTTGGGTATAATTCATTTAAAAGCAATTATATTTTTGTTATAACAATTTGCAAAAAAAATAATGATTAGACTAGATCGTCCTACCATTCATTCTACACACATACACCCTAGCATCCACCCTAAAATATATATCATAAAATAAAAAATAAATATCAAGCCATGCACTGCTCTAACCTAAAACTAGAAGTGGCGACTTAACTTAGTGTGTGTGCTTTAAAAGGTTTGTGTGGTATGTTTAGCTATGGCTTTAAGGTTTAAATTTTATAAGTGGGAAGATGTTCAACTTAGATGGGTGGTTTGATTTGATTTTAGTTGATTTGGGTTGATTTTATTTGATGTTTTGTTTAGGTTTAAATGAATCAATTAATTACTAAGTTTTAAAGAGAGGAAAAGAGAAGAGAATTTTCTTTCCTTTATAAGTAATTTCTAAGGTGGATTTATGTTTAGTTTTGTTTAGTGAATATTTTATTATGTGTTTTAATTAATCTAAGTTTACATTTTCCTAAACAAACATATTCAAAAGAAAGGTATTTTAAGATTAAGTGAACTAAATTCATAAAAACACACATCACTTCATTTCTTTCCCAACATGTATAACATGCATATGGATGCATCCTAAGCATCTATACATATAAATGAGAATGTTTGGCACACTTTATGATGAATGAGAGTTACTTAAGAAATGAATGCTTTATGATGCATGATTTTCATTAAGTAGAAAATCTTATCTATTTCACATGCAACATGTATGTATGAAAGGATTGAGAATCATTGTTAACTTAAGATACAAGAACTACTTATACTTAAAGCCTCTAATCTTGGGGTGTAAGATAATGTCCATGTCTAAGGGAAAATTCAATATCATGATGGAAAGAAAGGAAAGATGGACACCACATAGAATCGCAAGTGTACTTATTAGAGTGATCAGGTATGGCATCAAGGGAAAGGTGTACTATCTCGAAAGATAGAAGTCACCACCCTACAATGGACATAATCACAAGGGACTCCTAAGGGCTTGGGTCTATGATGTGTCAGAGATTCTTCCCTACTTTATATAAAAAAGTAAAGTTTATTTTAAACTGGTTCATTAAGTTTCTACAAGGCAAGCCCCCATAGTTAATTACATCCTAAGAATGAGATTCCTTAGAATACTCGATTAAGGTAAATGATCATTTTCCAAAGATTTCAATAGGTAGGACTATCAATTGATTAGTTTATTTTAAGATCAAATGGGATTGATCAAGAGGAGAGTTATTATCGAAGCCAAATGAAAACAAGTAGGGATGCTTATACTAGGAAGCCTAAAGCATCCCTATCCTATGGTTGGGCTTTATATTTTTGAAATTGAATTAATTTGTTTGAGTTAAATTTTTATTAGAAATTTAGCTTATGATTCCATACACATTATGAAGAATGCCTAAGAGGAGAGAATTTATGCTTGAGACTCGCAAAAGGAAAAGCAACCTTAGAACTTGAATCTAGGGAGCTTTGAGTCTATAGTGAAAATGGGTATTTGATTTCTCTCCACAAGAGAGAACAAACCACCTGACTGCTTGGACTTACAACCGCTTGGGGGTGGCCGCCAACTAACTCCTCCTACGATTTTAAATTCATGTAGGCAAGTCATATGTTTTATGCAAGATAGCTAGGCTGTTATTTATTTAGAAAGAGACTAAGTCCTTAAACTCACTCCCTAAGAGACTAGATCATGTAAGGCAAAATGACCTAGATCTAATGCAAATACATTACATGTTATTTTCATTTTGGACAATCATTTTGACTCAGGCTTATAGGATTCATATGCCTAATGCATGAGAAATGAGATTATGGGCCAAAATTAGTGAGAAAGGGGAGGTGTGTTTCCACCATGGCTCTCAAAGGTCAAGTCAAGTTTCTCAGGCAAAGGTGGAAGCCCCCCAATCAAGAGTGAAATAATATGCTTTTGTTTATGATGTCATAAAAGAAATACATCCTAGCTAAGGGTTGCTAATTCTTTTATCTTGATTTTAACTTTGAGGTTATGAATTATTTATTTTTTTAATTTTGAGTTGATTAATTTGGTAGAAGATTTATTTTTTCCTAAGAGCCTAATCCACATCCAGGTCATACATCAAGCAAGGAAGAAACTAGAAAAGGATATCTTAATGCACAAGCTAAAAAAATATCACATTTTATAAAGCTAATAAAAGGTTTGTGGGCACCACCGCACAAACCAAAATAAATTGGGTAGCCGAAGCTCTACCCTTATACAACCCAGATTATAAATGAATTATTTACAAGCAAGGAAATTCATGTTATGGGGGTCTTTTCTTTCTTCTTTCTTCTTTCTTCTTTCTTCTTCTTTTCTTCTTGATGGTTGAATGTGAGCTAGGCTTCACATGGTACATAAGATGTAATCTTATGACCAATGCTCATCCTAATCCCCATAACATTCATTCAAAATCCTAATTGAAAAATACATGAAAAGGAAAAGTAAATCTAACTTAGCTAAACAAATCATATAAATCTCAAGTATGTAGCTTAGGGGTATAAGCACCAAGACAAAAAAGTAATTTATATTTTATTATAATGCCCCTTAAGCAATCTCCAGAAAAAAAAATAATGATTAGACTAGATCATCCTACCATTCATTCTACACACATACACCCTAGCATCCACCCTAAAATATATCACAAAATAAAAAATAAACATCAAGCCATGCACCTAACCTAAAACTAGAAGTGGCGACTTAACTTAGTGTGTGTGCTTTAAAAGGTTTGTGTGGTATGTTTAGCTATGGCTTTAAGGTTTAAATTTTATAAGTGGGAAGATGTTCAACTTAGATGGGTGGTTTGATTTAAGTTATTTAGTTGATTTGAGTTAATTTTATTTGATGTTTTGTTTAGGTTTAAATGAACCTATAATTAATTACTAAGTTTTAAAGAGAGGGAAAAGAGAAGAGAACTTTTCTTTCCTTCCCTACCTTAAGTAATTTCTAAAGTGGATTTATGTTTATTTTTGTTTAGTGAATATTTTATTATGTATTTTAATTAATCCTAAGTTTTTCTAAACAAACCTATTCAAAAAAGAAAGGCATTTTAAGATTAAGTAAAGTGAACTAAATTCACAAAACACACATCACTTCATTTCTTTCCCAACATGTATAACATGCATATGGATGCATCCTAAGCATATCTATACATATAAATGAGAATGTTTGGCACACTTTATGATGAATGCTAAGTGAGTTACTTAAGAAAATTTGAATGCTTTATGATGCATGATTTTCATTAAGTAGAAAAGAGGTTTTCTTATCCATTTTTCACATGCACATGTGTATGTATAAAAGGCATAAGTGAGTATGCATTGTTAACTGGGTGTAAGGTACAAGACCTACTTACTACTTAAAGCAACTGGGTTGTGACTAATATACCACTTTCCTTAAATACAAACATATGTACAAAAGAAATGAATGGAAAAGAAAGATGCAAAAGTTTGTTAATGTTTATTTTGTTTATGCAATTTATATGTACAAGTGTAGATCCTTCTTAAGTAATAGTATATGAATGAATAGAAGGAATGGTTAAGTGTTATGTTTTCAAATGAACTATACACTTTGTCAAATCCTATTCAAAATCATACTAAAAGAAAAGAAAGAAGCTACACTATGCATATCATATTTATATCCACATGCAAGCTCATATAATTATATAAGTAACACTTTCAATTTTAGATATTTGATTTATAGATTTTGAAAATAATTTTTGAATTTAATAGTGATAATAGCCATTCATATTTTACTTTAGCCAAAACATGCAATTTGACATAAAGAAATATTTCATTTTAATTTGATTTTGAAAAGCATGAATGCATGAAATTCATATGACATACACATTTAGCATTAGAAAGAACTAAAGTGATGAAAGCATGTAAACACATTCACCCCAATTAATTTCCTAAAGACAATCTTATGAAATAAGAAAGCTTAAAGCAAATCAAATTATTTTAAAGAAGGTTTGATTTTGTTTTGAGTTTGATTTAATTTGAGAAATATGAGGTGAGTTTCTAACCCATTCCACATATGTTTATTATTTTAGTTTAATTTTAGGTGATTAGATCAATTTTATGCTTTGATTAGGTTAAGGTATGAATTAAGTGTTAATTACCCTTACTATACCACCTTAGCATACTTAATCAAATAATTATGAGCCAATGAGATGACATAAAATCTCACAAGGAATTTAAATTTTCAATGCACCTAGGAAGAAAAAGGCCTAATGCAATTTGGCTCATGATTAATGATTAATTAAACTAAGGGGTTTAACTTAAGTACTTTCATAACTCTTCTCACACATGTGAGTTGGATTTTGATTTCCTTAATATACTTAGCTCTTGAACACCTAAGCATCTACCCAAGATAGATTAATTGAGTTCTAGAAAGTTTTAGAATTTTATGAAATTAATTAAGGGGTAATAGTGAATTAACCCTTAATTAAGGATATTAAGGAAGAAAAGGGGTTTAGGAATATCTTAAGGAAAGTATCCCAAAAATTATTCCTAAATCTCACATTCACTTAATCAAAACTTAATTAACTCAATCAGGGTTAAACCACTAATTATGCCTTAATTAAGCTAATTACATTAAGGAGTGATTAATGAACTAGCAATTCCACTAATTCCACCAATAAATCCCAAGAAAATTAGGGAGGTGAGTCATCCCACCAATTAAGCATAAAAAAAGTTTGGGATTAATCGTGAGTAATTAGAGGGTAATTAACAAAATAACATTCCTAATAAAACCCAAATTCCAAGAAAAACTATTCAAAATCCATTGAAATAAAATTTAGAATATTCTATATTTAATTATCTATCCAATGCAATTTATTTCATATTTTGCTAATTTTTCTAGGCTTAGATATGAATTTAGGAAGTTTTCGTAATTAATTATAATATTTAAATAGCCTAATTAAGTATTTAATCACGCCACGGGTACATGACATGCGCTTTTCACGTGACTCGATCGGATTGGATCTTTAACTTGTCATCATACCGCGACGAAGGCGCTTATAAGCTTTTCCACCATTCATCAAGGATCAAAATGGTCAGGTTAAAGCCGCGGGCAAGGAAATCAAGCAATACGTAACTGTGTACAAGAAAACTAGAACAAATGAAACGATAATTTTTTTTGTCAATAGTATTTATGATAAAGTTAGGAATAAACAATAGCAACATTAACCAATATTCAACAATGGGGTACAATCTAATTCAAGGTAAATTCAGGTTTTAAAACCAGTTTATAGTAAAAATTGCTTTATTGCCTTAACCATATATATATATATATCTCTTCGCACACTCAACAAATAACATTACCTCAATAGGATGTGCTTCCTCAAGTGCATCCAATCCAAGAGAATCAAGGAATCGCGACTATTCCACTGGAAATAGGAATCTTACAAATAACTGTAAATAAGCAATTAAATCCATTCAATAATTTCACAATTAAATGCATAACAAATGGGACACTTTATCTTTGATAGATAATCTCGAACATAAGTAACTTCCCATAGGACCAGATTTTATGGTCTTGTCAAAACTGACCACCTATTCTCTTGGAAAGAAATAATTTGTTTTTTGAGATATTTGAGCGAATTTAATTGTAAACTCACACACACAATGCATGTGCAAGAACTTGAACCTAAAACCTCTTGGTTGAAAGCCAAAGCTCTCAACCACTAGGCTAAGGTGCTTTGCACTGAGAAAGAAATATTGATCTCACACACCAATTCTCGCCAAATCTTCTAACCCGCGGTCTCCAGCATACATGGATGATGAACTTGCTCACGTGTCTAGTTGAATGCATAACCTCACCGTGGAGGCTCCTGATCCTCAGAGTTGTTGAGGGCTCCCCACGCCCATGCACCAATGCCTTAGTAGGTCCTTGATTCATCCATCAACATTACCAATTGCAACTGAGGATGCTTCATGCCCTTGGGCAATATCTATGCTATATTCTTGCTCGATTTCCAGATTAGTGATGTCTTCTACTAGCCGCCATAAAGATTTTCGACCACTTTCCCCTATTGTCCATAGATCACCACTTTAGTTTATCGCAGCTAATTTAGAGTGGTGAGCTACTCGCTCATGATAGGAAATACTACTGAATGTGAGAATCACGTATTTTTAGAAGGAAAACTAAAAATATAAAAATATAGATTATAATTTATGGCACCAATATCAAAAATTATATTATAAGATACTTTCTTATTAGAGCCTTTTGTGTAATATGATAAGCTTAGAAAATATTGAAAAGTTTTTGAACTCATTTTCTCTAAATTTTTTTAGTAGGGGCCTTTAAATTTTTGAGAATGATTTGATTTGTTAGTTTAATTTATTCATTCATCTAAGAATGTGTGATAGCCATACTGATCATTTGAATATATAGATTCTTCTAAAAAGATGTGAATATTTATCTGATAAGCTAGGCCTCTTTCAATGATGATTTTATAAGTTGGTCAAATTAATAAATGATATTTTTTAAACTACATACCATTAGTGTTAATAATTTTTATAATAGCTTTTCTTTCACTAAGTTGATGAAGTAGTTTTTGTCTATAATGATCAATTTTTATTACACAATGGCTCTTAAAAGGGTACCATGATGTTGATTGCCCACTAAGTGAAAGGCTGAAGGCTTTAAAGAGATGAGAGTTTTTGCCAACAAATGTACTTGCTGTAATTTTTCATCAAATCAAATGCATTTTGATTTATATTGGGCTAGTAAAATCCTTATCGTAGGATTCCAAGAGTGAGTGGTTTGTCCCCAAGTGCTCCCCATATATATCTTTGAATAGATTTCTCAAAGTATGTACTCAACCTCTTATGATTAAAGACACTTAACTTATGAACTCATGAAGGCTCTTTTATATAATTTATCTCTAATAATACTAAAGTTTGCAACTTATCCTTGGAGATAAATGATATCCATTAGGTCTTAAGCTAATATCCTATTACATAAGAAGGATAGCACCATCTGGGTATCCTTTAATTCTTCAATGAAATGTATTCCATATGATTTGTTATATAACAAAAGTTTATATTCCTAATGCACCTTCTCTTATATAAATCTTTTATTATTGAAATTGCTAACTGAATAGAGCAATGTATTCTTAAGATATGTGGATGATCTAATATGTATTGATACGAGAAAGAAGTGATTTCACGAAGGTAAGGTACTATATTAACTATGAATAATGAACATTGATGCATCCCTCAACATGAGAAGCCACAAAATATGAATTGATGTAAATCATGCAATTTTGAGTTCCATAAGCAATAGCAAGTTCTAGACTTACCATAAGAGCTTTATAATTGTGACATTATTAAAAAAAAAAAGTTTAGGCAAAATCAGTATTTTAAAAAGTCACGGTGAAAAGAAATAAGCAAGACCTTTGCCCCAACATCAAAACTCACATATCAATATATATTATCCAATGAGGTGACAAAAAGGAAGTAGAAAGTGATACAGCTGAGTTAAGGAATGTACATTCAACCATAGAGTCAGCAAGTACTTGCTTAAGTAAAAATGAATATCACTAACCAATTGATTAGCTAAACAAAAACTATTAGTTTTCAAAAGATGATTTTGAGTGAAAGCTTAGTATAAATGCTAATGATATAACTTTCTGGTTGAGAATAATAGCACTAAGATGATCATATCTACTAATGAATATACTCCCTCTTATTAGGTAGAATCTTACTAATATAATATCCGGTATTACTTCTCATTCTTCCCTTATATTAGCATTGATCATAATGTATGGAGTGAAATAGTAAGATATAAATGGTCCATTTCTTCTAGATTAGCTTTGATAGTAAAGGTGATGAAATCAGATATATTATTAGTTATTAAATGGAAATTTAACTCTCATCTGTCAATTGAAAGTGAGTATTATGAGCATCTCTTAGTCTCTTGAAGAATGAAAACTATTTATCTCATGAATAAGCTAAGAATCTAGATAAAATTTCTATTCATTTATTTAAGAATTATATCTCAATATTTTTAGATGTGTAACATTTTGTATAATCTTGATCTCTTATGGATTTACTTTGATTCCTTGATGGGTAACTATAAATCCTAAAAATCTACTTATGTAACCTCAAAAATATATTCAGATGGATTGAGGTATATATTGTAATGTTTGAGGAGGAAAAAAGTATTATTTTAAATTAGAAAATTATTTTGCTCTTTCATAACTTTTTACTAGCATATCAACTCTATAGTGCATCCTATAAGACCTTTTAAGACTTTGTTTATGAGATATGTATAAGTAGTAACATCATTTTTAAATCTAAGTAACATTACATGATAATAATATAATCATTATTAATTTAGAAAGAAGTTGCTTCTTCATCAATGAGAAACTAGAAAATGGAAATAATTCTTAATGATTCTCTAATCGGTAGGAAATTATTTGATGAAAATATTGGTGAGATGATTAAAGTTTTGAATTCTTCTTTCAAAGAGGGAACATAATCAGGAATAGGCTTGACTCTTGAGAATCACTGAGAAAATCTAGTAGAGAAGCACTCCAAAGTTTGCTCAATATGCATGATGCTTTTGTAGTGATCGATATCGACGATATGGTCATAAGGATTAGAGGAACCATTACAAAAATCTATAGCCAGCATCTTAGATTCCTTTAGAAATAAATATTAGAGAGTTTTATCAATCAAAGGTATAGATTACTAAAAGTTTCATCGAGGAGTAAGCTTCCTCCAATCCCTCATAAAAAAAAACTTCTTAAATAAGATGTTGTAACTTATCATTCAATTTCTACTATTAGCTAATGGTGGGTCTTAATGGGCTTTTCTTGACAAATATAAAAAAAACTTAAGGTAATAGATGTGGTCATTTTCTTAAAAGGAGGAGATACCTGGTGACTAGAATAGCAAATGAGAGGTTTATTACAAAAAATTAGAGTCAATTAATTGATATCCTAGATGAAAATAGGAGTTCAAAAATCTCTATGATATAAGAATTCTCTTTATTAAAATTCTTATCTAAATTTTGTAAAAATATTATCCATTTATAGACTTTCATACAAGGCATTTTCAACTTTTTTTTTAAAAAAAAAAAATCTACAAGATCAAAATCCACATCAAATTGTCCAAATCAAACTTTTCTTCAACTTGGAAAGTAACCGGTGATCTCATCATTGGAGCAAGCATTTAGGTCTACATAGTTTGGATCTGCTTAAATGATCGGTTAGCTCAACTATGGTTATATAGCATTCGTTGATAGCAAAGTCTTTGTTACTTTAAAAATTAAATTGATAAAAATAAATTGAAAAGATAGAGGAATCAAATTTATCAGCATAAAAAAATTGATGAAGATGAGATACAATCTTGATATCAAAATGTTTCTCCCTTCAAGAGCAGTCTAATGATGCAAAAGACTCAAAAAAATCAGAGTAATTTTAACTATTTTTTATATGAAAATTAGGCTATCAAAAAATAGTGGTAACAAACCACTATTTTTAGGCCAAAATATTTATCTAATTAAGAGTAATCCAATGCTTTCGATGACTTGTGAATTGGTTGACTATAGGTGCACTATAGCTTGACTCATGAATAGAGGCCACTCTAGCTTAGTCTTCATGTATGCATGCGATCAATACAAATCTAGGCAAGTTCTTGATCACTCAAGGTAGTGCCACTAGATAATCAAAACGGCCATATCAAACACATGAGCTTACCCTTGATTTTTTTCCTTTTATATATATATATATATATATATATAGAAGAATATAATCGGATCAAATCAATTAATATCAAAGATGATCTCTCTTTGTGAGTTATTTCATTAAAATAAATTTTGAATATATTTTTTAAATGAATAATTAATAAGAATATTAATATGATTATTAAATTATGTGAAATCGCAAAATTGCCTAACCTTGAGTGCAGGCTCATCCCAGCATGGGAAACATCTTCTAGCATCGCCTGGCTCGAACATCGTCACCGCCATAAACTTCTTCTTACCATTGTACTCATACTCACTAGCGTGATGCAAGAGAGAATTAAAAAAAATTTATTTAAATTTTTTTTAATATAGATGACAAATTCTTTATTACATGCAACTCTTTAGATAAAATAATAATAGTAATTTGTCTCACTGAGAAAATTGATAAAAAAATCATATAAATATATAATTAGAATTAATTTTTATTTTTTTTTTACTATATGATATTATATTTAATTATAAAATTATTTAACTTTCACGTTATAATATTTAATAATTAATTTAACATTATGTTATCTAAAAATAGATTTTTTTTTGAAAATATCTGTGACTTAATAATATAAAAAAAAATCAATTCCACTAATATTACAAATTCGAGTCATACATATTTTATAATTTATTCAAATAAATATAATTAAGATAAAGTATACAAATATACAATAAGTTCAAATTAAAATCAATTTGAATTGAATAAAATCTATAGATCTTTTAAATATACTTAATTAGTTCAATTGATAAAAACTGAAAAAAATATTATTATTATATATATATATATATATATATATATATATATATATATATATATATATATATATATATATATTATTCTGCTTTAATATTAAACAGTATCTATATTAAAAAAATTAATTTGTTTTAAGATTAATGTAATATTAAATGATTATATAATGAACTTATAAAAAATTCTCTCATAAATATATAAAAAAGAGAGAAAATATTTGCATAAGCATAATTAAAATGTCGCCAAATCAATGAGATTACCTTCTGTAAAATCCCTTCTTTCGATCCTTGAGGAGGATTCCATCAAACGCCATCCGCAGAGAATCCCTTCCCGTAGGGTAAGACATCGTTGAATCCAAGCACCAGGATTTCATCTTCCTCAACGGCGATAATCTCCGATGGAAACAGTTTCTGAGAAAACCCCAAATACAAAAAAAAAAAACATCCACTCAATCGAGTTTACGCACTTCCTTTCCTTCTCATAGAAGATGAATCGAGTACCTGATAAGAGTCATGGCCCTGGAATGAGACCGACTCATTCACTATCGCAAGCTCGGCGACGTTAAGGACGAGGAAATAGGTGTCCTCGACGACGTCGACGGTGATCTCGACGGTGCCGGCGAACTTGAAAGCGTCGAGATCGGGCTTGAGGAAGATGTCGTAGTGCTTGGGGACGGCGAATTTTGGAAGGCGCGCTTGTCCTTTGAACTGCTCCAGGCTCTGCGATTCCGCCGTCACTCCATCTCCGTTCAGGCAAGCGATCATCGCCATCATCATCGTTATAATCATCATCATCATGGCCGACAATGGTCGTTCTGCATGGAAAGGTAGCGATACTGTGGCTGCTTTTATAAGGGCAATGTCATCTTAACCGAGTCGGAATTATTTGAATAAAAAATTTGATGAGCTTGGACTATTAAATAATATATAATACCAAGTTACCTTAAAACCATTAAATTTAGGAAGATGAAAATCCCCGTAAAATTTATTTAAAAAATCGTTTGATATTTGATTAAAATTAGTTTTGCTTGAATATATAATATTGTATTTAATTATAATTTTATTTTACTTGTTTTTGATAGTGAAAAATATACAATAATTAATTGTACAATTATAATATTACCAAATACATCAACAGCAAGAATCATTATTTTCATAATAAAAATATATTATTTAAAATTAAATTTAAAATGCAACATAATACTAGCATTTTTTTAAAATTAAGATGTAATATTTTATGAATATATTTTTATGAAAATTAAAAAATTAAAAAATAATGCCAAACAGGCCCTCCAATAACTTTATATTATATGTAACATTTTCGCTCAAAAGAAATTTATGAAAAGTTAATATATAAGATGATAAATAAAAAATAATATCAAACAGGCCCTCCAATAACTTTATAATGATTTTTTTAGTGTAAAAAAATATAATTAAAAACAAAAAAGAATAAAGAAAATTACATATAAAAGTTGTTGGAGGGACTGTTTTTTATTTTTTTAGTTTTCTTAAAAATATATTTGTTGTTTTGTTGAGACGGCCTTCTTGTAATTGAAACAATTGAAGATTTGACATATAGCATAAGCATAATAAATAAATAGGTTTATGTGATTTAATGATTAAAATATTATATAAATAAAATTATATATATATATATATATATATATATATATATATATATATATATATATATATATATATAATTTCATAAGAATATTATAAATCAATCGACCTTATTTTTTAAAGGTTTTAATTATCCTGGTAAATTTTTTTAGGAATTTTATAAAATGTTTAGTATGGCGTTAATCTATATTAGGAATTGGCCAGTTGAATTTTTTTAGTGACAATAAATATAATTAAAAACAAAAAAATAAAGAAATTTATATATAAAAGTTGTTGAGGGACTGTTTGACATTATTTTTTTATTTTTTTTAAAAATACATTTGTTATTATGTTGGGACGGCCTTCTTTTAATTGAAACAATTGAAGATTTGATATATAAGACAAGCACAATAAAAAAAGGTTTTAAAAAAAATAAAAAAATGGTGACAAATAGGTCCTCATATTTAATGTTATTCAGGACGTTTTATCTTTAAATATCTTTGGTTACTACTGAAAAAAAAAAAAGTATTCATTCTGTGTATTCCTCAATTATATTGGTGCCATATTGTTGGATTAATTTTCTATTTTTTTCTCACAAAAAAAAAAAAACAATAGAACAAAAGTAGCATCAATAAGAGAACATATAAATCTAAGATAATGATTCCCAAGAGATCATCTTGATGAATTAATAGAAATAATGAATTTAGAAAAAAATTTAAGGTTGCACTCTTTTTTAGAGGTTATTTAAAGAAATAATGATACTAATAAAATTAAGTGGATTAATTTTATGATTCCTTGAATTCCATCAAAATGCAAAAGATCCCTTCTTCCGATAACATCATTATTTCTTGTGTAAATAGTTCAACACTTAGGGACTCCTGTAGTTATTTGGAAAGTAGTTGTGTAGCTATTATAGAAAAAGTTGATGTCAAAAAACTGTTATTGCTGAAACTGTAATACTAAATAACACCAATATTAAAATTATAATTGTTTAATGGGATCAATATTTTAAACTTATTATCTAAATGATCTAGTCATTTAATTTTTTTTCCTCTAGTGTTATTATCCCCACATCATCACTATCTGAAATAGTCCTTTCACATGAAAAAATTATAGTTATCTTGTGTTTGATTTCAAAGACACTTTTAAAATCTTCTCTCATAGTTATTTGTTTTAACATGAATTAAATATATAACATTGCAAATCACAGTTGTAATAGACAATTCTAAAGACAGTTGAGATCCTTGAACTCATATTTTTTTAGAAAAATTATTATTAGCAATCAAAATATTAACATATATAAAGTAGCATTATAAAATATTTGGACAACAAATCAAAAATAGAATATATTAATGTACTTGTAAAATAAGTAATACAACGAAGCATACTAGTAAAACATCAACATACAAAGTTTAAAGTATCAACTAAAAGCATCAATAAATGTAAGCTAGTTATAAATACTAATCATTTCCAATTTAATCACCAACTAAAGTATTAATAGTTGTTCTCTCACTTTTCATTTCCTCAACGCCTTCCCCATCATGTGCTTCATAGTCCATTGCATATTGATTAATTTCTATCATCAATTAGCCTATTTGATACTCAAATGATTTAGGTGGACATATGATTGATCTTTATCTACAATGTTGAATTTAATGTTATGATGTGAGGGGTAATGTTGTATGTAATTATATAGAGCTATTATAGCCGCCACTATTTTAAGTAACTTATTAAATGAGTTCCAAGCTCTCATAGAATAACTCATTTTTTTATGGCAAACACCTAATGCTCCCTAAATTACACCCATACACTGATGAGCGACGCTTATTAAATATTCTTTCTTTACTCTAACCACTTGACTACTCCTTTCACTCCTTTCAAAATTAAGGATGTGAAATTTTCTATTATGAAATGGCTTTAAAAACTCACCATGCATTAGATAACCAACATCAATAAGATAATATTTTTATTTAAATTTATAAAATGAGCTAAAATAAGTGTATGTTGAAATTATTAAATATTTATGTAAGAATAAACTTGGAGGCATGTGAAAATTATGTTGTCTATGGTGTGTGACAAACTTGAAAATACGACTATCATGTACACTTCCCTTCTATTAAACCATTATGATAGTGAAGCATATATTGAAGCCATACTACAATTACGTTCTAGATAAGTGAACCACAACAACTGATATATGCCATATTATCACTTGTAGGGATGTGACCATCCACACATATTCTATCAATTACTTCAATGCAATATTATATCATGTAGTTGCATATTAGTACATAAAATTTTATTGACATACTAAAAGCAAGTAAAAATTAAAAATTAACTTAAAATATGACATATATTGATAATTCTAAGATATCTCCACTAGTGTACTTCTGAAAGTTAAATTTATCGGCTTTATAACTTTAGGGGATACACTCACCAAAGCATCAGGACCTATAAAAAATATTTGCTAATTTTTTAGATTAGTCTTAAAATTGCTTGCTTATTATCCTTATTAATTCATTATGTGATAAAATATATAACATCAGAGCCAATACTTCTCTAGTTGTTGTTCTGGAAGATCCATGAAGTCAATGATAATTTTCTAACTCTAGCAAAAGATCAATAAAATTTGATTGTGACATACTAGTCATGTTATGAAATCTCCTAAGGTGATTTGTGAATCAATACTTTATGTGAGGTAAGATGAAAGTATAAGTGCATATAAGAATATCACCTTCAGCTTCTCACACCACAAATTATCTGATGCATTAATTATCTTCTTTTTTGGATCATATCCAAAAAAAGCTTATCCTTCATTTAGTTATTACCAAACTTTTCAATCTTTCTTCAATTGATTTCATTTCTTCTTTAGTGTTGTCCAGTTATATTCTATTTTAGTTCTCTCCTCAAAAAATTTTATTGTATTCTATCAACCCTCCTTGTTAAAAAAAGTTGTGGGTCGGTTTCCTAACTCTATCTTCTTCAAACAAAGATCACAAAATATCATTTTATCATCTCTCTCCCAAGCAGCACTTGCTCCACCTTATCTTGAGCTTCCTATAGCAAGCTTCGTTTATTTCCTTCCTATATAAAGTGTGCACACATTTGTACATGAGATACATCATAATAAGGTATTGAATACAACAAATGTTTCTCATAAACTATTACAACAACAAGCTATAATGCTTCATTGGTGTTTAAAAGAAATTGAAACCATGTGTTTAAAAGAAACTAACATATATGTGGAAATGAAAGTTCATAGTTTTGTTGACTTTATGCCACAATAGATACACATCGATCACTCACACTCTAATCCATAGAAGAATTGTTGACTTTCAAAAGAAATAATTAATTAAATTGATCCCAAACCACGTATTTTTTAACTAAACAATCATGAAACATAAATGGAAGAAAACTATATAGATCTAAGCAAGAAGTATTGTCCATTGGTACCCTATAAGATTAGCACAACTTTTCAACCAAAGAAAAGGAAGAACAATCACAATCAAATGCAACCACAACTCTCCCATCAAAGTTCCACTCTTAAAGCAAATGTCACCATTGAACAAACAAAAATCAATTTCTTACTCGAATGACAAAGATCGCTTCTTAGAAATGAGTAGCATTTGCAATATGGTTGATGATGTTTAACAATTGAAAATCACTTTCAAAATAAACCTCACGATATAAATTTTTAGTAAAATCCATATCCATACAATCTTGTCTTAAAGCTTGGAGAAGAACTCGGATAGGAAATATACCTTGCATGAGCTGATACTAATTTATACACTCAGAGGTGGAACCAACCACCTTTTCAAGAGTGGACAATAATCATCAAAATTTTATGACAAAATTTATTAACATTTATTGATATTTGAGAATAATATCATTTTATAATTTAAATATTTAAAATTTTAAATATAAATTATAAATATAAATCATATTTTATGATTTATGATAATTTTATTTTATGTTATAAATAATAATAATAATATAATTATGAAGTTCTAGTTTTCACCAAAAATTTTTATCAATTAAAGGTTGAGAGAAATCTCAATTAATCCTTTATGTGAAACTTAATATTAATGCTCAATCAAGTATCTAAAAAATTTAATTAATATTAACCATTATTATGTATATAAGTATATATAATTCATAAATATAAATATACACTTATTAAATATTTTAAAAAGAAATTTATAATTTAAATATAAACATATAAATATAATTAGGGTGAGCAAAATCGTTTAAAAAAAAATTTTTTATCTTTATTGAGCAAGACCTATCATTAGGGTGACCAAAATCATTTTAAAAAAGAAAATTATATTAAAAAAAATTTGAGGGGTGGTGGTTCCCCATGCAAGCACCTAAGAGGGTTTGAAGAACAGGTGCGGTGCGAGCGAGGAAGATGAAGGATTTCTCACAATATAGATATTGGAGTTGTAAAGAACGATGATGTGGCCGCTTCTTGCGCAGTCGACGTCAATGGTTCGAAGAGGGCTGCAGCTTACGAGCACGAGTGAGGGCTACAGTCTGCGAGCTATGGAATAAAGACAAGCATTATTTTGGTAATGCCAACGTAATTTCATACATGCCACATAATTCTTATCTATTTATATATCTATCCTTTATACTTTAATATTTAATACTTTAGAAAGATTTTTAAACATACCACATAATTTCTATGTATTTACATATTTAACAACTAAAATTTGATATTTAAATTTGTAATACTTTTCTATGCATGCACTTTTATGAGTTAATAATAGTGATACTTTTGATGTGATGTTAAGTATATGAGTGTTATATATGTGAATATTAATGTTTAGGTATTAAATATGTAAATATATAAGAATTATATGGTATATATATAAATGCCTTAAAATTTTAACATGGCATCAAAAATACACACAATCACTATTATTTTTTAAGTAAAATATAGCTCTTTGTGCATAAAAAGGGTTACATAAGTAAATATCAACCTTTTGTGTTCAAAAGAATTAAGTGATGTGTATGCAAATCTTCTTAGAAAATGCTACCTAATACAAGCAATTTGTTAAAGACAAAGAAGAAGTAATATTCTACAAAATGGATTATTTATTCAATTTAGGAGGATTTACATACACACCAATAAAATTAATTTTCTTATTTTTTGAATGTGACATTGCATTAGTTTAAATTTCATTTAATTTTATTAAAATATTTAATATATCATAATTATTTTTTAAAATTGCAATATTGTAAAATAGATCAAACATTAATGTCATTTTTTCATATTAAAATAGCTTATTTAAAATAAATACAAGTCCTCTGAAAATGTTATTATACTTACCACTAGGGCTAAGAAAAAATTCCCCAATAGATTACAGTTGATATGACTGAAAATTTAGTGAAACGAATCTTGATCGAAAAAATCGATCCTAAGTCAGGATCAAGCAAAAATATCATTAGAAACTTTGGGATATCATTTGAATCTCTAAATAGTTCATTAATATGGAGTGTTTATGATCAAAACATATTGACAATTTGGATCTAACAAGATCCATTAATTCTGACTTTATTTGAGCATTTAAATATTTAAAATATATCAGATGATCAAGGGAATCATTTCGAGCCGTCCGATGGAATGGTTTGGATTTTGCACTTATTTATAGAAACGTCATTCTTCTAATCTAAAATAGCTCATCATTCTTCATGAGGGCTAAAGCGAAGATCCCAGTATAATGTCGCCACCACTTTCGGCGGTCGGTGGTCCACACCATGATGGTCATCGCCACCGCCGTAGCGTCGGCCTATCGCCTGCCGTAAACCACCAGCCGGTCATCATCCTGGATCACCATCCGCCTGCCGCGCCAATCACCGTCGGCCACCGCCGGTCGCCGCCATGCCCGTCGGTCATCACATCGATCATCATCGTCATTATCACCACCGTCGACCTGCCGCCATCGTTTTGTCATCACCATCACCGTGGCCGGTCGCCGGCAGCCGCCACTATTATTCACCATTTCGCCCAACAATTCATTTAACCACTGCGTAGGCATTGTTACTGATCAGGATTCTCATTGTCAAGCTTTCTCATATACAATTATGTAATCTCGTTATCGGGAAAACTTAAATTTTGTACTCCGAAATAGATATATAGTGGAAGATTTTTACTAGGCTAGGCCCTGTGATTTTTTTCCACTCTTTCTGGGGTTTTTTCATGTAAAAATCCTGGAGTTTATTGTTCACTCTTCAAATATATGTGTGTGTGCTGAATTTTATAATAAGACTAAGATGTAAACTTTTATTCTAATGTAACTTATTTTCTAGCACTCAACAACAGTTATTATAAGGAATTTTGAGATACACATTTTTTTTGTGTGCACAAAGCGGTCTTTTCTATAACAAATTTATGATCCTCGGTTTATGAAGGATGCAAACTAATAGCTGCAATTTTTTTTAATTTATAAGTTAAAGAAATCTTGACAATCTCTGTTACTTTTTTAGACTTGAACTGCTTCCAATAACATTTGTCTTGATATTAACTCAACACAAACACATTCATGACCTTCTAAACAAGATGAACATGGCTTGTGCTAATGAATGGACTACATCAATGTCTTCTTCTAGTCACTTTAGCTTCACAATGGTTATTAGAAAAATAATCTCTTAGTGTAGTGAAGATTCTTTGGATCAAAGATTTGTTAAGTGAGCACTATGTCGTTTCTTGATATGCTCCATAAATATTTTGTAATAACAAACATGCCACATTATACAGAAATCCAAGAGATGGAAAATTAAGGATGGGATCCCAGAGCACATTAAAAGACTGTATTATGTCTAACTTCTTCCTTTTGGCCTCCTTACACCTGTTTTTTGGTTTTTTGTTTTGGCTTTTGTCTCACATACTTAACGGAGAAACACAATTCAAAGGGGCTACTCTGTTTTGGTGAGCTAGGATGTAGAATCCTTTGTGCTTTTGGGCTCAACCAACTACCCTCCCATTCCAAGAGCTTGCTGCCCATTGGATACCTACTTCTTCACTATTTACTATACTGTATAGGTTATTTATATTTTGTATCTGGAATTGAACTGATTGAAGTTGTTTTCTCTTATCAAGTGCCTGGATTGGATCTGTTTGGTGTCATTTAATCAATTTTTGATGTCATACTAACATTGGATTAGTTAAATTTCACTGCAATATCGATTAAGATTGATGTTAAATAATGATGAAAATTTTAACATTAGTTCACATAAAATAATGCTATCAATAATTATAATTAAAAGTGAAACTATTATAACTTAGAATCTATTTAGAATAATTGTATGTATCTGAAAAATCAATGATGATGATGGTGCAGAAAAAAGTGCAATAGATATATAATTATTTTTTCTTTATAAAGTTATATTTCTTCTTAGATAATATTAAATAAACTTTCCTGCACAAATTCAAAACATTGCAAATAATAAAACATCACGTGCAACCACATCGTGCATAATATCATTACCACCCCAAACGGCCCTTTAATCTCCACAATGTGATAATTGAATTGTATTTAATTGAAATGAGGTAAAAATTTCATTATTTTTCTAGAAAACTTAAATTTAGTTTGAGACTCTTTTTCTCATGATTTTAATGATAATAATTTTGTCAATACTTTCTTAAAACTATTGATTGTTTTTCATGATAATCATCAAAATTCTATAATTATAAGTCCAATCAATCAACATTTTCAACATTAGAATAGTGATAAAATATTAAGAGGAACCATTAAAGAAAGGCTTGAATATATTATTAACATTAGTGTTGAAGATATCCCTATTATATTTCACAAACAATGAGTGAAAGCAAACTCACATTATTGCACAGTACTACGAAAGATGGGATAAATTCAATCTCAAATAATCGAATATAAGACATTATTGAATTGCCTTAAGGAGTAAAAACCATTGACCGTAAAATGGGTTTAATGGGTTTTTAAAATAAAATTGCTCCTCAAACAAAGTTAAAAAAAATACATGAAACTAGTTTCATTTAGATGATTCATTATATATTCTGATTATGAAGGTGCATATATTCATTGTCCTCATTTAGTCTTTCATAAGATATATAATAATAATTAAAAGTAGTTTCTTAAAATTTACCTTCTTTTACAAGAAGAGACATAAAAGATTAAATAAAAAATTAATTTCACAAGGTTTGAAGAAGCTCAATGGAGTTATGAATACTGTAGAAGAAAACATAAGTGCGCATCAGTACCTTAAGCCGACTCCTTTATAACAGCAGCAAGCGAATCTTCATTCCTGATGCTTGTCACCCAGATTGGCATTAATCTAACTCTCTCCAGACTCTATTTTAAGCTTCTGGACATAGCAGGTGTGATTCGGCTTGCGAAAAATTCTTCGATTTCATCAGCCTTCTCATCAGAAGCGAACTGAAAATTTGCTGAAAGGTTCAAGGATGATTCAGCAATGGAGACTTCGCAACAGAAATGTAAAATGAGAGGCGCTCAAAGATGTTCGGCGACAAACCGAGGAGACGATGCTGCTAACAAAGCGAGTAATCAGAAACCCAGAACCCCAAGTCTTTGAGATGTAGTCCCAGTTTTCCTGCAAAACCAGATGAAGAAATGATCAGAGAATTTGATATTATTCCTTCAATGGGTATGGCACAACACAAGCGGTATTCAAATATTTTAGGGGTTGTTTGGTTTGCGGGCATCAGGTATGTGATATATACCATTAGCCGAATGTTAGATGCCTGATTTGTGAACATCAATTTGCAAAAAGATGACAATTTATGCTAAGAACAAGCTTTTCATGAATTTTCTTCACATGGAAGTTGTTCGGATATCTTAATTTTTGTCCTAAGAAAAAATTGTCCTAAGAAAAACATAGAAGGCTTAATTTTTAAAATAACCCTTATTAAAACCGTAATTAAATTAATTAAAAAAAATTTAAAATAGCTTAGCGTCGCGTGACAGACTCTAATCAATTTGGGCGACTGGCGCATAAATAATAATAAAAAAAAAATTACGGCGCAGTTAACGTCTCCCTCTCTCTCTCTCTCTCTCTCTCTCTCTCTCTCTCTCTCTCTCTCTCTCTCGTCTCCTTCCTAAAATCCGCGAAACAAAAAATATATATTTATATAAATTTATTTAATTATTTATATATTTAAATTATATAAATATTTTTAAGTTATATAAATAATTTTAAAATATTTAAAATATTTAAATAAATAATTAGTTATATATATATTTATTTAATTAGTTATATATTTATTTAAAATATTTATTTATTTAAAATATATAATTAGTTAAATAAATAAATAAATAAAATTTAAATTATATAAATATTTAGTTATTTAATATATTTATAAAATATTTATTTATTATATATATTTATTCCTTTCTTTATTTATTTATTAAAAATTATTTATTTATTTATTTTTAATATTTTTTAAATTATATATTAACAAAATTAATAAAATTATATATTTAAAATAATTATATTAATTAATAAAAAATTATTAAATAAATTTATAAATATATATATATATAATTTAAAATATTTTTAAATTATATATTTAATTATATATATAAATATAAATAAATGAATAAATAACTAAATATATAAATATTTAATTATTAAATATTTTATAAAAATATTTTAAATTATATATTTTAAATATTTTAAATAATTATATTAATTAAAAAATTAATAAAACTTCTCTCTCTCCTCCTCCTAAAATCACTAAAAAAAAAATTTCTGACGGACGATAGCATATATCGACGTCGGTTATATCTATTTTCTTAAAAAAAAAAAAAAATTTCATAATAAATTAAGATTAACATGGTTATTTTAAATTAGTTAAATAAATTATTAGTTAAATATTTAATTAGTTATTTATTTATTTAAAATATATAATTAGTTAAATTAATAAAAAAATTTAAATTATATAAATATTTAGTTATTTATATATTTATAAAATATTTAGTTATTTATATATTTAAATTATATAAATATTTTTAAGTTATTTAAATAATTTAAAATATTTAAAATATATAATTTAAAAATAATTTTTCTAAAATATTTTAATTATATATATATATATATATATATAAGTCTATAATAATAATAATAACAAAAATATAAAAAATATAAAAATATTAAAAATAAATAAATAAATAATTTTTAATAAATAAATAAAGAAAGGAATAAATATATATAATAAATAAATATTTTATAAATATATTAAATAACTAAATATTTATATAATTTAAATTTTATTTATTTATTTATTTAACTAATTGTATATTTTAAATAAATAAATATTTTAAATAAATATATAACTAATTAAATAAATATATATATAACTAATTATTTATTTAAATATTTTAAATATTTTAAAATTATTTATATAACTTAAAATATTTATATAATTTAAATATATAAATAATTAAATAAATTTATATAAATATATATTTTTTTGTTTCATGGATTTTAGGAAGGAGACACAGAGAGAGAGAGAGAGAGAGAGAGAGAGAGAGAGGGGGAGACGTTAACTGCGCCGTGATTTTTTTTTTTTTATGCGCCAGTCATGATCAGATCTTTATCCTCTACGACATTACTATTTTAAATTTTTTTTGGAAGATTAATTATTAAATATAAGATTATTTTAAAATTAAGCCAAATAGGAAGTACAAACAAGAGGAACGAAAGTAGAAGAGAATCTACAAATAAAAGCTCTCAGAGAATATATTATAGGAAGTACAAACAATTACAAATAAATTGATGCATCAAAACTTTCCTATGACCATCATTTATTGGTTCAAGCCGGAGTTGATTGCTACAGGAATGGCTACACCAAATAAAAAATACATGGGCCAAACTTCTTATTATTAAATACATAAAACATTCAGCCAAAGAATTAATACACACAGAAAGTCAATTTCCTAAAATCATAGACGAGTATATATATATATTGGCTAGAAATATGGTTGGGATGAAGTCACTGACTGGTTTGATGATGTCATTAACATGCTTGGTGGAAGTCTGCTAGCGAAAAGTGACTAAACTTTCTAGATAGCTTCAGAACATTAGCGCATAAATTCTAAGCTCTGTGAGAGGATTATATTTTGGATGCACAATAATTATCCTATTTAGTGAACCTAACTTGCGCAGACATAAATACAGGAAAAGGAAACACGATACAACACAGATATAGAATACATCTGCTCTTAAAAAATATATAATATAGACATGCATATGATATAAATTCATAATTTAAATAATTCATAAACTTTTAAATAATATATAATAATTACATAAATTATATGAATATTAAATAAGTTTTAAAAATTAATATTATAAGCACAAAAATTGATATTTAATAATGAAAGAAAATGAATAAAATTAAGATATTATCTATAAATCATGATAATAGATAAAGAAAGAATAAAAAATAATAAACAATTAAATTCTAACAATAACTTAAAAAAGAACTATTCATCAATTGCTTTTAGAAGATTACATATAAAAATAAGCATTGATGTAATATAAACTATCAAAATATAATATTTATTTATACATTTGATTAATACTTATAAAATTTAAACTTAATTTGTCAAAAAAAAATTTTATTTTTTTTAAAATGGACACGAAAAAATATGTCCAAAGAAAGTAGAATAGATCAAACATTGATACTTCTTTCTATGAACATTATAATTGACTAAAAAAATCCAAATTTTGATTTATGGTTTATAAGTAGACGATTATCTCCAATAATATCAAACCATAAAGTTAATTGACAAAGATAAAGAATTTTATAAGTCATTCTGAAAAGTAAACCAGATTAAATCTGTAGGCTTGGTGTATCCAACTTTTAAAATAATAAAGGAAAAAGGTACTTGGTCACGTTTTGTCCCTTGGCCATCATAACAACAAACTTCTATGCATACTACACTGTTAGATAGCTTGTGTAAGTACAAGAAAAAAATTAAATGCAACACTCTCAATGCACATGAACATAAGGAGTAAAAACGTAGATGTGTTAAACATTTGGTATATGAATATTTAGGCACCAAGCAATGAAATCAGAGTGGAAATTGTATTTTGTCATTTGCTAATCAAAAGAAAATTGAACAATGAACATATACCTTCAACCACTTCCATGCAACTTCTCGTCCTTCCATGCTTACTCCTGCAACTCCAAACACTGCATCTTGATTCCTCACCTTAAAATTAATCCAAACAGCTTAAGTTCAGTAATAAAAATTAGAGCATAATGCATAGGCTAAAGGAAAGAATATCAATTCATACCTCTGACGATAGGACAAAGCTTAAAGCTTCGGAAACAATATCTGGATCAGGGGAAGATGCCAAACAGCCTATAATAAAAGTAACAGGAGAAACTGTTGATGAAAAATCCAAGTAAATCATTCACATTTTTCAAAATCTTCATAAAAATTTACTTAAACATACTCAATATACGGGTTTTCTCTTGGCTTAAATCACTTTCTCTATAAATCTTTAGAAGAGAATCATATCCGTATTTACTTGTCTTATCAACTGCTCGCATGACAGCAACATAAACAGCCTAAAAAGAATGACAAAATAAATAGATCAATTTTGGTTCTTGCACGGACGTACAATAATCTATCAATTTACATTCATGTCTGATATCAGGAGGAAGGAACGAGGAATCCCTATCATTCAAGAAAGCATTGAAGTGCTTCAACCCTTCATCTTGAGTAGGAGAGTGTCCAAATTGAGCTAAAGCGCTCAAGATTTCTCCTCTTAATAAGGCATCCAAATGGCTCTCTCCCTCTTTTGGGTCCCAACCTAACCGCCTGTAAAGGTTAAACACAAATACTCTCAATGAATTGAAGTCATAAAAATCAATTTGGTAAATCATGCACAACCATTATTCCATCTCCTAGGTTCTTGCTAGCACAACACTAGGCCATATTTCTATGTTCTTATTGTGAACCACTTGGCATGTAAAAGTAGGACCTGCCTAATGGTGCACAATAAAATGTGATTGGGGTAAAATGGGAGAAAAGGAGCCAACAGAAATAAAATCCATGTCCCTCATACATATGAATAAAAGGTATATGTAACAAGTAAATAAATCCTAAAAAAAGTAAGATATCATCTTAGTTAAAGATGAACACATAAAAAAATGAGAATGTTATTTTAGGCCATTACTAAGAATAGTTTTAACAAAAAAAAAATTTCTTTAAAAGAAGCCTTCAATACACTATTGACAAGCCGAACAAAATATAGGTGAGCTAGCTTTGAAGAAGATATATATTTCATGTTCACAAACTCAAAGATACCTATAGGCAAAGCTTCATGTCCAAATGCAATATTAAAATTTGAAGTCATGGTTCACGTTCTTATGAGATAATCATTGAAACTCTTAAAATAAAGGTAGATAATAGTTTAGCTTTTTAAAATTTTTAAAACAAAATCTATAACTAGAAGATGATGCCACTAAAAAAACATAATTGGGCACTAATTTTCAGGAGAAAATGAGATTTTCAATATTATCATAATAATATGATTCAAATTTGTGAGTCATACAATGAATGTACTGAAAGACAGGAATCAAACATAAATACAAAAAAACATGTCAGTATTCAATAATCAATTATCATATGACTGAAAGGTCAACTTTGAACAGAGCAAGGGCATCAATTTAGTGAGTGCACGCAGAGAATTCATCTATTTGTTTAATAACATAAGAGAGCAAGAGAGGAATATGTTTGATATATCATTAAGAATTATATCAAAAGTTCTTAAATCTTTTATGAGTAAACATGGAGATTTAATGTATCATGTCATAAGGTAAAAAAACAAATCAATTTCACGTGTAATGAAGAGCAAAATAATGAAGCAATATAATAATTGACAAGAAATAGAGAGAATTGATTGAGTATTTCATTTCAATATTTTTGCAATTATTTAAACAATCCTAGAAGAGCTTCAAGTAGAAAGCATATTAAATAAAATAATAATAATTACAAAATAATTATAATAGTCCATGGATTGATAAGTTGGAAAAAATATGAGTGTGGACCCAACTAGCAGAAAATATACAAACGTATTATAATAATTATCTAGCAATAAAGTTAAGAAAAGATACTACAAAAGAACTTATCAATTTAAATAAATTTAAAAAGTTTCATGCTTATAGAATCACAAATCTTGTAGTTGTTAAATTATTGATTTATTGTCATCAACTGACTCTCTAAATTGTTGCAGAATGTTAACGCCTATTATAGATGATAGATTGGAGAGATGGCTTAATGAAAAAACAAAACCGAAGGAAGGGGGTTAATGTTTGCATTATTACTTAAAAATATAAGCAATATCTTCCAATTGAAAATATTGGGAGATCAGTTTTACAATGGAATTTGGCAAATGGTAACTTAAAATGAAAGAAAAAGAGAAACAAGGAAACATTTTTAGGAAAGTGTAAAGAGTTTTAAGAAGACTATATAGAGGAAAGAAAATGAGAAAGAGAAAGAGAGGAAGAGAAGAAGAAAGAGAAAGTAAGATGTAAAGGCATAAGTAATGAAAGGCACCTGAACTGAAAAATAAAAATTAATCTTTAATTAGTTATATAAAGGATTGAATGTTTAGCAGCTTATTTGAAATTAGAATAAAAAATGTAGAAAAAGTATATTGCTTTTTTAAAAATATTAATTGATTTCTGAGGATTTTAAAGAAGGAATAGAAAGAGAAAACAAAGAGGTACGATGTCAAAGGAAAGAAAATAGGAGAAGGAGTTGAGCGCACACAATGAAGAACACTTGGGTGAGTAAACTGAAAAAATAGTACGTACAAAAAGAAAAGATGGAAGTGATTTACAATTTTGGAAAGATAATCAAACATTTAAAAGTTTAGGTTAGAAAGAAATTTCAAGAAGGGACAAAGAAAAAGAGAGTTGGAATGCAAGAATTCCTACTTTATGAGGGAGGTGATAACGTAATCATATTATGAGGCGCATCAAGCCGGCCTCTTTCATATGCATGGATAGATCAAATATCTAAGTGGTGCAGGGTTTCACATGACCCTCCAGAATTCACCCTAAATTGAAGTGATTGTGTAAAAAAATAATGAAAAGTATAAAGAGGATGAAAAGTATATTCATATAATTTTTTTGATTTTAAAAAACATACAATTAAGTAACATAAAAATTTATTTCATTGGGCATTAAATAAAAAAGCATTGTGCCAAATGTGTGATGAAGTTATTCTCCATATGTATGCAGAGTTGATTAGCATTATAGTCAATTGCACATCAACCAATAAAATTTTCAATATTCTAAAAGTAAAATAATGATCAACATGAAGTCCTTAGAGTTGCTTATAAAAGACATTCAAAGTAAAACACCCAAGGCAAGCGATGTGCATATTACATGATTTTGAATAGTTGAAACTTTGTAGTACGTTATAAGCTGAGACAAGAAAAGATTTCTTGGACAAAAGTATTACTAGAATCTCGATGGCTAGAATGAAAAACTTCGATAAGAAAATAAAATAGAAGTCCAGAAAAGATGAAGATGAACATTATTGAGTGGTCTAAACAAAATGAAAACTAGGCAAATGAACCGAGTGTTCAACAAGCTATGCGTGAGTTGGTTTGATTAGACCTCATTTATGATTGTTAGATTAACTATTTGAACGAGTTTGAACACTTCTGTAAATACTCGATTGTTAAATTAACAAACTTGAACTGTTTGTCGTTTGGTTCATTTATATTCATGAATAAGCATGTTAAGGAGCTTAATTATAGCTCAATTATGGCTCGATTAAGGCTTATTTGTGAATTAAATTGTTTAAATTTTTACCTTTATAGACTTAATAAGCTTCTCAACAAACTGCTTGTAGACAAGCTCAATTAAGGTTTGATTAAAGCTCATTTATTTCATTAAATGATTGCTCGTTAACAGAATTTATAATCGCAATGTGAACCGAGCTCGAACATGATTTTTTAAAACGAGCTCAAGCTCAATAATGGTCTTGACTCCATTCGTTTGCAGCCCTAATGGAAACCAAGATCTGAACAATCAATCATAGCATCGCAAACTGAAAACTTAGTGTCCCTTAGCAAATTGATTAAGATTATTACATATTGCCCTATTGTTGAGGCTTTGTTTAAATGTCATATGAGAGTTCCATGGATGCATGCCCAAATAAATAATTGTTGTTCCTAAGAGAGCACTCTTAATCAAGAAAATTGCTTGAGTCACATTAGAAAGATGGTATTCCAATAACTTCCCATTACTTCTTGCTTCAAGAAATAGAAGTGAGTGGATGCTTTAATCCACCAAGATATCACGGTTTAATTTTCTAGGGTTTTAAGACCTGAATAAAAAGAGAATAAAAGCCTTGGTTGTAGTGATAAGCTTAACGTCAAAGAACTGTGTTCTAATTACACAATGATCTAATCATGACCCAACACAAAGTGGACTGAAAAAAATCAAGTTTGGATTGACATGAATATTATACAAGCTAGGTTTGCATAATGTTTTAATTAGAATAATAAATAGCTTGGGTTTGACATGGCAGATTTGTTAACAAACTCGAGATAAAATGGTGAACCTCTACACATTCAAGTTAACCCACAATCCAACACAATATAAATAATAAGAAGATTAAATGGATCATCTTCATGCTATTCGAGTCGAGTTGCGTAAACTAGTGCAATGAATGGGTTGAATGAGTCATGTTTAGGTTACTCGAACTTGCCCCCCATTATGTCTAGGCCCGATATTTTGAACTATAGAATCATCATGTTAGAAATAGGTCTAGACATATTTAAGTCAAGTTAACTTCAGATATAACATAAACCCAACCAATTATCCCAAATTAATGTCGGTAAACTATAGGCATGAGGTATATGGTTGTGACAGTTGAGCACTTTTTAAACAAATATGGATCGCCTCATGCAAAGTGATTCCTTAAGATGATATTATGCTAAGGATATGCTTTTTATTATAAAATAAGCTCAATTTTGCAACAAGGGGACAAACATACAAATATTTAAATGATTTATGAACATAAAGCAAGGTAGGTTGCAACAAGAAAAGTTAACATAATAAATAATGGCAAAAGGTGCAACCAACTCAATTGTATGCGAGTGAATTTGGATTTATCCTAAAAATGATGCTCTTAAACACATATGGTATGTACATATTTTATGGTGGCACTAAGCTAATTTGGCTTGAGAGAAATTTATATTTTAATAGCACCTATAAGATAAAGATTGATATCTTTATGATGTATGCGCCCCATAGGGTGGACAAACATTTTAGTGTATCAAACAACATGCCATTTGGGATACACCCATGCCTTAACACATATTTTGGTTCAATTTGAGAATAAGGGGTGTTGTTACAAAAATTGTAAAGTACTTGGTGTTTCCTAGTACATTAATATGAAGGTCAAGACATCAACTCACCTAAGACCATTTTGGATCAATTTATAAAAAGAATCAAATCCTAAACTTCATTTATCTTTTAATTGACAATGATAATTTTGAATTTACCCTTGCTAAGCACTACATTCATATTTAATCAGCGGGAATTTTGAAAGAAGCCCCTAAGAGCAATTAGTAATCATGTTATAGAACCGTGAAAATGCCTAAGCTTGTAATTCCTATTCAATTGTCTTACATCAAGGACCAGCTTTAAGCCCTTATCTTTTTGCTTTAGTTATGGATGTTCTTACTAGGCATTTATAATAAGATGTACCTTGGTGTATGCTTTTTGCTGATGACATTCTTCTTGTTGATAAGACTAGAGAGGAGTCTAAGAGAAACTTGAATTATGAAGGTCAACCTTAGAGTCTAAAGGTTTTTGTTCTAAAATTGAATATATGGAGTATAATTTTAGTTGTAGAAGTTCTAGTGGTAGTGTTGTGACATTGGGTGAACAAATCATTAAAAAAAGTGAGCGATTCAGATATCTAAGCTCTATTATTCAAAATGATGGTGAAATAGATGGATATGTTATTAGTAGAGTTCAAGTTGGATGGTAAGAAAGTTCTTGTATGTCTTATAATAAAATTAATAATTATACGAATACAATTATGATTTGAATAAGAATTGAATATAGTTCATGTATGATCAAATTATAGTTTAAACATAGACTAAATTTTGTATATAATTTTGACTGCTACAACTGTATGAAAACATATTATAATAGTTAGTGAGATTAAAGACACCTAGAGGTCAGAAGAAAATATGTTAAGGACCACTTATGTGCAGTCTCTTTTGCAAGTTATAATCATTAATATGATAAGACGTAAGCCATTTCATGAGCACTAGGAGGCTAAGAGAGGCTATTAAATCCATAAATTATGGGAAAGCTTAAATGGATTGTGGAATTAAGCCTGGTATGGCTCACTTTAGGTGTAAAGATGAGCCAATAATGGTTAGACCAATAAAATTCATAGATAAGTTTGCAAAGGTTTAAGATAAAGTGAGCTTAAGAAGGCCAAATTTGCTTATATGAACCTTAGAGTGATCCCATTTAGTCAATAATCAAACTGATTTGCTTTGGGTCAACACATGCTTAAACAACTTTACTTGACATAAGATTTAAGTCCTTTAAGTGGTTAGAGTAGCCTAAAATTAAGCCATAAGTCCAATTAGCCCATAGCTTAGGTTAATTAGTGCTAAATGGTTTTTATTTAAAGCCTTAACTCTTAATGGTTTACTTCATAAACTAGGTAAGATTAAACTTTGCTTTAATGGACAACAAGTGAACCCTGATCTAGCCAAATTCACTTTTAATAGCCAGCGATTCATATAAAATTGATGATTTTGATCAATTAGCTAAATGCAAAGCAAATTGGACATTTATTAATTATCAAGACATGGTAGACTTTTCATGCTTAGCCTAGGTCCAACTTTTTTGAACTCGAATTCATGTGGTTAAACATTTAATTTTGGCTAGGGTACTAAAGTTGAGTCCTTAGTCAATCAACACATAGATTGAAAGTTCAAAGGGTGGCTAAACTTCAAATTAGCTGGTCTAGGCTTGGGTTTGGTCTATTTGAAAGGGTTTGGAATAAACCTATATAAGCCCAATAAAATTGGGGAAGCTTATGACTAGTTGAAACCTATCATCGAATTCAAGATCATTTCAAATAGGACTATCCTACTTTATGGCTAGTTCGATTTTAAGCTAAAGTGATAGTGGCTTAACTAATTTATTATAAGGTTAGTAAATTAGTAGCTTAAGACTTTAAGCTTATGTTAAAATGGTTTAAGAAAATTTGCACAAATATTTGGTCATTAATTGATGGGTCGAAAGCCATATTATAAGTTCAATAAACTTTGAGAAGCAATACATTTGAATAGATAATTTGGAATTTTATCAAAACCTATTGTAGAATACTAGGTTAGTTGGTAGGGTTTAAGTAAACACTAGGTTAATAAAGTAGGCCATATTTAGTTAAGATATATAGGATCATGTTTCATAAAGATATAGTTACAAAAAGGTTAAAAGTTCATAAGATAGAAAAACTCAAATTTGGATAAAGTCAAATCTTATAAGGATCCTTCTTAGAAGATATGGGACAAGATCATAAAGAATTTTAATGGTAGTGGAGATGATATTAGGTAAGCTTACCTAAGGATAAGTCTTATCAACCTTATTATAAAGATAAGGTCAACAAAGCCTAATGATCAATGACAATTCACCATCTCTAAATGATGAGTTCTTTCCTCCAACGTTAAACACAATAAAGTCACCCTTATTCTCATCATTATCAGTCATGCTTAGTAATAGTTGGCAATCTGGACTTTAGAGAGCTATTATTAAACAAATTTGAAGAACTAACTAAATGGGGATCTCTCTTAGCATTAACAATAAGATTATTATCCTTAAACTATTTGATATATTTTTATTACACCTCAACTCTATTGAAACTCCATCAATATACTGCTTTTTACATATATAATTAAAGTAACATTTGTTTATATAACAAATTAACTTAAATAAATCAAATTAAAAGAGATAATGATGGAAAAATATTACAATTTAAACTTTAATCATATTTGAATAATATTTAAATTATATTTGAATCTTGTTTAAATCTTAATTGAACCTTATTTGAACCTTGATTGAATAATATTCAAATCTTATTTCAACCATATTAAAGCTATATTAAACTATGTTTGAAGTTTGCTTAAACCTTTAAAACTTATCATAACTACGTTCAAACCATGCTAAATCATGTTCAAACCTGATTGAAATCTCATTTTAAACATATTTAGAGGTTATTTTAATTATATTTGAATTTTGTTAAACCTTATTTAAATTATATTTGAAACTTATTTGAAGTATTTTCAAATATTGTTTGAACTTTTTTTGAACATTGTTCAAACCTTATTTGATGGTACAAATAAAGTTTGATTTGGGTTCAAAAAGGTTTTATCAACATCCAAAGATGTTTTAAGCATGTTTATAGTGGTAATATGACATTTAATGTCATTTTAGGTTTCTAATTTAAAATTCAAATAAAATATTTAAACATAAATAATCAAACATATAGTGATTGAAACTTTAATGCAAAATTTTATCATAGACTGGTCATGCATTTTCTAAGTCTTAGAATTCTCTTCACTAAAATTTTCTATAAGGCCTCCTTTGAATGAACAAAATTAGGGATTATTCATAGATTTATGCAAAGCATGATATAATCATTTTTGTAAGACATCAAGATGTTATGTTGGATGTTGGAGTTGATATTCCCTCATAATTTAATATTTTTGTTATTTTAATAATATTAGAAATGAGTAAACTTAGACTCATTATATTTTTCTTATCGATACACTTATTTTGATAGCAATTTTTTTAAATAGAGTTCAAATAGTCCTAAAATTGATTTTCGAAGTTTTTTGCATTAAATATTTAGGCACTTTGTAATATGAAATTTTGCATCTAGATTCATATGTGATCAAAAGAATTTTCTAGTGATGCATTAATTGTATCATTCAAACATATAGTCAATGTTTTAAAATAGAAAAGCATGAAGAAAATAAGAACTCTTATGTAGAATAAAGTGTAAGCTTCAAAGTGCAAACCATATGCTTCATCATTTTAATTTTATATGTTTGAAAACATGTTCTTATAATTTATAAATAAAGAAATATTAAAAATAAAAATTTTTATACTTAACAAAAAAATACAAATGCATACAAAATTTGTGTTATTAACTTGACACCCATCAAAATATGATTAAATTGACATGAAAGTAGTTATGCCATATGTTTTTTATACTACAAAATTTTCTTCTCTTAATTCTCTCTCTCTCCTATATCTTATCTATTTGAAAATTTATATATCTTATCTTAATTTAATATGTTTTATTGGTTTGAGGAGAGTAAAGGATGAAAAGTATACCCAACTTCATGGCTTCCATATTTCAAGTTAAAAATAATTAATTTCAACTCAACTTTTTTTAGCTGATTTAGGATCTATTTGGGATAGCTATAACTATATGAAAAAATAATGATAGAAGTGTCACAGAAGAAACTGCTATTTAAAGAAGCTATGATGATTTTTTTATTATATAAAAATCAAACTGTAATTTTTTAATAGTTACCACAGGTATCCAAGCGAGGTTAAAAAACCCAACTTTCTCACCGCATATTACTCTAAACAAGCCTGAACTTAATACCCAAACGGCACTATGTTATAGTGCGTCACTGCACCGCCCTATCACCATCGCCCCAAAGGCCCCTAAATCAACACCACTTATTTTTAATAGTAATTTATTTTCTAAAATATATGTAAAGCTAAAAAACTAATAATTTTATTGAGAGTAAAGCTTCTCAGTCCCACTATCATTGTACCCAACCATCCCCGAAATCAAGATATATGGTGGCGTAATAAAAATATAATATAAAGAATTAAGTCAAATTATAATGACTGCTTTGTGTCACAAAATGAACTTAAATTTATTATCTTACTTCACTCATCCATACATCGCATTGATCTGTGCTTTCTACTATAATATGTAAAGATGCATTTTACTTCAGAAAATTTTATACAAGTGATGCTTTTAATCTCACAATAAAATTCTTAATAATTATGTGATACAGATATAAACCCACTTTAATATTTTTAAATTTTTTCTAACTTATTAAAAAAGATAAATAGTTCAAGAAAACACAAAAAATAACAACAAAATCATAAATATATCTTATTTTAGCCTTCTCACCGCAAGAGATGATAGTTTATTTATTTATTTATTTGTCTCACACTTTAAGCAACTCTTTTATGAAATCAGGCAGCGAATCATCCTTCCTTATACTCGTAGCCCTCTTTGCTCTAATCCTCATACTTTCACGGGCCCGTCTAAAGTATCCGGACAAATCTGGCGTGACATTGTTTCCGAAAAATGCTTCGATTTCATCAGCCTTCTCTTCAGAAAAGAACTATGGAACACATATTAAGGTTAACTAATGATTCAGAAAAAATAAAATAAAATGGAGGCTTTCTAACATAATAAATATGAAATAAGAGGCTAATGCTTGGTGACAAACCAGAGAAATAACTTCGCTAACAAAATAACCGACTTGAAACCCAGAAGAACCCCAGGTCTTTGAAATGTTGTCCCAGTTTTCCTGCGTACAAAAAAAAATTATCATAAAATTTGATATTTAAGTTATAGATTCCAAAGGTTAGACAACGCAGGCTATATTCAAATATTTTAGGATCATTTTGTTGCATCTTGTATAAATTAATATACTGTTAGCACACATCCAAATATCTCGAAGGCGTGATTCAAGTAAAGTTAGTCTGATTCAGGGTAATTCGCAAAATAACGGAGATCAAAACAACAAACTTGCTAATATTATGATGAGCTCGTCGAGATCATGGTGTAGAAGTGTCAATTTAAGTTGATGGATTGGGTTAGAATTTGATCCGAAGTTGACTCAACTTGAATATATTTGCTCCCTCAATAGTTGTCTTTTATATCGTGAGTTTCCTCGACAATTTTTCCATTGACAACCAAATTGATTATGAGAAGGAAAATTTCATAACTAAAGATGAACTATATTATTATGAAGTGATACACTTTGATTTGACAAATGCGGGAAAAACTTATCGACGTATGATGGATGATGCGCTTAAATAACATAAGTGATGGAATATTAATATTTATGTCAATGACTTGTTACTGAAAATTAAGACCTAAGAGCAGCACGTTCTTGGTAAGAAAGAGAACTTTGCCATAATATAAAAATAAAATTTAACATGCATCTCAAACAGCTAAAATACACTTTTGATGCAAGAATTGGAAAATGTTTAGGCATCCTAGATGGAATCAAAGGATATTTAAATAAAGTAAAAGGAATTTTGGACATTCTTTCTCTAAAAATTACCAAGAAATTACAACAACTAATCAGAAGAATTGCTGTGTTAAGTTGCTTCTTCTCAATGTTGGGAAAAAAAATGCTCACCCTTGTTTAAAATCTTAAGCGCAAAACATTTTGCATGGAATATGATATAGTTTAGACAAGTGCATCTAAAAAAACCAAATTGGATAAACCACAAACATTGACAAGCATAGAATCATCATGCTTACTAATATTAAGAAGGCATAAAATGGAAAACCATGATGATTCATTTCTTGGAAGTAACGAGAAATATGTGTTTTAGAGGTTAGTTGAAATAATAAAAGATTTGTTCGTATGATGGAGAAGTCGTTAAATAAAAATAATTGTTGCTACTAGGAAAAATAATGAATGCATATTTACCTTGAACCACTTCCATGCAACCTCCCGTCCTTCACGTCTCAATCCTGAGAGTCCATATTGTGCATCTTGAGCCATCACCTAAAAAAATAATCCAAACTAATTTGTTCATTTAATGAAAAACAAAGAATATTGCATGCATGTGCAAGAAAAGAAAAAAAATGAATGAAATTGATACCTCAGATGATAGGATAAAGTTTAAAGCTTCAAGAACAATATCTGGATCAAGGGACGAAGCCAAACATCCTAATATAAAATAAGAATAAAAAATTTTCAATGAGAGATCAAGTAAATAATTCACTAGTACTTTTTCAAATCTTCATACTGCATGACAGTTGCTTAAACATGCTTACTCAGTATACGAATTTTCTCATCTCTATGATCACTCTCTCTATAAATCTTTAGAAGAGAGTCATAGCCATATCTATTCATCTTATTGACAGCAAGCATGATAGCATCAAACACAACCTTATTATAACAATGAAATAAACAACATATATCATATTAGAAACAAGTCAAATTAAATTGTTGCTTGTAGAGACGTATGCTTGTTTACATACAACTCTGGTATTAGAAGGAGTGAGGTATTTCTATCCTCCAAGAAGGCATCAAAGCGCTTCAACCCTTCATCTTGAGTGATAGAATCCCTAAAGTAAATCAAAATAGTCAAGATTTCTTGTCTTAGAGATGCAAATGGTTTGTCTCCCTCTTTTGGCTCCCAACCTAACCTCCTGTAAAGAAAGAAAAATACACTAAATACTTGCAATGAATTGAACGAGTCATCAATAAAAAATGCAAATATAATGAAAGAAAATAATTAACTAATGTTAGTGATAGCTTACTTGGCGAAAGAAAAAGACTAACTAAAAATTTCGTGATGTTACCAAATAACTCAGGTCTGCCATCGCCTATAACACTTGCTACAACGTAAGTCACCTGCAAGACACAAATAGTGGAGGGACTGAAAATTGTAACTATTGAATTAAGAAACAAAAGAACAAGCATGGAGAATTGCATATGCTCATTAAGCTAGAAATGATAGTATAATCGTTCTTCAAAGGCTTTCATTAAAGAGAGCAATGATGACATATTCTGAAGCCATCCATAGTGAATATGAATCATCTAAGATCCCTACATTAGAGGAATAAATAATATAAATATATATAATGATTAAAAGGACTAGAAGTGATGATGATATATTAATTACAAATGCCCGGATAGTTTGTTGTTATCTAATAATGCATTCGCTTTCAAGCTCACCTTCATATTTCACCCTATAAAAACCCGTCTGATTAACATTAAATTTGATCCAAAGACATCGAGCTTTTTTCCCATTATTATTAGTGACTGAAAAATCAAGAAGTTGAGAAGCATTAATTTGTTCAGATTTTGTTCTTAGAAGAAACGTCTTTGTAGTTGCATATGAACCACAGCTGAGTGTGATAGGAACAATCCACTCCCCAACCGCAGTGGAACCATTAGCCAGAAAACAAGACTGCAATAAAGAAACAAAAATTTTATCTAGTATATAAAATTAGGAAGATGAAAACATTTCAAAACAAACGTAACTCCTCCAATTGAATTGACAATATCAAAACACTTATTCAAGTTTCAATATTGGGTAACAACATTAGACAAATCTTTTTTGTACAATAATCTCTTTGCAATCCTACGTGCAAGGGAAAATAAGGGTAAAAGTGGTGGTAAATATTATCAAGATTTTATATCATAATCTAAGGTTCTACTGGGTGGATCCTAATCCAAAAAGTTATGCTTAATAACATTATCTTGAGAATAAAAAGTGGAATTTGAAGGTTTGCCTTCCTACAGTCGGACTTGTATATGTCAATTGATATGGGCTCAATTAGTCAACATATCCCTCATGATTTAAACTCTATTAGGGACCAACAAGGTTTGGGTTGTCAAGCTCTTTGAGCAAAAAGATACACACACACACAGAGAGAGAAAGAGAGAGAGAGAGATCAAAGCCATGTAATTTCTAATAAGAATGACAATATTAAAATAACATTATAGGCAAGGGTGTAAATAAGTCAAGTTTGAGTGAGGTAAAGAACTGTTTGGTTGGCTCCTTAAGTTGACAAGATGAAATTTTTCAATATGTATTTGGCTTGTTAATTTATCGAGTTGAATATAAGATGTTTATGAAGAAAGTTGTATATAAATTATAGAATATAGCTACAACCTATATATAAAACAACAACAACAACAAAAGTCTTTATCCCACTATGTGGTCACTACATGTATCTTTTCCTCCATTGCCCCAATTAAGTGTCAAATTCTTAAATCTAAATAAATTAGAGTCATTTTTTATACATCATAACAAAGCCATTTTAGGCCTATCTCTTAACTTTCTTAAATAAGACAAATCTAATACATCTACTCTCCTAATTCATCGGATGGCCAATGTTTTATGTGGCCAAACCATCTAAGAGCTACTCCAATCTTATCACGTATATATTCATTTCACATTTTATCTCTAAAAGGAAAGCCACTCATCCACCTGAGCATCCTCATCTCTGCAACACCTAACTTAATCCATTGCTTCTCTTTTACTGGCCAACATTCTATGCCATAAATTATTGCAGGTCTTACCACCATCTTATAAAATTTTCCTTTAAACTAAGCAATACTTTTCTACCACACAACAAGCCAGATGCATTCCTCCACTTCAACCATTAAACTTGAATTCTAATAACAACATCCCTATCTATTTCACCATCATTTTGAATAATAGACCCAAGGAGATATCTAAACAATCACTCTTTTTAATGACTTGGTCACCTAATGTCACAACCCAACTATCAAGCCAAACACAATCAAATGATGACTGCTCCTATTCAATTAGTTAAACAAATGAGCTTATAAAAGTGTCTAATATGAGCTAATTATCAAACTAAACAAGGCAATGTACAAACAATAAATTCGTTGACAACCCTAGCTACATGCAATTCAAGATCCTCTTTGTGCTTCATTATAATTTCCGCTCAACAAGGCATTATAATCTATTCGACATGGCGAGGAGATGGTGATTACTATCAATTATCTAGCATATTAAGGATGAATCTATATTGAGTTAGGTTAGAGCCCATTAAATGGTCATTCTAACCATTAACTCCATTTTCTTTTTAAAAATACAAAAATTCATTAATTTTTTTATTTTCTAGAATTTAAAGAATTATTTTTTGGTGATGATGAGTGCAATAAGTCTATCTATTAATCTATGAATCATTTATTTAATTCATTTACCTAGAAGTAAGTTTCGTCAAATTTTCTTCTATGAGATTAAATTAGGATATACTTTAATATCAATAATTATAAGGTACATTACAAATAAAATAATTATATAATTATTGTGTGGTGCAATCAAAGTTGAAAGTCTCAATTATCATATCAAAAATGAAATAAAATTGTACCGTGATAGGTTTGCCGAAAGTATATAGTACATATATCAATATTATCTTCAAAGTTGAGTCATTGTCTAGATTTTGTAATGTATGGTATGTGGTTTGATATGTTACAATGGATCTGATTCAAGCATATCTCACACATACAATTAGTGAAATCAAGGATTTTGTTATCTTTTTGCTTATTTCTAATAGTGTCCATCTTATTATAAATGTTAAAATATGGAGATTAATTATCTTTATCTAACTAATATAAATTTATCTTCTATTACCCTCTACCCAATTCTCATAAATTTACTACCTATCAACATTTACTTAATATTTATATTATAATACCTATGACCATCTACCAAATAATTTCATAGTAAGTAAAGAGATGGTTCTATTGTATGATGTACCCTAAAACTATTAGTAGAAAATGATAGAGGGAGAGGAATTTACCTTTTATCCGTAGTAGGAAAAAGCTCTTTTAGAGTAAGAAGATTGGAAGAAGCTCTAGCATCCAAAAGGGAAGATGTTAGTGATATCAGCTTTTTTTTTCATGTCCGACCCTTAATTTTGTTGTAGGTGGCTGCAAACCCTGTTAATTATTAATATAGAAAAGTGGCACCTCTATCTTTATCTTTATTTATACATGAAGAAATCTTTAATGTACTCCTCTTTTAAATTTAGTTAAATATTATATCTCTATGTGGCCATAAAAGTAGATGAATAGCATCTAACAACATAAAGAATATTTCTATATATAAAAATCAAGAGAAAATATATGACTTCATATGGTCAAACTAATAGGTACTACTCTTGGCACCTGTAGAGAAATCTAAAAGAACTTTTTTCCTAAGACAAATAAGAGAGTTGCATCATTTGTTTTAGTCTCCTAGATCAAGAAAGGGGAGAACTAATTTTTTAAAATTTATCTTAAATCTAAATCATTTCCAAAACCCCATTCTCCAACTCTTATTTTGTATGAGAAAAGCAAAATCAGCAAAGAAAAAAAATATAAAAGCAAGCATAATGAGCCTATGGTTCTTCACTGATACCCATGAAGTTATGGATTTTAAAATTCTCACCACAAAGCAAGATAGTTTATAGTTCTTATAAGAATTTTAGGTAAACGTCAAAAAGATCACTAAAAAAGCTCTAAAAATGATTAAGAAAAAAATGATAATGATGAAAACATCAAATTAAAAAAAAGGAGAAAAAAATTTGTATTTGCGTACCTGTTGAAGTTCAAAAATTCCATCCCTCAAGGTCACATGAACAACTGGAAAACCCTCTTGCTTTATCCATGAATGCATCAAAATCTTTACTTGGACACCTGACTCTTCCTCAATAACATTCCACAAGTCCTCACTCTTTACATTGGAAAAAGCAAATCCTTTCACATATGATGCCAATGATTTCTGAACAACAAATTAGTAGGTTTGAGAAATAGAATCACAGACATTATTCAATAGAGAGATCAATTCCAGATTTTTGTTAGCACTGTGACGAAGATAATTATAAAAGGAAAGATAGCTATCCAAAGCCTATCAAATGTTCTGAGCTTCCAAGATTTAACATTCATCATCGCATTATCACATATCTTTAAGCAACATATGGCTTTAATGTAGTATTGAGAATATAATAATAATCAATTACTAGATCATACTCCATTGCATTCTCAATCGATGATCAAAATTGACTATAATGCTGCATTCATATGCACATTATAGGTCATTAATGAAGCTCTACTTAAAGGTCAAGTAAGAAAATGTTGAAACAAAACTAATATCATGTGAACATAAAAGACAAATAAAGACAAACCGTGAAACTCTAATAGCCCAAACTCTTAACCATCGAGATATTATCCATTTTGGCCTAATAGCCTCATAATTTTATCCCCTTACTGTAGTTTTCTAGGAGGTCACCTATTCTAGGAGTGCTCCCATACAAGCACACTTAGTTTTGGAATTCTAATAAAATTCTAACTATTATACCAAAAAAACACTATGATGTTTAAGAGTTTAGATTCAATACTTAAAGGGATTCATAAACAACTTAAAGTTTAGCCAAAAGGAGAACAACTTAGAATAACTTGTATATTATAGACAAATTCACCATTATAAGGAATCAAAATTTTCTCAAATCAATAAACAAAATATGACAAACCTGAAAAGACTTAGCACCAAGGTAACTTTGCAACATTTGGATAAGGCGCACCTTTTGAGTAAGTGATGTCATCAAAATATGCATTAATCTTGCTACCATGGTTTATATTGAATTGCATAGAAAGACTATTATTTTAAACACATGCTATAAAATGTAGTAGTGAACATCAAAAAAATGAAAGCAATAGTTCTTCACAAGTGCAGTGTAAGAAAAACAGAACAAATGAAATAAAAATTTCTTTGTCAATAGTATTTATGATAGAGTTAGGAATAAACAATAACAACATTAACCAGTAGTCAGCAATGGGGTACAATCTAATTCAAGGTAAATTCAGGTTTCTAAAACTAGAGTTTATAACAGAAATTGCTTTATTGCTTTATCAAAAAAAAAAATTCTTGGCACACTCAACAAATAACATTATATCAATAGGATGTGCTTTCGCAAGTGCATCCAATCTAAGGACTAAAGCAGGAGAATCAAGGAATCACATCGATTATTCCACTTAAGAAATAGGGAATCTTCGCTAAATAACAAAGTAAATAAGCAATTAAATCTATTCAATAATTTCACAATTAAATGCATCAATGAAGAAAGTCATGACAAGAAGGTTTGAAGACCCATAAACCCTCATTAAGCCATAAATAAGTCCACCATTCCATGGTGACAAGATTACCAAACCACTGATGTGATAATTCATGTGTAACGACATATGCCACCTACAAATGACATTTAAACAAACAGTTTATAAACATGAGATGCAATGACAAAAATATATTTTATAGATATGAAACATACTAGATTATCATGAAAATCACATAAAATTCCTGAAAAACTAGTTATCTAGAGGAAATCAGCAATTGGGTGAACATAGAATGCCGATTAACAAATGATGGATATCAATGTCAAACAAACCAGAATTAACTAAAGCAAATGTGGATTACATATTGTTTATTTTGAGACGATGATGGGCTTCCATCATAGAGCAGAGTAGTTTCTTCAAAAGTCACTAAACCAAAGTTCTCCACACCACCAATAGCAAAATGGGGAATTGCAATCAAGTCAAGTTTAGGGAGTGGATAAGGCACTGCAAAATACCTGAGAAAAAAATTAATTTATGGTGAGAAAAGCAGGCAACCACTTTGAATAAAATAAAAGGACATTTACATATACATAGAATTATTATATATTTATATATCTAACACCTAAACTTTGATATTTATATATATAGCACCCAATTCTTTAATATTACATCAAAAATAGTACATTTATGATTTTTTTTTTTGTGAAATGCATATTTTTAAGCATAAGAAATGTGCTATATTTGTACATATCAAACTTCAGATATTAGGTATTACATCTATAAATGCATAAGAATTGTGTGCTATGTATGTAAATTTCCCTAACAAAAAATTTCATATAGAAAAGCTGTAAGAAAAAGTTTCTTTATAATGCAAGCAAATACGAAGCCAAAGCATTACTGTTTGAAAAGATCAAATGTTTTCATAGCAACATCCAAAGCAAATTTTCCTTGGCTAGTTTTACCAAACTCACAATAGACTCGAACATTTATCCCTTGAATAAGATCAACAACAAAAAATAAAAATTAAAACTTACTTTGCTAGGTGAACAAAAAATAAAATTTTATAGAATTTTCAAACCTGTTGTCTTACCATCAATTATGGATGCCTCTACAAAATCAAACAACCCCACAACAATGGCAACCAAATAAGTGGACATGATGGGAGATTCCTGGTAAAAAAGCTTCTTCACATTCCCCTCTATTTCTTGTTTAACAACTGGCATATTGGACAATGCTACTTGATCTGAAGGCACTTCCAAAGTCATCTTGAATGTGGCCTGATATAGAATTTTAGATATAAAGACCAAATAGTTTAGACTGACAAAAATGAGTTATCATTTGGACTCTTGATTGAAATATATATCAAATACGATTAACAACAAAAATGTTTACATTGATTAGTTGCAGAGTATAAAGATATTAGCAAGCAGCATTTTATTATAATAAATTATAAACCATTCAGTGAAGCCAAAAGAATGATCCCTTAATCTATGCAATGACTGTAAGTGGATCAATTCACTCGATAAATAGTTTAAATTCAACTCTATTAATACTCATTCAAAATAATATGTTTCAGCCCATTTGAAGAATTTGAAGAAGGAATTAAATCTAACATAATTCAAGTTATACAACTTCTTTACTTATGATCATGAATAAATTTATTTATTGTTTAACAAATAACTTATCAAAGCAGAAGTACCATTTAATTAAAATTTAATTGAACTCCCAATCCAATCATCATTGTGAAGGCATATTACGAATGAACCCTTTCCAATACCATGTTCTTGAGACGAAGATGTTGTGGTTGATCCAAAAAGCATTGGGGGTCCTCACTGCAGGCACCTGCTCTAAGCAGGTAGCATCACTGTCCTGGCCGATCTCCTTGACGTCCACCATGACCACCTGATCTTCATAAATGAAGCCTCCAACTTTAGCTTCTATTACTAACTCGCTCTTCTCAGCCAATCATTTGTTGAAACTCCAACAGCACCTTGCACACTTGATCCTCCAAAGAAACCAACAGGCAAATCCTTCTCCGTCAAGTGACAAGTGTGACTCTTTATCTTGGATAGATAATCTAGAAGAGAAGTAACTTCTCGTGGCGCTTGATTTGATGGTCTTGTCAAAACCAACCACATATTCTCTGAGAAAGAAATATTGATCCTGCCCGTCAATTCTTTCCAAATCTTCTAACCTGTCGGTCTCCAGGATACAAGGATGACGAACTTGCTCACGAGCCCGGTTGAACGCATAACCTCACCATGGAGGCTCACATTTTGCAGAGTTGTCGAGGGCTCCCCACCGACTGCCATGCACCAGGTCCTTAATTCATCCATCAACATTGTCAATTCTAGATGGGGATGCTTGAGGCCCTTGGGAAATATCTCGGCTATATTCTCGCTCGAAAAGAATTCCAAATTAGAGGTGTCTTCTACTTGCTGCCATAAGGATCTTCAACCCCTCACCCTTATTGTCCCTTAGTGTGGGCAATATCGTCACTTATAATCTGTCGGAGTTTTACGTTTAGAGTGGTGAGCTACCCACTCTTAATAGGAAACACTACTGAATGTGAGAATCATGTATTTTTAGTCGAAAGACTAAAAATATCAAAATTTAGATTATAATTTATGACACCAATATCAAAAATTAGATTATAAGATACTTTCTAATTAGAGTTTATGTGTAATATGATAAGCTTAGAAAATATTGAAATAAAAATTTCAACTCATTTTCTTTAAATTTTTTTAATAAGGGCCTTTAAATTTTTCAGAATAATTTGATCTGTTAGTTTAATTTATTCATTCATCTAAGAATGTGTGATAGCCATATTGATTACTTGAGTATATAGATTCTTCTAAAAAGTTGTGAATATTTAACTGATGAACTAGACCTCATTATCAATGATGATTTTTATTAGATGGCCAAAATGATAAATGATTTTTTTTCAGACAACTGTTTAGCATTAGTGTTAGTCTTTTTTATAATAGTTTTGCTTTCACCCAATTGATGAAGTAGTTGATGCCTAAAATGATCAATTTTCATTATACTATAGCTCTTAAAAGGGTCCCATGATGTTGATCGTATACTAAGTGAAAGGTTGAAGGCTTTTAAAAGATGAGAGTTTTACCAACAAATGTAGTTGTTGTAATTTCTCATAAAATCAAATGCATTTTGATTTATATTGGGCTAGTAAAATCCTTATTGTAGGATTTCAGGAGTGAGTGCTTTGCCCCTGAAGTGTTCCCCATATATATCTTTGAGTAGATTTCTCAAAGTATACTCAACCTCTTATGATTAAAGACACTTAACTTATGATCTCATGAAGGTCTTTTATATAATTTATCTCTAATAATACTAAAGTTTGCACTTATTCTTGAAGATAAATGATAACCATTAGTTCTTCGTGTAATATCCTATTATATAAGAAGGATAGGCACCATCCGAGGTATCCTTTAATGCTTCAATGAAATGTATTTCTTATGATTTTTTTTATAAATCAAAAGTTTATATTCCTAATGCACCTTCTCTTATATAAATCCTTTATTTTCTAACTTGTATTCTTCAGATATGTGTATGATCTAATATGTATTGATACGTGAAAAAAGTGATTTCACCAAGTTAAGGTAATATACCAAGTATGAGTAATGAACATTGAAGCATCTCTCAACATGAGAAGTCACAAGATATGAATTGATGTAATTCATACAATTTTTAGCTCCATAAGTGTGGGCTCCAAAAATTCACCACTGACCTCTCGACAAATTATTGAATTGAAGAGAGTGTGATTGAAGTTGTTGGTGTAATTTTCAGAAGGCAGATGAAAAAGTAGATAAGACACTACCCAGAGATTTCGTCCTCATTTTGGTGAGGACTTTAGATTTGGTTCTAGGTTTCCTATAGGCGCAAGCCCCTATAGTTAATAACTCATCTCAATAAGGGAGAGAACTTTCAATTAAGGCTAATCGTTAAATCGCTTAATGTGTAGCGTATAGTAGCAACTTGTAGAGTTTTAGAGTTTAAGATTTATGAAATTAATCATTTGCCTAAACGGATGGTTGGGGAATGATTATCAAAGATCCCATGGGCGGTCGTGGTCCTAGTCTACTTAGTTAGAGGAGGTATCGAAACTAACGAAGGATCCTCATCAGCAACATATGGGTTACGTCATCCAAGAAATTCTTGTAGACTGGGGTGGTGTTTGTCAAGGACAGACTTAAGTACTAGCGATGAGAGTTATTTACCTATCAAGTATACCCTATGATTCACAACTCAAAGGCGAGTAGAGCATACTGTCGTAATATAATGGAGCCAAACTAATCGAGGACTGGTGATTCTCATTATGAGCTACTTGTGGAATACAATAGAGGACAAACGTCATAGATGGGATTTTTAATTTTGTTTAAGCTTCAAATTACTACTTAATTTAATTTATAAAATTGATTAATTTGAATATGTATAAAAACAAGATCTAACTCTATTTAGCTTCAAGAGGATTAGATCTACTATCACCTATCATAATTAGTTTCTTAGATATTTCGATTTGAAACTCTTATTAGATTTTTTAGATTTTGTTAACGACCCAATCTAAAGACTAACAGGAAACAACCTTAGATCCTTGAACACTTGAATTTAAACATTATTCAGGGCCCATCTTGGTGTATCTAAGACTTTACGTAGTGTTTGTTTCTTAATTATGAGATTAATTTTAGATTTTCATTTAATTAATTGCTTTACTTTTCAAACATTAAAATTTGCACTTGAAATCTAATGTCCTCGATGTTTATAGCTTAGATAATTTTTCCTAATTAGTGATTTCGTTGATTTTTAAAATTCATAATTAGAATGAAATCCCTCAATTTTTGATTAAAAGAAGTCCTATGATTTTAGTATCATCTCTTATTTGTACAAAGTTATTCATTGGCAAGAAGGTGTTGTAAATTGATCTAATATCTTATTAGATTTTTACGATTAATATTTAATATATTTTAATTTAGCCTACACAGCCTTTTCAAACATTAAAATTTGTACTTGAAATCTATGTGCATATGCGGTATATATAGATAATTTCACATAATTAGTGATTTCATTGATTTTGAAAATCATAATTAGAATGAAATTCCTTAATTTTTGTATTGAAGGAAAGCTTCATCATTCGTGTAGCATTTAGTTTAGTGTCGCTTTCTGTCTGCTTGTACAAAGAATTGCAGATCCTGTGGCGAAGAAGGCATTTTGAAGCTATAGATTCAAAGGATAATTTAATTTGTTATTTTAAGAAGAAGATTTACTCCTCGAAGTAATTCTCATTTTCCCCCTCTTTTTATTCGAACTCTCCTACATTCGTTTTCCCCCTCTTTTTTTATTCGAACTCGTCTACATTCATTTTTTTCCCTCCTTTTTTATTTGAACCCTTCTACATTTGTTTTCCCCCCTCCTTTTCTTTTAAAAGCAACTCACTCACTAACTCTTCTAATTTCTACAAATAAGGCAAAGAGGGAGTCTCCTACTCTATTCCATTTGTTTGAAAAGTTGGAGTTAGGACATTTGAAAAGGAGCAGTTAAAAACTTTAGTGGGCTTTCAACTCTGCTTAGATAAATTTTATAAGTGCTTTTCACTCTTCTTTTTTTTGTTTTACTTTTATGTTTGTTATTTGTCATTTTACTTTTCTCCCTTTTTTTGCTTGGTGCTTTTAGTTTAAAATTAGCTGTAAGTTTTCTTATTTAGCATTCTTAAGTCAGTTCATTTCACTCTCCTTTTTTTTCTAAGTCAAAAAAATTGACGCAATTTTGGTAGCCTTCCGTCATCCCATTAGATCTGTCGTATTTTAACATCTCTCTTGAGTATAGCAGTGGTGTCTTCAGACCAGTTTTATCTCGTCGTGCCCTCTTGAGCACGGCCTTGAAAGAAAATATACTGATCAATATATATTCATCCCCAGATATTTGAAGTAGGTTCAAGGATAATTTAATTTGTTATTTTAAGAAGAAGATTTTCTCCTGAGTAATTCTCATTTTCCCCTCTTTTATTGAACTCTCTACATTTATTTTCCCCTCTTTTTTTATTCAAACTCTACATTCATTTTCCCACTCCTTTTTTATTGAACTCTTTTACATTCATTTCCACCCCTCTTTTCTTTTGAAAGACCCACTCACTTCTCCTCTAATTTCTATAAATAAGGCCAAGAGGGAGTCTCTACTATTCTATTTGTTTGAAGGGTTGGAATTAAGACATTTGAAAGGGGAGGTTAGAAACTTTAGTGGGCTTTCAACTCTTAGATAAATTTTGTAAGTACTTTTCACTCTTATTTTATTTTACTTTTTAGTATGCCATTTTACTTTTCTCCCTTTTGGTTTGATGCTTTTAGTTTAAAATTAATAGTTTTTACTTAGTGTTCTTAAGTTAGTTCGTTTATTTCTCCTTTTTTTTTAAGTCAAATATTTGACAATTTTGGACCTCCGTCGTCCAGAGGGGCGCATAGAGGTGTTTTAACTTACTCGTCACTCTTGGGTGGAGTGGTGTCTTTACCACCATGATTTTCATCTCGCCTCTTGAGCACGATGAGGCCTTGAAGAAAGAAGACACTGCAATATATATATTCATCCCCCTTTTTTTCTAAGTCTAGAAATTAGATAAAATTTTGACGGATTTCGTAGACATTATAATGAGTGTTGGCCTACTGATCGCCTCTCTTGTAGCGGGTGTCTGTGACACCACGATCAGTCATCGTCCTCTTGAGCAGCGGTCTTCAAACCCGAAGAAACACAAGCATGTTTATAAATATCCACATTCACGATCACACATGTGTTACGTGCATTTTTGATGTCTACAATCACAGAACAAGGTTGGGTATGCAATTGGGAATGTAAGGCGATGCGATCAGAAACCAGAAGAAGAATTCACCTCTTGATGATGTTCTTCCCTGATTTGAGGCGAAGCAAAAATGGGAAGGCTAAAGCGAGGAGTGTGTGACCTCGAAGAAGAATTTCTCTTGATGATGTTCTTCCCTTCGAGAAGTGGAAGGCTAAAGCGAGGAGTCGACTAAAATCGAAGAAGAATTCACCTCTTGTGATGTCTTCCCGATTGGTGAAGTGAAAATTGGATGACTAAAGTGAGGAATCGTTGAAATTGAAGAATTTCTCTCTCGATATTTTCTCGATTTGTGGTGAAGCGAAAAGTGGAAGGGTTGGTTGCGGGGTTGGCTTATGGTTTCTTGGGTAAGAAGGAGGGAGTGCAGCGGTAGGTGTAGTTCCTTTTCCATCATAAGAAGAATTGCATTATCAATAGCACAAGCTAGCAGGATTAGAGATAGAAGCTTAATGGTTTTAGTGAGCGGTAGGTGTAGAAAAAGCTTATTCTAAATAAAAAAGGCTGACTTAAACTTGGTCAAGAGTATATGCGTTATTCCTCCCAAATGCAACTAGAAATCACATTTTGATTGACCTCTTGGTGGAGGTTATGGAAGAAAAAACCAACTTTTATTTTCATCTTACTATCACTTTTCGTCAATTAGAAAGATCATGGAGATTTGTAGCATTTTCAATCCCATCTTGAGGGTGCTCCTTTAGTAGGTCGATAAGCGCATATAATGCGACTATTTCAAACTTGGTCAGTTGACTTTAGCAATTCTTTTGATAGGTGTTCAATTTCCTCCGTCGAACTATTTTGAGCTTCCAAGCTTGGGCCAATTCCTCATTTGTTTTATCAACCATCCATTTTTCAATGATGAACTTATCTCTTACAATTATCGAATCAAACTTTCATTTCATGGACTACACTTTCCGTTTGATCTAAGTCAAAGAGTAGGGCTCTTTGTTCTCTCCATTGTTGCATAACTATCATAAGTCGAGGTGAAGAAGACAATGCATACGAGATGGATTGTGGAGTAAAGAATTTCTTTTCCAAATTTATTTTGGAGGATGCATGGCGATAAAAGTCGGAGTAGACTCGATCCTGTGCAGATGTCCCTTTGAGGAATCATCTTATGGGCAGGGTGAAGTCCTCGCCATTTGGTTCGAGTTGGCGTCAAATTGAGTCCATTTCAGTTCAAAATGCGCGTCTTCGCTTTTGACAGCTCGATTTTCACGCAGACTCGTTCGAATTGAGAGCGAACAGTCTTACTTGATATATTTCGACGTTTCAAAGCTAATGGCGGGATCAATTTTACAAACGGAGGTCATTTGATACTCGTCGATGCTTTCTGACCTCGATATGCATGTAGGCACATTGACGACTCGAGCGCTTGATCGGTTGATCATCAAGTCATGCAATATTTATATTTTGATCAGTTTCGACATTCTGAACGTGATGACAAAGTCCGTTCATCGATCGGAGATAATTTGAGTTGATTTTGGTGATGTCAAGTGCGTTTCAATCTCGATTTGCGTGTTGTCATTTCAAATCATTCAACATTTTCACGGACTCATCTGAATTGAGTGCGGACAGTCTCATTTGATAGATTTCGATGTTTCGAAGTTAATGATATAATCAATTTCGAGTCGTTTGGCTTGCATCAGTGCCTCCTGACTTTAATATGCATGCAAGCATGTTAACGACTCGAACGCTTGATCAGTTGATCATTAAGTTGTGCAATATTTATATCCTGACCAATTTCGACGTTCTGAATGTAATGGTGAAGTCCGTTCGTCGATCGGAGGTCATTTGAGTTGATTTTGGCGATGTCCAGTGCATTTCAGCCTCGATTTGCGCATTGCTACTGCTGATTATTCGACATTTACACATACTCATCAGAATTAAGTGTGAATAGTCTTATTTGATAGTTTTCGATATTTTGAAGCTAACAAAGTGATCCATTTCATGAAAGGAGGTCGTTTGATCATCGTCACAGCTTCCTGACTCTAATATAAGGGTTGAGACATTGATAGCTCGAGCGCTTAATCAATTGCTTGTTAGATTTTAAAATATCTATATTCTGATCAATTTCAATGTTCTAAACGCGACGGCGAAGTCCGTTCATCGATCGGAGGTTGTTTTAACCATTTTTAGTGATGTACAGTATATTTTGAGCCCTAACTTGTGCACTGTCACCTCCGAAGTCCGTCGAATTCAACTTGCGGGCTTGTCTTGGCTTATGACATATATGAGGAGGTCAACAATAAGCAATAGCAAGTTCTAGACTTACCATAAGAGCTTTATACTTTGTGACATTATTAGTTACAAAAAAATTTAGGCAAAATCAGTATTTTAAAAAATCAGAGTGAAAGAAATAAGCAAGACCTTTGCCCCAACATCAAAACTCACAGATCAATATATATTATCCAATGAGGTGACAAAAAGGAAGTAGAAAGTGAAACAATAGAGTTAAGGAATGTACATTCAACCATAGAATCAGCAAGTACTAGCCTAAGTAAAAATGAATATCACTAACCAATTGATTAGTTAAGCAAAAACTACTAGTTTTCAAAAGATGATTTTGACTGAAAGCTTAGTATAAATGCTAACGATATAACTTTTTTGTTGAGAATAATAGCACCAAGATGATCATATCTACTAATGAATATACTCCCTCTTTATTAAGTAGAATCTTAATAATATAATATCGAGAGTATTGCTTCTCATTCTTCCATTATATTAGCATAGATCATGATGTATAGAGTGAAATAGTGAGATATAAATGGTGCATTTCTTCTAGATTAGCTTTGATAGTAAAGGTGATGAAATCGATATATTTTAAGTTTTCAATGGAAATTTTACTCTCATTTGTCAATAGAAAGTGAGTATTCTAAGCATCTCTCAGTCTCTTGCAGAATGATAACTATTTATCTCATGAATAAGCAAAGAATCTAGATAAGATTGCTACTCATTTATTTAAGAATTATATCTCAGTATTTTTAGATGTGTAATATTTTGTGTAATCTTTATCTTCTCTCGATTTACTTTGATTCTTTGATGGGTAACCATAAATCCTAAAAATCTACTTATGTAACCTCAAAAATATATTCAGATGGTTGTGGTGTTATGTTAAGATTTATTTTTCAAAACTATATATATATAGTGCATCCTATTAGACCTTTTAAGACTTTGTTTAAGAGATACGAATAAGTAGTAACATCATTTTTTAATCCTAGTAAAATTACATGATAATAATATACTCTTTATCAATTTAGAAAGATGTTGCTTCTTCATCAATGAGAAACTAGAAAATGGGAATAATTTTTAATGATTCTCTAGTTGGTAATAAATTTTTTGATGAAAATACTAGTGAGATGATCAAAGTTTTGAATTATGTTTTCAAAGAGGGAACATAATCAGGTATAGGCTTGACTCTTGAGAATCACTGAGAAAATCTAGTAGAGAAGCACTCCAACGTTTGCTCAATATGCATGATGCTCTTGTAGTGATCAATATGGTCATAAGGATTAGAGGAACCAATACAAAAATTCATAACCAACATCTTAGATTCCTTTAGAATTAAATATTAGAGAGTTTTATCAATCAAAGGCAAAGATTACTAAAAGTTGCATCAGGGAGTAAACTTGTTCCGATCCCTCATAAAAGAAATCTTCTTAAATAAGATGTTGTAACTTATAATTCAATTTCCACTATTAACTAATGATGGGTGTTAATGGGCTTTTGTTGACAAATATAAAAAATTTGAAGGTAATTGATGTGGTCATTTTCTTAAAAGGATGATAGACATGGTGACTTGAATAGCAAATGAGAGGTTTATTACAAAAAAATTAGAGTCAATTAATTGATATCCTAGATGAAAATAGGAATTAAAAATTCTCTATGATATAAGAATTATCTTTATTAAATTTCTTGTCTAAATTTTGTAAAAATATTATCCATTTATAGACTTCTATATAAGGCATTTTCAGCTCTTTCTTTTTTTTAAAAAAAAAATATACTAGATCAAAATCCACATCAAATTGTCCAAATCGATCCTTCCTTTTAACTTGGAAAGTAATCAGATGATCTTATCATTGGAGCAAGTCTTTCAGGTCTACATGGTTAGGGTCAGCTTAAGCAACCGATTGTTACTTATTAGTGGTCATATAGCATTTGTTGATAGCAAAGCCTTCGTTATTTTAAAAATTAAATTGACAAAATTAATTTGAAAAGATGGAGGAATCAAATTTATGGTCATAAAAATTGATGAAGATGAGATATAATCTTGAAATCAAAAAGTTTGTCCCTTCAAGAACAGCCTATTGCTGCAAAAGGCCCATAAGGCAAAGTAATTTTAAGTATTTTTTATATCAAAATTAAGCTATAAAAAAATAGTGATAATAGACCTCTATTTTTATGCCAAAATGTTTATCTAATTAAGAGTAATCTAATGTTGTAGGTGACTTCTGAATCGATTGACTATAGGGGGCACATAGCTTTACTCATGAATTAGTCATAAGTAGAGGACACTCTAGCTTAGAGTCTTCATGTATGCATGCGATCAAATCAAATTTAGACAGGTTCTTGATCACTCTTGATAGTGCCACTGGATAATTGAAACGGTCAAATCGGACACATGAGCTTCCCCTTGATTTTTTGCATATATATATATATATATATATATAGAAGAATATGGTCAGATCAAATCAATTAATATTAGACATTGTCTCACTTTGTGAGTTATTTTAAAATAAGTTTTCAGATATATATTTTTTTAAATGAATAATTAATAAGAATATTAACGCAATTATAAAATTATGTGAAATCATAAAATTGCCTAACTTGAGTGCAGGCTCATCCCAGCATGGGAAACATCTTCTAGCGTTGGCTGGCGCGAACAAAGTCACCGCCATAAACTTCTCACCATTGTACTCATACTCACTAGCGTAATGCAAGAGAGAATTAAAATATTATTTTAATTTTTTTTTATTATAGATGACAATTTCTTTATTACATGCAACTTTAGATAAAATGATAACAGTAATTTGTCTTACCATCATAAAATTGATAAAAAAATCATATAAAAATATAATTAGAATTCATTTTTAATTTTTTACTATATGATATTATATTTAATTATAAAATTATTTAACTTTTACAAGTTATAATATTTAATAATTAATTTAACATTATGTTATCAAAAAATAGATTTTAATTTTTTTTTTGAAAATATATGTGACTCAATAATTAAAAAAAATCAATTCCACTAATATTATAAATTTGAGTCATACATATTTTATAATTTATTCAAATGAATCTGATTAAGATAAAGTAAACAAATATACAATAAGTTCAAATTAAAATTAATTTGAATTAAATAAAATCTAAAGATATTTTAAATATACTTAATTAGTTCAATTGATAAAAACTGAAAAAAATTATTGTCAAATTATTAAAGTTTAATATAGTATATAAGCACATGAAAGTACACAGACAGACACACAGACTATATATATATATATATATATATATATATATATATATATATATATATATATATATTAAAATATTAAAAATTTTAATTTGTTTTAAGATTAATGTAATATTAAATGATTATGAATTGCACTTATACAAAATTCTCTCATAAATATATAAAAAAAGAGAAAAAAGGATAATTAAAATATCGCCAAGTCAATGAGATTACCTTATGTAAAATCCCTTATTTCGATCCTTGAGGAGGATTCCATCAAACGCCATCCGCAGAATCCCTTCCCCGTGGGGTAAGACATCGTTGAATCCAAGCACCAGGATTTCATCTTCCTCAACGGCGATAATCTCCGACGGATACAGTTTCTGAGAAAACCCGAAATAGAAAAAAAAAAAAACATCCACTCAATCGGTTTACACAGTTCCTTTCCTTCTCATAGGCGATGAATCGAGTACCTGATAAGAGCCATGGCCCTGGAACGAGACCGACTCATTCACTATCGCAAGCTCGGCGACATTAAGGACGAGGAAATAGGTGTCCTCGACGACGACGGTGATCTCGACTGTGCCGGCGAACTTGAAGGCGTCGAGATCGGGCTTGAGGAAGATGTCGTAGTGCTTGGGGACGGCGAATTTTGGCGCGCTTGTCCTTTAAACTGCTCCAGGCTCTGCGATTCCGCCATCACTCCATCTCCGTTCAGGCAAGCGATCATCGCCATCATCATCGTTATAATCATCATGTCTGTCCGGATGTATCCGGACTCTAATAAAATTTGAACACTAAATTTAAAAAATATTATATATATATTTTTAATAAAATTTAAATATAAATGAACTACATATCACATTATGATTATAATCCGGATATAAAACTATATCCAAAATCCAAACTCCCTATGTAATATTGTGATGTCACATTAAGGGTAATGTCATCTTAACTGCGTTGGAATTATTTGAATAAAAAAAAATTTGATGATTTGATTAAAATTAGTTTTGCTTGAATATATAATATTGTATTTAATTATAATTTTATTTTACCTTAAAATTGGACTATTAAATAATATATAATACTAAGTTATCTTAAAACCATTAAATTTAGGAAGATGAAAATCCCTCTAAAATTTATTTAGAAAATCATTTGATATTTGATTAAAATTAGTTTTGCTTGAATATATAATATTGTTTTTAATTATAATTTTACCTGTTTTCGATAGTGAAAAATACTAATAATTAATTGTACAATTCATATTAAAATATATTATTTAAAATTAAATTTAAAATGAGCGTAAGTCATCTCAAATAAAGGCAACCTAATACTACCAATTTTTTTAAAATTAAAGATATAATATTCTACTTAATGAATTCATCATTCAATTTAAGGAGGATTTATATCATAATATTAAAATCAATTTTTTCATATTAAAAAGAAATTATTTAAAATTCCATAATAAAATTTACTTATTCCTATACATGCATAATTGGACAAATGTCCCCACATCATATTTCTGTTGAAGAAATATATAAAATTTGTTGGAGGGATTGTTTGGAATTATTTTTTTATTTTTCGTAAAAATATATTTGTTGTTATGCTGGGACTTTCTATGTCATTTTTATGTGTTGTCAATATATATATATATATATATATATATATATATATATATATATATATATATATATATATATATATATATATATATATATATATATATATATATATATATATATATATATATTGGTGACAACCTTCGTGTAATTGAAACAATTAAAGATTTGACATATAAGACAAGCATAATAAATAAATATATTTTAAAAAAATGATATCAAATAGGTCCTCATATATAATGTTATTTAGCGCATTTTGTCTTTAAATATCTCTATTACTAGTTAAAAAAATATTTTAATCTATGTATTTCTCAATTATATTGGTGTCATATGCTTGGATTAATTTTTCTTAATTTTTTTCTCAGGAAAAAAAAAAACAATGGAACAAAAATAGCATCAATAAGAGAACATGTAAATCTAAGATAATGATTCCCAAGAAGTCTGATATCTAGGAAAATAAAATTTAGGTTGCACCTAAACTTCCGTAATAAAAATTTACTTATTCCTATAACATGCATAATTGGACAAATGTCCCCACACCATATTTTTGTTGAAGAAATATATAAAAACAATTAATTTTAAATAAAATAACTCTCAATATTTAGTCAAAACTTTTAGAATTATTTTTGAATAAATTTGATTTAAAATATTTATTATTTAATAATTATAATTTGTTCAAATCTATATATTTAAACCATCGTTTAGCAGCTCCAGACAAGTCTCTTCCGTTATTTTAATTATGTCAATAAAACTTGATCTCAACATTCTCCCATCATTAATTTAATTTTTTTTCATTTAAATATAATTAAAACCCAAAAGTGTTATAGAAATATTACCTTGTATGTGCGATCTTCGTTGGATTAAAGTACAAGAAGGGTGATGTTATTTATAATTTTTTAAAAACATAATGAAAATGGCATAGAAAGCCCTAATATAACAATAGATATATTTTTATAAAAATTAAAAATTAAAAAATAATGTCAAACAAGCCCTCCAACTACTTTTATATTATGTGTAAAATTTTCGCTCAAAAGAAATTTACAATAAGCTAACATATAAGATGAAAAATAACTTTAAAAAAAAATTAGATCAATTTGTTTATAATGTTCTTAATGAAATTTGAGGGGCACATATATAATTTTAATATACTTAGTATATACTTTATCTTTAATTATTTGTAGAATAATTTGATCATTAAATCACATCAAAAATATAAAAAAATATGCTCCTTTCTTTTCTGTCTGGATAAAAATATCTAAAAGTTAATTTTATGAAAAAGTACTCTCAACATATGCCTCTTATATTTATGTACTACAGATCAAACCTTTTAAAATATTTTAAACAATTTTAATATAAATTAGTTCGAACAAAAGTCATATTTTTTTATTTGAACCACAATTAAACTTCTTTATTTGAAAATTGATTTAAACATGTTCAAATCTTGGATTAAACCTTGATTTGAATCATTGGAGTATCTATTGGATCATCAAGTATAGACAAGAGAAGTTCGTTGGGGTATCATAGATTCGATGAGCAACTACATGGGGAGAATGAACTTGAAATTCATGATGCGAGCTCGTTGAGACCAGACATTATTGGACTTGCATGTGGAGGAGAAGAAAACTTGTATAAGGCCAAACATTGATATCACTACTGATATGTGATGAAGAAGAAGAAGAGTAGTTTGTGTTGGAGCTACAAAATGAGGGTTTGAATATGAAGGTTTGAACAAACCATGATTATTAAATATAAATGACATCGTTCTTCTTGTACTTTAAATCAATGAAGGTCGCACATACAAGATAAGCGTAATAAATAAATATATTTTTAAAAAATAAATAAAATTGAAGTCAATGCAAATAGGTCCTCCAATAGCTTTCATATATAATGTTATTTAGCACTTTTTTGTTTATATATATATATATATATATATATATATATATAGGCACCATAAGGTTGAATTGAGTTTTCTTAAATTTTTTTTCTCACAAACGAAATTTAATAATGAAACAAAATAAGCATCAATAAGAGAACATGTAAATCTAAGACAATGATTCCCAAGAGGTCTGACTTTCTTGATGAGTTCAAAGATTAGAATGTATACAAAAGACATCTAGAGAGATAAAATTAGGGTTTCATTATTTTACTAGAGGTCATCAAAAGAGATAACGATATAAATAAAAATGGGCCGATTAATTTCATAATTATTTGAATTCCATCACAATGCAATTGCATTTTTTAAAGGCCTCTTCTTAACTCATTGGGGATAGTAATATCTACTTGGCACCTCACAATCAAGATCTCTTTTTCCAATAACAACATTAGTTCTTGTGTAAGTAGATCAACAATTAAAGTCACTTCATTTCATATTAAAAATAGATTATTTTAAAAAATAGATTTTCATACTTACTACACAATTCTTTTCTATTTATATATCAAATGTGTAAACTTTAATATTTACATCTAGAGCAGTTGATGCTTTAGAATGATTTATTTAATACCACATAATTTCTATGTATTTACATATCTAACTTCAAAAGTTTGACATTTACTTTTCTAATATTTGTGCATGAAATGGTATATTCATTTTAAAAATGTAATAACAGTGAATTTTTTGATATGCTGTTAAGAATTTGAATGCTATGTATGTAAATATCAAACTTTAGGTGTTGAATATGTAAATATATGAGAATTATGTGGTATGTATTAAATTCTCCTAAAATTTAATCACATCAAAAATACTATAATCACTAACTTTTTTATAGAGAATAGAATTTTTCATGATTAAAGAGTGTTATATAAGCAAATATCAAAGTTTAGGTGCTACATATTTAAATGCATAAGAATTATGTGACACCTATGCAAATCTTCATAGAAAATGTTATCTTTCAGGAGAAATTTTTTTAAAGATAAAAAAGATGTAATATTCTATTAAATGGATTCATCATTTAATTTAGGAGGATTTACATTGATAACATTAAAATTAATTTTTTTTTTATTTTTGAATGTGATATGCATTTAATTTGAATTTTATTAATTTTTATTAAAATTTTTAATATATAATAATTAATTTTAAAATTACAATATTTCACAATAGATTGAATGGTAATACTATTGTTTATATTAAAAATAGCTTATTTAAAATAAGTGCAAGTTCTCCAAAAATTTTATTCCAATCACCTCCCGACAATTATATGGAAATTCTTGAATAGATTATTGTTATTATATAGAAGGTTAAGACTCATAATTTTTATGTGTGTACAAAGATATACTCTCTATCACAAATTTATGATCCTCGGATTATCAAAGAGGAAACCTAATACTTGCAATATTTTTTAAAGGTAAAGATGAACCAATATTTTACATTAATGAATCAAGTATCAATAATACGAGCTTGTGAGCACACACTGAAACAATAAAAAACACAAACACACACACATAAAATAAAGTTTTATGTATTTACATATTTTACATATTACAGCATTGTATTTAAGAAAACAATGGCAATATATGCCTATAATTGTCAAATATACATATTCCATATTTTCTTGAAGAAATATATCAGAAAATTCAATTTGAATGAAATTATCCTCAATATTTACTCGAAGCAATTTGAACCTTTATTGAACCAATTTGAATTAGAATCCTCATGATCTGAATCATGATTTATTTGAATAATATTGAAACATATATTTCATATATCCAACACAAACTCTTTTTTTCTCATCACACACCATTAGTAATATCAAATTTTGGCCCTAAACATCATTTCTTGTTCTTCACACACAAATCTAGCAAATGCCTGATCTTAGCAATCTCACATCATAAATTTAGAAATTATTATTCTTCACATGTGGTTACTCAATGATCCTATAATGCCCTAGTGATCTCCTCTTCATATTTGTTAGTCTAGTAAATGCCCAAGCAATTCAAACAAGTTCAAATCCTAAACCAAAGATCGAGCAAAGATTTGAACCAACTTGAACCGAGCTTCAAATAGAACTATGAACCAAGTTCAAAATTGGTTCAAGTAAAAATTTGACTTTTGATTGAATTAATTTGAATTGAATTTTTTTAAAATATTTTAAAAGGTTTTGACTTACGATACATAAAGATAAGCGGCATATATTGAAATTAATTTTATTTAAAAATAACTTTTGAATATATTTATCTAAATAAAAATTTGATGAGCATATTTATCCACATATGCACATTATGAGGCATGTAATCCTATTTAAGTCAAATCAAAATAAATACATGAAAAGATATATTAATATTATTTTTATGTGATTTAAGAATTAAAATATTATATAAATAAATTAAAGTGAGGTGTAAGATATATATATATATATATATATATATATATATATATATATATATATATATATATATATATATATATATATATATATATATATATATATATATATATATATATATATATATCCTTTAACTTCATAAGAACATTATAACCAAATCGATCATATTTCTATAAGTTCTTTATTGTCTTATGTGTTAGCTTCTTATAAATTTCTTTTTAGAGAAAATTTTAAAAAGAAAATCAAGCCTTATATATGGCGCCAATCTTTTGATGCTTGTTTGGCATTACTTTTTTTTTTTAAAAAAAATATATTTATATATATTTGTTGTTCTGATGAGACATTCTTTATTTTGTTGTGTTTTTTAAAAGTTTATAAATTGATGTCGGCCTTCTTGTAAATACAAATAATTATGTTTTTCAAAAAAAAAAATGATGTCAAATAGACCCACTAATAGCTTTCATATACAATGTTATTTAGCACTTTTTATCTTTATTTATCTTTTATTACTACTGAAAAAATTCAACTAATCATAATGAAAAAAAATGGCATCAATAAGAGAACATGTAAATCTATGATAACGATTCTCAAGAGTTCTGATCTTCTTGATGAATTCAAAGAATAGAATGTTTATAGTTTACAATAGAGAAATAAAATTAGGATTGCATTCGTTTTCTAAAGGTCATCAAGAGAAATATTGTTACTAATAAAATTGGGCATATTAATTTCATTATTATTTGAATTTCATCAGGATGCAATTGCATTTTCAAAAGGCCTCTTCTTAACTCATTCGGGATAGTGATATCTATTAGGCACCACAATATCAAGATTCCTTCTTTAAATAACGTCATTATTTCATGGGTAAATAGACCAACACTTATATGTTTACATACATTTGTCACAAAAAAATATCTTTAATTTGATGATTAAGAACATAACCTACAATTTTTTTTTTATTTTCAAAAGTCATATCATAGCTTTCTGGCCGCCACAGTAGGGTGTCAAGTCAGGTCAAAAAACATAGATTTCAGACAATAGATTCTTCAAAATGAAGGTAGACCACAGCACCCTCAATGGCATTATGGTGTGGTGCGTCTCCGCACTGCACCACTACCGCCGCTCCAAACACACCCTTAAAGTCACTTCTTTTCATATTGAAAATAAATTATTTGAAAAAGAGAATTTTCATACATACCACACAATTCTTATCTATTTATGTATATCTAACATTACATTTTAATATTTATGCATATAACATTTAATTCTTAAGAAAGATTTGTACACATACCACAATTCCTACATATTTACATATATAATGCTAAAGTTTGATATATACTTTACCTAGACCTATACATGACACGATGATGCACTTTTAAAATAGTAATAATAGTGTCATTTTTTATGAGATGTTGTGTAAATATCAAAGGTTAGGTGTTAGCTATGCAAATATACAAAAATTATGTGCTGTGTAAGTAAATGCCTCAATTATTTTAATTTCACATCAAAGATATCAAAATCATTAACATTTTAAAAATGAAATAAAACTTTTCGCAAAAAATATCAAACTTTAGGTGTTACATATATATAAGTTGTATGTGTTTATAGATTTTACATAATACTCCTATGTAATTAAGAAAACTTTTAGCAGTATATGTTTATAACACACGTGATTGGCAAACATCCCCATTTCATATTTTCTTGATAAAATGTACCTAAAAATTCATTTTGAATGAAATTACTCTCAACATTTACTCCAAACCTTTTGAAACTTTATTGAACTAGTTTGAATTAGAATCCTCATCATTTGAATCATCTTAGTCCTAGTTACCTCGAATCATGATTTGTTTCAACCTTAACATTCCAGCCCTTAGCTCATATCTCTAATACGAAAGCTTTCTTTCCATCACACGATCATTATCGTTGTCAATATTTGGCTCTAGATAGCTCCTCATCTCCTTTACAAGAAAATTTAATAAATACCTGATCTTAGCAAGCTCCCATCATTAATTTAGAATTTATTCTCTTTCACATGAAGATACTCATTGATCTTAAGATGCCTAAGTGAGCTCTTCTTCTCCTATTTTTCCCAATGATTCAAACCAAGGTTCAAATCCTGATTCGAACCAAAGTTCGAACAAAGGTTTGAACCAAATGTCAAATAAACTTTTGAACCAAGTTCAGACCCGATTCAAATAAGATTGAAATTTTTTTAGAAGGTTTTGACTTGTAGTATACAAAATAAGAGGCCTGTATTAAAAGTAATTTTAATTAAAATTAAGTTTTGAATATATTTATCAAAATAAATATATAAGAGAATATTTGTCCAAATATGCACTTTTTGAGACATGCATTTTATATCTAAATCAGATCAAAATAGATATATGAAAAGATATATTTTACAGTAATAAGTTATCTTAATAATATTTTTATGTGATTTAATGATTAAAATATTATGCAAACAAATTAAAAATAAGTATAAGATAAGCATATAAAAATTATATATATCTCTTAAATTTCATAAGAATACTATAAATAAATCGACCTTATTTTTTAAAGTTTTTAATTATCTTGGAAAATTTTTTTGGGAAATTTATTAAATATTTAGTATGGCGTCAATCTATATAAGGAATTGACTAGTTGAATTTTTTTAGTAACAATAAATATAATTAAAAACAGAAAAGGAATAAAGAAAATTACATATAAAAGTTGTTGGAAGGACTGTTTGGCAATATTTTTTTATTTTTCTTAAAAATATATTTGTTGTTATGTTGGGACTTTCTATGCCATTTATGTGTTGTATATATATATATATATATATATATATATAGATATATGTATATATATTGATGACTGCCTTCTTGTAATTGAAACAATTTAAGATTTGACATATAAGATAAGCACAATAAATAAATATGTTTAAAAAAAATAAAAAATGATGTCAAATAGGTCCTCATATATAATGTTATTTAGCACATTTTATCTTTAAATTTCTTTTATTGCTATTGAAAAAAAAATTTCAATTTGTGTATTCCTCAATTATATTGGTGCCATATGGTTGGATTAAATTTTATTAATTTTTTCTCACAAAATAATAATAATAATAATAGAACAAAACTAGCATCAATAAGAGAAAATGTAAATCTAAGATAATGATTCTCAAGAGGTTCGATCATCTTGATGAATTAATAGAATATAACGCTTAAAGATGTCAACTAGAAAAATAAAATTAAGGTTGCATTCTTTTTTAGAGGTTATCTAAAGAAATAATGATACTAATAAAATTAAGTAGATTAATTTTATGATTACTTGAATTCCATCAAAATGCTAAAGATCCCTTCTTTCGATAACATCATTATTTCTTTTGTAAATAGATCAACACTTAGGGGGCTTGTTTAGGGTAGTTGTAGTTCTTTGAAAAGAAGTTGTGTAGTTGTTGCAGAAAAAGCTGATATTAGAAAATTGTTGTTGCTAAAATTATGATTTTATTTAAAAAACTCAATTGTGAATCTATAGTGCTACTGATATTTATACATAAAAGACTGAAGTGATCTGTTGACCTCATTTTTAGAATGAGCTCTCAACCCCTCCATCTTAGACATAGGATTCCTTTTAAACATTAAGAGCTCCCTAGTCTTAAGTCACTTCTAGTGATTAGGTGAACACTCAACCTAGAGACTTAAAGAGTTAGCCATAAAATAGGTTATGCATGTTAGAAAATTTGTCACCCTGCTTGAACCAAATCCTCACTTCCTTCTTTCAAGTCAAACTTCAAACTCATATCAAGCTAATTCCAAATCAAATCTCAAATCAATTCAATGGATTTTCTCAAACTCAAATCAATTCCAAATGATTGAAGATTATGATTGAAAATCTAAATTCCAAAAATCATTCCTAAGCCCTTGGATCCCTTCTTATGGACTTAGCATAAGTCAAATAAAAATCACTTCAAACTCAAGAAATTTTCTCACAACTCATTTATATTCTCATTTATATTCATATATATAAATGAAATATAAATTCAAACAATCAAAACTAAACCCAAAATCCAAATCCAAATTCAAAAAATATTTTCCTAAGTAATTTTGACCTCATCTTATGGACTTAGCCTAAGTCAAATCAAAATCACTTCAAATTCAAGAAATTTTCTCATAATCCATTTATATTCTCATTAATTCACAATGTAAATGAAATATAAATTCAAGCAACCAAAATCCAATTCAAAAACTCATACTAAAATTCCATCAAAGTTCAACCTAAGCCTTTTAAGTCAAATTCTTGAACTTAGCCAAGTCAAACTCAAATTAAGCCAAACCCTTGATTTTTCTTCATAATTCAATCAATCCTTCAATCATGAATCCAAATACAGCATAAACTTCAATCATCAAATCAAAACTAAATTCAAAAATCAAACCCAAGTGAATCCCATGTTCACCTTTTGAACTTGAAATTGTCAAATGAATCAAAATTGATTTGACTCCAAATCCCTTGCAAATGGATTTATATTTCAATCATATATGTGAGTTCAATCAAACATAAATCAAGCTTTGACCAAGCCATTTGACCCGCTTAAGCTCACTTGACCTAAAGTGACCTAAAGTACCCCTTATGAGCCAAATTCTAATCCTAGCCAAATTGGATTGAACTAAGCCTATCTAAGCCTCTCATCATGATCAACAATCATCATGAGATGATCAATCACTCAAATTGGTTCAAACTAAATTAAACCTAAGGGTTGACCAAGTCAACACTTAGCCAAAATGAAACCCAACTTAGCCAAAATCCACCATAGGCCAAATTGATTGAAACCATTGATCAAAACTCATTCATGATCAATGTTTGAACTTCACCAAGTCATCATTTGAGCCTAACCTAGCCCAATTGGCCACTTGACCCAAGTTGACCCAACTTGACCTAAAAAGTCAAAATGTGTCAAAACTTGATCTAAGCCAAATTGATTGAAACCGATGGGTCAAATTCATTCTAAAATTATTGTTGAACTTGACCAAAGCCCCAATTGGCCAACTAGACCCAACCTAGCCCATTTGACCATGAACCCAACTTGACCTAAAAGGTCATATTGAGCTAAAATCAAATTAAACTAAAATTAATTGGAGACAAAGATACCAAGACATTTCAAATGACCAAATAGTCCTAAACCAACCTATGACCTAACCAAAATAGGTCAAATAGGTCAAATTCAATTGACCCATTTGACCTAAATGAAATCAAATGAGCCAAAATATAAATGGTCATATGAACCAACCCTTGGTTTGACCTAATTTGACCAATTGGTCAACTTGACCCAAGTTGACCCATTTTGACCTAAAGGGGTCAACATGAGCCAAATCACATCAAATCAACTCCAAATTCATTGAAACTTGGCCCAACCCATTTTTCAATCATACCAAACATACTCAAACTGAAATTAAAGCCAAATGACTATTTTATCCCTTGTCCATAGGGTAACTTAAAATCAAACCCACTTGGAATTTGATCAATTCCTTTTTATGGACACTTGACATCCTCTTAGTGGACCAAATGGTCACTAATGGACATGGTGCACATGATCCACTGGGTTTGGGTTATCCCAACCCAACCTAAGGCTAAAATTGACCACCTCACTTGACATAGGCACCTGGAATTATTCCTCCACCCATTTCAAGCACATGGCACTCCTCCACTACCTCTCTCTGGCCAAACCAAATGCAATGCCACCCTTAACGGCCTAACAAACCCACTTAAGGAGGTGAATTGGATCAAAATGGCAAAGCCTTGCTCGGTCGTTCAATTCACATAGGGGGAGATATACTCCCCCTAATTCCACTTGAATTCACATGACACACACTCGATTAACCTTAGGGAACTCAGAGCAAGCACCCCAAGGGTTTTTCCAAGCTTCCTCAGCCTAATTCCATTTCTCCATTTTCAGTTTCTTCAAGCCAAAAATAAGAGAGCTCCACCACTTTTCCATCACACTCAATACTCCACATCAAGCCAATTCCTCTTGCAAGCTTCATCAGGGGACTCAATCGAACTTGCTTAAAGCTTAATCCAAGTTCTCAAGCAAGGGTAGTGGGACTTCGATCAAGGCCGCAAGGATTTGAAGGTGAGCTTGGTCCATAGAGAGATCTACTCAACCCGAAGGCTTGAAACTTTCAACAGAGCTTCATCTCCACTAAAGCTACCTTTGGATTTGAGTCGGTGATAGCCTCGGTGTACTATTCAAAAGTGAGCATAATTTCAATTTTCTTTGGTCCTTTGTGAAGGAAAGTTTCACCCCATGTGAAATGGACCATTAGATCTTCATCCCCTTGCATGATGATGGTGTGGGTTGAGTTTGAGCTCATTCTGAGCTCAATCGAGCTCGAGTCATGCCATGGTAGATGGACGGTGGCCATCTCCCGCTGGCGAGCTCAGAGATGGATCATGGGTCGTCCATCCGCATATTTTGGATGGATGGCCATGATCAAGATGCATAGGAATATCCAATTTAATCCTTTAATATCGCGGGCTCAATCATAGTATCGATCTTAGATGGGTAGGGTGAGCGGCGTGGCGCAAGATCTATGATGTGATAACTTAAGTGATCATTCCTGTCATGCCACATGGAAAGCGCACGCTGCGTCAGCCTCCACGTGGCGCCGACAGGATTATTCACATAATTAGGGGATTAATTACCTAATAATCATGAAAACTTCAAATATTTATAACTAATTGTAGAAAAATTAGAAAAATACAAAACAAAAAGTATTGGAAAGATAATTCAAAGAGGAATATTCTAAAATTAAATTCAATTGATTTTGAATAATGATATTTTTTAAATTAGGGTTTTATTGGGAATGTAATTACATTAATTACTCCCTAATTATTTCATTGATTAATTCCAAACTTCCTAAGATTGATTTATGGGATAACCTCTACCTCCCATAATTTTCTTGGAATTTATTAATGGCTTAATTAGGGTAATTGCTTAGCTCATTCCTAATTATTCTCCTAATCCATTAAATGATTAATTAAACTTTTAAATAGTGATAAATTCACTAATTAATTTGGCTAATTACCTTAGGACAATGAGTGAACTTAAGAAATGAGATTAGGGGTTCTCTCCCATATCTTTTTCATTAAGTTTATTTCATTTGGATTAAAATATAATTAAGGTACAAAATTAATTAAATAATGTAATCACTTAATAATATGGATTAATTAATCAAAATTTTAAAATCAAAACATTCCATAACTTAACTAATTTATCTTGGGTAGGTTCTTAGGTGTTCAATAACCTAAGTAGCTTAAGGAAATAAAAATCTAACTCACATGTGTTGGGAGGGTTATGAAAGTACTTAAATTAAACTCTTTAGTTTAATTAATCATTAATCATGAGTCAATTATATTAGGCCTCTTTCTTTTCTAGGTGCATTGCTGATTTAAATTCTTGTGTGGTTTTATATTATACTTTGGTTCATAATTATTTGATTAAGTATGCTAAGTTGGTATATGAAAGGGGTAATTAACACACTTAATTCACACATTAACCTAAACAAAATATGAAAATTAGTCTAATCACCTAAAAATTGAACTTAAATGACTCACACATGGGGAATGGGATAGGACTAGCAAACCTTCATACATTTCTCAAATTGAAATCAACTCAAAACAAAATCAAACTTTCCTTAAATGAAATGTGATTTACTTTAAATAATCTAAATCCATAGGATTGTCTTTAGGAATTAATTAGGGTGAATGAATTTGCATACTTTCATCACTTTATTTCTTTCTTAGCATGCTAAATGTGTAGCATTCATCCCTTCTAAAAATCAAATTAAAAATGAAATATTTTCTTTATTTGAAATTGCATTTTTGGCTAAAGTAAAAAATATGAATGGCTATTATCACTATTAAATCTAAAATTATTTTGAAAAATTATAAATTAATCATTAAAATTGAAAGGTATGCTACTTATAATTATTTATGAGCTTGCATGTGAGTAAAATATAAAGATGTGCATTGTGTGACTTTCTTTCCTTTCACTTTTAACATAGCTTTGAATAGGATTTGCAAAGTGTATAGTTCATTTGAAAAGAACAAAACATTTGCTTAAATCCATCCCTATTCATCCCTATGTTACCAACTAAGAAGGACATCCACACTTACACATATAAACTAAACAATCAAACCAAAATCAAATAAACATAAACTTTCCATCTTTCTTTTTTTCATTCATTTCTTTTATTCATGCATATGTATTTAAGGAAAGTGGAATATTAGTCTGGATAACCCCGGGGTTGTGAGACTTTAGGTAGCCCTAAGTAGGTCTTGTACCTTACACCCCTAGTGCTAACAATGACACCATACTCACTTATGCCTTTTATACATGTGTGTGTGCATATGAAAAATGGGATCTTTTTTTTTTACTAAACAAAACCATGCATCATAAAACATCTAATTTTTTCTTAAGTAACTCTCTTAGCATTCACCATAAAGTGTGTTAAACATTTCCATTTGCATGTATAGATATGTTAGGGTTTATCCATATGCATGTTACACATGTTGGGAAAGAAATAAAGTGATGTGTATTTTGTGATAATGTTTCACTTTACTTAATCTTAAAATGTATTTTTTTGGATAGGTTTGTTTATAATTGTTCTAAACTTATGATTAATTAAAATACATAAAAAAAAATATTCACTAAACAAAATCAAACATGAATCTACTTTAGAAATTACTTATAGTAGCGAAGAAAAGAGAAGTTCTCTTCTCTTTTCCCTCTCTTTATAACTTAGTAACTTATTGTAGGTTCATTCAAACCTAAACAAATCATCAAATAAAAATCAACTAAATCAATTAAACAACTTAAATGAATCACCTATCTAAGTTGAATATTTCATACTTAGAAAATTTAAACCTTAAAGCCTAGCCAAGCATACCACACAAACTTTTTAAAAGCACACACATTAGACTAAGTCACCATTTCTAGCTTTAGGTTAGGGCGGTGCATGTTTGATGCTTTACTTTCATTTTGTGATGTAATATTTTAGTCTGTTTGTTAGGGTGTATGTGCATAGACTGAATGATAGGATGATTTAGTTTAATCATTATCTTCTGCAGAGGATTGTGCTTAAGGGGAGTTGTAATAAAAAAATATATGTTTTTTGTTGTGCAGGTGCATATACCCCTAAGCATAATCCAATAGGCTAGGTGGACTTGGTTACCCATGTGTGGGGTACTAAGTCGCTCATACATATTTGGGATTTGTGATTTTTTAGCTAATCTCTATTTTGGTGTTAGTTAGATTTACTTTTCTTTTCATGTAATTTATAATTAGTATTTTGGAATGATTGTTATGGGGATTAGATGAACATTGGTCATAAGACCTCATCTTATGAAAAGCCTTTAGCATCCACCTTCCAACCATCCAAAAGAAGGAACCAAAAGAAATAAGAAAGAAGAAAGAAGAGAAGAAGAAATGAAGACCCCCATAACATGAATTCCTTGCTTAATTATAATTAATTCATTTATAATCTGGGTTGTATAAGGGTAGAGCTTGGCTACCCAATTTATTTTCAGGTTTGTGCAGTGGTGCCCGACCACAAATATCATCTTATTCTTTTACACTAGTTTTATAAATTGGTTAATATTTTCTTAACTTGTGCATTAAGATGACATATTTTCTAGTTTCTTTCTTGCTTTGATGTATGGCTTGGATGATGATTAGACTCTTAGGGAAAAATAAATATTCTACCAAATTGGATAACTCAAAATTAAAAATAAACAACTCATAACCTCGCCCAAAGCTTAGGCTAAAAATCAAGATAAAAGAATTAGCAACCCCTTAGTTGGATGAGTATTATTTTTCTCACATTATGCATAAAAGCATATTATTTCACTCTTGATTTGTAGGCTTCCACCCATGCCAAAGATCTTGGCTTGACCTTTGAGAGCCATGGTGGAAACACACCTCCTGTCTTACTCATTTTGGCCCATAATCTTATTTTTTTTGCATTAGGCATATGAATCCTATAGCCTGCGTCAAATGATTGTCCAAAATGAAAATAAAATGTAATATAATTTGCATTAGATCTAGGTCATTCTTCATGCCCTGACATGATCTAGTCTCTTAGGGAGTGAGTTTAAGGACTAAGCCTCTTTATAAATGAATAATAACCTAGCTATCTTACATAAAGCATATGACTTGCCTACATGTATTTAAAATCGTAGAAGAAGTTAGTTGGTGGCCACCCCTAGGTGGTTGTAAGTCTAAATGATCGGGTGATTTATCCTCTTTTGTGGAGGTAAACCAAATACCCATTTTCACCATAGGTTTAGTTCATGCTTTTGGCCCTCGCCAAAGCTCCCTAGATTTAGGTTCTGATGTTGCTTCTCCCATGAGCTATAAAGTATAAATCCTCACCTCTTAGGCATTTCCATGATCTTGTGTCATGGAATAATGAATCCTAAATTTCTAATGAAAATTTAACTCAAACAAATAAATTAATTTCAAAAACATAAAGCCCAACCATAGTATAGTTTGGGGTGATTACTAGGCTTCCTAGTATCCTAAGAATCCCTTACTCATCTTCATTTGGCTTCGATAAGAACTCCCTCCTCTTGATCGATCCCACTTGATTTGCTAAAAATAAACTAATTGATTGATAATCCTGCCAATTGAAATCTTTGGAGACAACAATCATTTACCTTAATCGAGAGTATTCTTAAGGAATCCCCTTCCTTAGGATGTAATTAACTATGGAGGGCCCCCATAGAACTTTGAACCACGGCTTAAAATAAACTATGCTTTACTTTTCCATGTAAAGTAGGAGAAGAATCTTTGGTGCATTCCGGAGTTCTTATTGAGGTGATTATGTCCATTATAAAGTGATGACTTCTATCTTTTGAGATAGTACACCTCTCCTCAATGTAGTACCCGATCACCCTAATAAGAATATTTGTGGATCTACGTGGTGTCCCAACCAAAAGGTATATTTCTATTTTCTTTTATCTCCTTTTCCAAAAAGGGGATAGATGAAGGCAGAAATATTTTCACCACATGCTCTTATGTGTAGAATAATGTGAAATAGAAGGAAAAGAAATCAAATTTATGTTATAGATATCCATAAGTCAGCTAATTTACATCAATATATTATCCATCACAAATACTAAATAGCACCAATATTAAAATTATAATTATAGCAGTTAATGTGATCAATATTTTAAACTTGTTATCAAAATGGTCTAATTATTTATTTATCTTTCTCCGATGCTACTCTCCCCACACGATCACTATCTGAAGTGCTCCTTTCTTATTTGTTAGGCCACATGAAAAAATTGCAGTTAACTTGTGTTTTATTTCAAAGACACTTAAAATCTTCTCTCAGAGTTATTTTCTTAACGTGAAGTAAATATATAGTATTACAAACCATGGTTGTAATAACTAATTCTAAAGACAGTTGAGATCCTTGAACTCATATTTTCTGAGATAAATTATTAATATCAATCAAAATATTAACAATTATAAAGTAGCATTACAAAATATTTGGACTATAAATCAAAAGTAGAATATTAATATATTTGTGAAATAAGTAATACAACAATGCATACTTATTTCAGTTGGCCTTCAAACTTCAACATACAAAGTTTAAAACATCAACTAAAAGCATTGATAAATGTAAGGTAGTTACAAATACTAATAACTTTTACTCTAATTACTAACTAAAGTATTTATAATCTGTTCTCACAGCCCTTTCATTTCCTCAGCTTCCCCATCATGTGCTTCATAGTCCATTATATATTGATTAATTTCTATTGTTGATTAGCCTATTTGATATTCAAATGATTTAGATGGTATATATGATTGATCTTCATCTACAATCTTAAATTTAATGACAAGATGCAAGGAGTAATGTTGTATGTAATTATATAGAGCCATTATAGTCACCACTACTTTAAATAACTTATTAAATGAGTTCAAGCATGTCTCAAAGAATAACTCATTTTTTCTTCCAAACTCCAAATGCTCCCTCAATTACACCCTACACTAATGAGTGTTGCTTATTAAATAATTCTTTCTTTACTCTAACCACTTGACTACTCCTTCCAAAATTAAGGATGTGGAATTTTCTATTAGGAAATGGCTTTAAAAACCACCTAGCATTAGATAACCAACATCAATAAGATAATATTTTTATTTAAATTTATAATTGTGAGCTAAAATAAGTGTATGCTTAAATTAATAAATATTTATGTAAGAATAAACTTAGAGCAGCCATGTGAAAATTATGTTGTCTATGGCATGTGACAAACTTGAAAATGCGACTATGATGTACATTTCTCTTCTATTCAACCATTATGAAAGTGAAGCATATATTGAAGAAATATACTATAATTACATTCTAGATTGGTGAGCCACAACAAATGATGTATGCCACCTTATCACTTGTGGGGATGTGAGCATCCACACAAGTTCTATTAATCACTTCAATGCAATACTATATCATGTAGTTGCATATTAATAGATAAAAGTTTATTTTTCATATTAAAAGCAAGTAAAATTAAAATTTAACTTAAAATATGACATATATCAATAATTCTAAGATATCACCACTCGTGTACTTTTGAAAGTTAAATTTATTGGTTTTATAACTTTAGGGGATACACTCACCAAAGCATCAACACCAATAAAAAATAATTGCTAATTTTTTAAATGAGTCTTAAAATTGCTTGCTTATTATCCTTATTGATTCATTATGTGATAAAATATATAACATCAGAGCCAATGCTTCTCTAGTTGTTATTTTGGAAGATCCATGAAGACCATGATAATTTTCTAACTCTTGCAAAAGATCAATAAAATTTGATTGTGACATACTAGTCATGTTATGAAATCCCCTAAGGTGATTTCTGAGTAACTCATTGATCTATTTTTGTCTAATTAATTTTGAGGTCATATATGGAGTCTTACAAATATATGACTTACACTATTTATTTATTAGATATACATTAGCGACAATAGTATTCCTACATTGCTATATATCATCATTTTTCATAACTACAAGAATTCTTGAATAAAATGTTAACTTTTAATATTAATGAAAAGTATACTAGCTTCCATTGTAGTATAAGGCAACAACAACATAGCTCTCATAAAAAAAGACAAACCTAAGCAAAACTTCAATGAAGATTAAAAATAGATAGACTAGGTAGTTCAACTACTAACATTTTCAAAAAAAAAAGATTGAGCATAATTGATAACAACACATCTTAATAATTATTATTATACATCGCAATTTTCAATATAATAATGATGGTAATGAAATATTTACTCAAGCACCATTGTCATAAAGGTATCCCTCTTATTAACGGCTTCAAGAACCTTTGTTGAGTGTAAATAAAGATAAATGTCTTTAAAAGTTCGTGATTGATCTAACAAAATAATAGTATCAAAAAGGCATGATGATGCATGTGGCATATTTGACCTAGATGTCATGCTGATATATGTAGTAACTAATTGTGAAATATGATTTCTAGAAATCTAGCTCACATTTCTTCTTCTTCTTAAGACCTCCAGTCTCTAGAGATAATAAACACGAAGAATGATTAGATTCAATATAGGAATTTGTGACATGCAATGATTTGTTAATGAAATCATATGAACTCTCTCTTCACACAAAATTGCTTTGTTTATGTAAATCTGCATTAGCCTCTTGGTTTGGAGACCATGAATGAACACCAATAGCAACCACACCACCAAACATAAGGCCTAACTTTTTTTTCTAGTTCAGGATCAATGCCACAAAATCTAAATTTTCTTATATTTGACATTACCTATAATTCATCAAAAAAAGTATTACATATTATGCATACAAGAATTTATGTGAAGTAAAATGAAAGTATAAGTACATATAAGAACATCACATGTAGCTTCTCTCACCACCAATTATGATGCATTAATTATCTTCTTTCTTGGATCACATCCAAAGCCGTTGATCCTCCATTTAGTTACTTCCAAACTTTTCAATCTTTCTTCAATTAATTCCATTTATTCATTAGTTGTGTCCTGTTATATTTTATTTTAGTTCTCTCCACAAATTTTTTTATTATATTCTATCAACCCTCCTTGTTAAAAAAAGTTGTGGGTCGGTTTCCTAACTCTATCTTCTTCAAACAAAGATCACAAAATATCATTTTACCATCTCTCTCCCTTATAGCACTTGCTCCACCTTATCTTAAGCTTCCTATAGCAAGCATCATTTATTTCCTTCCTATATAAAAGTGTGCACACACATGTATACATGATATACATCATAATAAGGTATTGAATACAACAAATGTTTCTCTTAAACTATTATGATAATGAGCTATAATGCTTCATTTGTGTATGCAGAATTTGTTACTAGTAGTTCAAAACTAATGCATACTCAAATTAAGGTGATTTATCAATGAAATTGAAACCATGTGTTTAAATGAAACTAACAAATATGTGGAAATGAAAGTTCATAGTTTTGTTGACTTTATGCCACCATAAATACACATCGATCACTCACACTCTAATCCATAGAAGAATTGTTGACTTTCAAACGAAATAATTAATTAAATTGATCCCAAACCACATATTTTTAACTTAGCAATCATGAAACATAAATGGAAGAAAACTATCTAGATCTAAGAAAGAAGTATTGTCCATTGTTACCTACAAGATTAACATACTTTTAGCCAAAAAAAAGGGAAGAAAAATCACAATCAAATACAACCACAACTCTCCCATCAAAGTTACACTCTTTAAGCAAATGTCACCATTGAAGAAACAAAATTCATTTTTTTACTCGAATGACAAAGATCAGCTGCTTAAAAATAGGAGTAACATTTGCAATATGACTGACGATGTTCAGCTTTTAACAATTGAAAATCACTTTCAAAAGAAACCACATGATATAAATTTTTAGTAAAATCCATTCCATACAATCTCCTTATCGTAAAGCTTGGAGGAAGAACTCGGATATAAAATATACCTTGCATGAGGAAGATTCAGCGGATTGCTGTGTGCAAGCATCGAAGCACAACTGAAGGGGTTTGAAGAACAGGTGCACGAGTGAGGAAGATACGACGGGTGAAGGATATCTCAAAATCTACATCATAGAGTTGTAAAGTATGATGATGTGGATGGTCACTTCACATTGACATCAAGGGTTTTGAAGAAAGGGGCTTACGATGGGGATCCAAAAACTTATTTTTGTGGGGGCACAATAAGATAAAAACATAATTCACTTTTATATAAAATTAAAAATAAAGCATCTCATATAACAAAATAAAACTATAAAACTTAAGAATGACATAAATTTTTTTACATTACATACCATTTATAACTTCTCCCTCCGAGTCTTCATATTTTGAAATCGTTGTACAATCAATTCTTTGTCAACACTCTTAAATATATCTTTTTCAATAAATGTAATAAGATAATCATTCATCCAAGAATCTCCCATTCTATTACAAAAATGATTCTTTACTTCTTCAGAAAATGCTCGATCAATAGTTGTTGTATCGATTAGCAATATCAAAGCAAGCTTTATTAGTAAATATACAACAGGATAAACATCATTTTTCTTTATCTCTACTAACTTTTGTGCAAGTTCTCCAATCCCTTTCAACTTCAAAAATGCATCATTGATTTCATGTTGATAACATAATTCTAAAATAATAAGGTCAACTTTTGAGAAATTCACAAGATAGAATTTTGACAAATATATCAATTTTTTCTTATCAAAAGTTTGGAAAGAATCACATGGATTCAGGCATGCCACATATAAAAGTAACTCAATATTGACCTCATCAAATATGTTATTAACCTCCTGAAGTTGCATATTAATAATAGAATAAAATAACTCAACCTGATAATAGTGTAAATTTGTGATACCTTAAGCATACTTCTTGACCTCCCACGTAAAATAAATATTTTACTCATATTTGGTACAATTATATTATTTTTCTCAGAGATGCATGAACTTCTTCAAGTAAAATGTTCCATCCATCATCCCTCATATTTTGTAGTCTTTATTTTGATACTTTAACCAAAGCCATGACATTTGTAATATCTTGATCCTTTTTTTTTTGCAAAAGCTAAGATAACTCATTTGTGATTCCTATCATAAATTTTATCAAGTGTAGATTGAAAAAAACTCAAAACATTGAATTGAAGCAAGTAGAGCATTTGTTTCACCTCTTTGATCGTTATTCAAACCATCTTCTATAATTATATCAAGAACATCTACAATAAATCCAAATAAAATAAGTATATTAATCAATATAGCATAATATGATCCTCAACGCATATCTCTAGCTCGTCAAAGAGTTATTTCTTGATTTAAACATCTGTCATATTGTAGTTCTCCACTCCTTATTTGGTCAACAACTTTGTTTAATTATATTTCAAATAAAATTTCTCTCCTTTTGTAAGAACTTTCAATAACATTTATCAAATTAGATACATTATTAAAAAATGTAGCAATTTGAACATGATTTTTAGCCACATCAACTAGTGCTAATTGCAATTAATGAGCAAAATATTGAATGTAATAAGCTGAATTATTTTCTTTCAAGATTAAAGCTTTTAGTCCATGAAACTCACCACGCATGTTGCTTGCTCCAAAATAACCTTAACCATGTATTTGTGATATACTCAATCCATGATTTTAGAAAAGTGCTTCAATAGCTTATTTAAGTGTTGGTACATTTGTTTAACCAACATGTACAATTCCAAGGAAACACTTAATATTGTCAACATAACGAAGCACAATAGCCACTTGTTCTTTCATCGATACATTACGAGACTCATCTAAAAAGAACTACAAATAACTCATTACCCAAATCATTGATAATAGTGTTTGAAGTCTTAATAGCAACTGCATGGGTAATTTCTTTCTAAATTTCAGGAGTAATTAATTTATTATTTCTTAGAGTATTTTCAAGAATAACCTTCTTAATACTTTCATCATGATCAGCCAAAAAGTGCAGAAGTTCAAAATTTTTTTCTTAATTTTTAGAATCCTCTAATTCATCATGACCACAAAAAGCTAATCCTTAGTGTAAAAGAAAGCTTACACAATCAATCGTAGCACTAAATCATATTTTGTATTTCTTTTGATTTTGATCAGAATATCTTTCATAAGTAAATGCAATGTGTTGATCTTGATTCATTAAATCTTCACATTTTCTTCGAGCAATATTAGGAGCACTATTAACTTGACTAATATGAACTTCAAATCTATCTTTTTTTTTTCAATTTCTAAATCTCTTAGAATCAAAACTATCACCACTTGCTTGTTCACCAATATCAGGTCTATAAAGATAATAAAATAAAGAATATGCTGCATCTTTTGTAATATTGTACTCTAACCAACCTTTATATTCATCTATTTTGATTAAATCGTAATTTATTTTTTGATTTGTGTTTGAAATTCATGATCACGAGGCTGGCATGGCCATTTTTGAAGATATTCTCTTCGGACTCTATCACAATCATTATGATGATACTCTGAAATTTTTCTTCTTAATCCAGGATCTGCTAAAGCATCTTCTAACTTGAATTCTGTGTGCACTTATTTAGATTTTGTATTATTACTTTCAGCAATAATAATATGTGAATATTGGATTCATCCTGCTAAATCTATCTTTTAAAATATCTCTCAATATCTAATTATAAAAGTCAATTAAAATACTAATGTAAAGTCTTGAAGATTAATATACATAAAAATCAGAAGACATACTTTCAATCATATTTAAAAAAAAAAACTAAAAAAAGACACACCTTCAATCTTCTCTAAAAAGTAATAATTTTTCAAAAATAAAGGCACACAGTTAGCTTGTACTGTGAAAATAAATCAATATTATTTCTTAGTAAAGACACACTATTAGTCTTTATTAAGAAATAACAAATCAATAAACTTTCAAAAAAAGGCAAACCTTTGGCCTTTTTAAAATAAAAAATATTAACATACCTTAATCAATTGTAAAGGCTGTTCCATTGAGAAATATTTCTGAACATTCTGTTCCTCTAATATTAACTAATATAAATCACAAAGCATTAAGGCTTATGGGAGACAAATTATAACAAGTCACAAAAAATTACAAAAATAAATTATCAAATTGTACATAATTACATCCAACAAAATAAATTAACAAATTGTACATAATTTCTAGCTTTAAGCAAGTAAATGAGCCATTGGTGAACTCAAAGTCTACTACTTTCTAATACTTCAAACGGATTAAAAGATGAACAAGGATAAAAAAAAATCCAAAAATCACAATAAGGAAGAACATAAGTGTTCAATGTAAACTAAATTTAATATGGATTAAGATTTTGATTAGAAAGTATAGAGAAAGAGTTATAACAATTAGCTTGATCCACATTAACAATTCCCAAAGATTCTTCCAGAGAATTTAGATTGATAAAACATTATTTGTTGTAAAATTGTTGACAACAATATGAAGATTATAATTCCTGGATGCAAGGTCATTTGAGATAGAGTTGTCAACAACATTAGAAGACTTCAAATTCAGTGAAGAATGCATTGGAGAGGGAGTTCTATATTTCTTTGGTTTTTTGCACCTACTTTGAATTCTTGTTAGAGGAAGAGTAGCATTCTTAATAGGATTTGTTTGACACAGATGTGATGCATCCATAAAGGAGCCACAACATTCACATTTAGAAGGTTTTCAATCAATATAATTTTTAAAGTAATGTTTTTACCCATGACATTAAATTCAATCTAGAAGGATTTAATTTTTATTTATCTGAACAAAGATAACTCCCATGCATGTTCCTATATGATCTCTTCATCAGAGAAGATCAAAAAAACACTTCTGCTTCTCTAAATCTCATAAAATCACCTACCAATAGGATTTAGCAAATCTGGATTTAACTTGCAAAAGTAGCTTTAACATGATTACAAAAGCAGTTGATTTAATTTGTCCAAAAATACCATTTCGCTAGATTTAAGTTAAATCGCTTAAATCCCGCTCAAATCTTGCAGCCAAACAACCCCTTAACTTGTGAAAGTGGCTTTAACGGGATTACAATGGCAGCAGATTTAACTTGTCCAAAAATAATGTTTGGTTGGATTTAAGTTAAATCAGGCTTAAATCTTGCTCAAATCCTGAAGACAAACAACCCCTTAGACTAATAGAGGTACATGAAGCAGTGGAGTAGGGTAAGAGCCGAGAGGAAATGAGTTACCTTCGGATTTCAGCCCTTCTCGACTCCAGCAACAACAGTGGAGTACAAAGATGAGGGTTTCGAATGTGGCCTAAAATCTGACTTATAGAAGGATTTACGGGATTTAGACAATACTAGGAGGAAAGATGATGGTTACCTTCACCGGCTTGAGGCTTTGTGAGTTCAATTTGGTCCGACGATAGATTCACGGGATTTTGAAAAGCAGAAATGCATCATGAGTGGGAGTAAAGCTTTTGAAACTAATAGCTAAATTGCATGAATCATATCCCGTATCCCGAACTTGTACCGGCGGCCAATGGGGACACATGCCCCCACCCTCCCTCCACCCACACACAGTGAGTGAGGCTATAAGTTGCGAGCTGTGGAATAAAGAAGCCATCAAAATTTTGGCAATGTCAACGTAATTTCATACATACTACATAGTTCTTATCTATTTATATATCTATCATTTAAACTTTAATATTTAATACTTTAGAAAGATTTGTAAACAAACCACATAATTCCTATGTATTTACATATTTAACAACTAAAGTTTCATATTTAAATTTCTAATACTTTTTTATGCATGGCATGGTGTATTCACTTTTAAAAGTTAATAATAGTGATATTTTTGATGTGATGTTAAGAATATGAGTACTATACATGTGAATATTAATGTTTAGGTGTTAAGTATATGAATATATAAGAATTATGTGGTATGTATGTAAATGCCTGTTGACCTCACTTTTGGAGTGAGGATCTAATCTTCCCATCATAGGTCTAGGGGACTTCTAGACATTAAGAACTCCTTAGTCATAAGACACTTCTAGTGGATAAGAACACTTAACCTAAACCTAGAGACTTAAAAGGGTTAGCCATAAGATTAAGCTATGCCTTAGGACTTAGGAAAACCTAAGCATATATCTAACCAATTATGTTTATCCCCTTAGCCAAAATCCAACATCAAACTAATATACCCAATTCCAAATCAAGTCTACAATCGAATTCAAGTCTCCAAACCAAGATCAAATCCACAAAAACCCAAACCTAAGCCCATGATTTAATCCTATGTACTTATCCAACTTTCCTTCAATCCAAATCAAACTCAATTGATTTTCTCGTAAATCAATCAATCCTCCAATCATTATTCCAAATCAAGTCTATAGTCAAATTCAAGTCCTCAAGCCAAAATTAAATCTACCATAACCCAAACCTAAGCCCATGATTTAATCTTATAGACTTAGCCAAATTTTCCTTCAATCCAAATCAAACTCAATTGATTTTCTCTTGGATTAATTCAATCCTTCAATGATCATTCAAACATAATCAAATCTACAATCAAATCAGCCAAGCCAAAATAAATTCAATCAAACCTAACTTAACCCATTTGACTTAAAATATTAAAATAAGCCAAAATCTATTTGAACCCAAATCAATTGTAAAGCTATGAATCAATCAAATCAATATCCAAACTCAACTAAACTCAATTCAACCCAAAAATTCATTTGACCCATTAGGACTTGACCCAAAATGACCTAAAGGAACTATTTGAACCAAATCATCCAAAACCCCTATGATTGTTGATCATCCTTGATTGATCAATTGCCATCAATTGGGTCAAACCAAGTCAATTTAGTCATTTGACCAAATCAACCAACTTAACCTACATGAGACAAATGAACCAAATCTCATCCCAAGACAAATCAATTGAAACCAATGATTCATACTAACTTAAAATCAATCCTTAAACATGACTTGACCATCAATTGCCAAACCAAACCCAATTGGCCCTTTCACCTAAGTTGACCAAATTTGACCTAAAGCCAAATTGGATCAAATCAAAAGCTAACCCAAATTGATTGCAACCAATGGCCCAAGTTCATTCCAAATTGATTAGTGAACATTATCAAAGCCTTGATTGAACCTAATTTGACCAATTGAACCCAATTGACCGATTTAGCCCAAATTTACCTAAAGGGTCAATTTGGCCTAAATCATTTCCAAATCCAAATTGATTGAAATCAAAGCCTACGATCATCTTCAAATGATCAATTGAACCTAAAGCAATGCCTAACCCAAGCCAATTTGGCCAATTTGGCCATTGGTCAACTTGACCTATTTGACACATATGAACTCAAATAGGTCAAATCCAAATCCAAGCCAAATTAAAACAAACCAGTTTCACCAAAATATTCCAAATACTCATTTGAACTTGACCCAAGCCTTGGTTTGACCCAATTTGACCAATTGGTCAACTTCACTCAACGTAGCCTCATTTGACGTCCATGGGTGTTGACCTCATTTTTGAATGAGGTTAACATCAATTTAAAATAAGTAATTCAAAATTTCAATTCTCAAATGGGAATCTCCTAATTCAATGCTTAGACATCTCACCTAGTGCCTTAGAAAATCTTTATGAGTTTATTCTAACCTATTTGGTATAGTAGAATCAATCCAAACTTTAATTTGGATTAACAAATAAATCAAATTAAAACCAAATTAAAATGAATGAAAGAATCCAAACCCATTCCATTTGAATCAAATTGATCATTTGAACTCATTTGGAATCATACCTAACCCATTTAAGCTAAATGGGTTAAAAGAAATTAAATTTAAAATCAACTCAAATTAAATAGTTTAATCAAATCATAATGCAATTGACCATCAATTGCATTATTTAAGAATAAACTTAAAAAATTCAAAGGAAAGAGGAAAAATCAAAATTCTTCTCTTCCCATGCAAACAACACCTCACCCACTCCAAGCCAAAAGCCACCTCCTAAGAGGATGGCTTCCTTCAAGTGAAGGTAGCCAATTAAGGCAAGGGAGAAGCTTCCAAGCTCTCTCCATGATCCTAGCCAACCAAGGGAAAACAAAAAAAAGGAGAAGAAGAGGAAAAGAAGGTGAGTAGTTTTCAGCCAAGGGTGGAAACAAAGGAAGGGAGCTCCATTATTCTCCAAATTGACCCCAAAACACTCTTGAGGGCTAGAGAAGATGCTCAGCACCTCTCCTCGGCCAATTTGTCACCAACAAGGTGATAAATAATGCAAAATCGAGCACCCTTTAATGGTGAAATCCAAGGGAGTGAATTTCACCTCAAATTGTAGTCACACACATTCTATGGCAGTGATCCAAATGAGCCCTCACTGCCTTGTTTGGTGATGGGAAGTTGGAGAACAACCAAACTAAAATTTGCAAGCTAAAGCTCGATCAAGGGGCAAACCACATGGAAACAAGCAAACTCCATCCATGAGCTCATTGCATTGATCTAAAGCTAATGGAATCAACCTCGCTAGATATCAGGAATCAAGTTCTATGAACATACCTTCATTTTCTCTTATGCTTTTCAGTTTTGGAACTTTGTGAAGGAAGTTGGATTCCCAAGTTGATCCAACCATATAGAATCATAGGATTTCTTCACATCGTGTAGCAATTGAAATAGTGTGATTTGTTGCTAGATCAAAGATATTAGCAAAACAAGATGGAAATTTGGCTCCCGAAATGAAAGAGAGAAGCTCTCGTCGATCCATGTATTTGGATCGGGTCCAATCTAGGCACATGATGATTTAAATTGCTAAGGAATAGGCGATCTGGACTTCTCGATCCTTGATCGAGACGTCAGATCATCCCGTTTTCAACCTTCGACGGATGCCATGTGGCTCCACGCGGCCAACCCACGCATGCCACATGGCGGGACACTCCATGCAAGCACTACGCGGCCCGTGGTTCCGTGGACCCCGCCTCACTTAAATTCCGTTAAAATTAGTTAAATAACGGTTTTAAAATTATTTAAAAATCACAAACTTCAAAAAATCATAAAAAATCAAAGAAAATCAGAAAATTGCAAATAAAGGCTCTATGGATTCTTCTTGATGAGAGGAATCCATGAAAATTAAAATTCCCAATTTTTATTGAGTATTTTAGCCATAATTTAGGTTTAAGTGAAAACATTAAACCTTGATTATTCTCAAATTAATAATCCAATTAATTTGAAGCTTCAGAAAAATGAAATTAAGCATAAAACACACCTTAGATGAATTTTTGGGGATTTAATTATCTGAATTCAAAGGAAATTAAAAATTCATATGCTTAACCTTTAAATTAATCAAATTAATTAATCCTGAAATAATTAGAAATTTTAATCTAACAATCTTAAATCACCCTAATGAACTTCAAAGAACATTAAAACATCACTTAAACTCAATTTAACCCAATAATCCCTAAATTGAATTAATTAGGCAATTAAATAAATTAAATAATTCAATTAAACAACTTGAACTTAATTAAATCATAGTAAATCAACTAGTTAACCAAAAATTATGAATAAACTCATTAGAAAGGTATTTCAGTGAAACATTTATGAAAAATAAAACCTTTAACTGAATCTCATTGAATTTGGCTTAATTTAGGTTTTAATGAAATAATTAAAACTCTAATTACTCCATAATTACAAATCTAATCAAGTTGAAACTTTGAACATTTGAAATTGGCATGTAACCCTACTTGCTAGAAAATTTTCAATCCCAATTGATCTCTGGATTAGGAGTTGTTAAATTTCTAAATCCTTAGGTCAATGTTAATCAAATATTAGGTTAAGGAATTAATTAATCTATTAAATTAAATGGTAATTCAAATTAATTTAAATTAGATATCAGAAAAATTAAGAATTTCTCTAAATATCTTAAGTCATTTAAAGTGATAAAATTCAATCTTAGGTTAATTAAATAAAACCTTGGTTAATAATTATTAATTAACTTAAACCGTAAACTTTGAATCAATAAAATTTAATGAAACCACTCATCTCTAATGAATTTAAGAATGAATCTAAAACTTAGGTCAATTAAATCAGATCAAATAATTAACTCAGGTGCTTTAGGTTAAAAATCCATGAACAAACTTAAGTACTAATTCATATTAATGAACTTAAACCTTAAAACACAAATCCATGATTTAATCTTAAGTTAAATTGAATGAAATCAAACTTTAATCTAAACTCTTTAAATTAACATAAAACAAATCAAATAAAACCTGCATAGCTTAATTCAAAATAAAACAAATCAAATAAATCAAACTTTAACCTTACTTTAGGTTAACATAAATTAAATCAAAAAAAAATCAACATAACTTAATCTAAAACATTAATATAAATCAAACAAATGAAATAATTCAAATCAAATCTAAAATTCAAAAGAAAAGAAACATAAAACCAATCCAAATATAAATAACATCAAAAGGATTAATTAAGATTTAAGGATCTTAGTTAGACTTTGGAAACTTCATTAGGATTTAGGATGTGGAATAAAGTGAGTTTCACATAAAAATGAAATTCATTCTATTTCTCATTCTTGAAAACCTATACAACTTTAACAAAATAAAATGGAATAAAAATGGAAATTAAATCACTAGGCCATTTGAACTGAAACCACCCAAAGGTAAAAATTAAACAAAATCAAATTTCAAATTTAAACTTGAACTTAAAGGCCTAATAAAGACTTACCACACAAGCCCAACTTCTACACACACTAGATTACTTAGGTCATAGACTCTAGATCTAGGTTAGATTGTTCTATGAGTTTCTTTTAATCTCTTGTGATATGTTGTGTTGTGCTTCATATGTCTTTGTGGTGTATTTCATTAGACTAGATGTTTAGGCCAATTTGTTCATTAGACCTGGATGTTAGGGCTTTCTTTCAGGATTTTACACTATTTTTTACAGGGGACTGTCTTAAAGGGATCGCTATAATAAATAAATCATAAAATTGTTGTTTGCTTGCAGGTGCTGAAAATCCCTTAATATAATCTATAGGACAGGTGGGCTTGGCAAGCAACTAATGCTAAGCCCGTATATTTGTGAAATATAAACTACTTTGTGTATTATGTATATTTTCTAACATCTATTTTGTAGGGTGTAGGATTTCTTTTAAATTTTAAATGTAAATTTGAGCTTAGAATTAGGTTAGGATCTATGGGGTCTAGGATTAGCAGGAGCTGACCCTACTAGAAGATGGTGCAGTGGTCCCCTATGGAGCCTGATGGATGTCCAAGAAGGAGACTTTCAGAGAAGACCCATAGATCTAAACTTATAGTTCTAGGTGGGTTGTATAAGGGCGAACTCACTCATTTTCTTTCTTAGGGGTGTACAAGTACCACATTAGACTTTTCTTATATAATTTAATTTAGTTTGATTTATTTTGGATGCACAATAGAAATAACATGCTTTTCTTAGATTTCTTTTGTGCTATATTTATCTGTGATGAATGCCTGGACATAAGCTCATAGGATAAACTAAATTTTCTACCCAACTAAATCAATCAAAACATAAAATAAAATAACTCATAACCTCATATAAAAGCCTAGGTATTAAAACAAGATAAAATATGTAGCAACTTCTTAGTTGATGTTGAAAATCATGCATAAATTATATTGTTTCACTCTTGATTAAGGAAGAGCTTCCATCTTTGCTAGAGAACCTGGGCTTGACCTTTGAGAGCCTATGATGGAAGACCATCTTCTTCTATTCTGTTTTGGCCCATAACCATTTTTTAATAGCATGGATTAGGCATAAATTACATACATATGGCCAAAAATGAATATTGAGTAAAAATCATAAAAATTTGAAAAATATGCATTAGTTAGATGCATCTTCATACCCTATATGATCTTAGGGATTAGGGAGTGAGTCTAGGTTCATAGGCTTCTTTCCTAAAAATGCAACAGCCCAACCATCTTGCATTCATGTGACTTGACTTCATGAATTTAAAATGCACATAGGTGGTGTTAGGCGACCTTCTCCGTGGTTGTAAGTCCGGAAAGAGTCATGATAGGCTAGTTCTCAGTGAGGAGAATGACTAATGATTCCCAAGGATAGAACTAGTCGAGCATCGACATGTGTTAAGAGCTAGACTAGGTTATGAAGCATCCTTTTAGAATAAGTCTTCAACCCTAGGTTTCTATAGTCTTGTCTCTAGAATCTAAGTATAAATTTCTATAAATGATAACTCAAAATCTAAAATTAAATCCTAAATTTGAAGCCCAATCATAGATAGTTGAAATGTCTTTGGGTATCCTAGTATGATAGACATTTTCTACTTTTTCCCATTTGACTCTTGAAAATAACTCTCTCCGGTTTGGACCTCCCAATTGAATTTCCAAAATCAATCCTTTGAAAGCTACCTTAGTAGTCTTTAGAATAACCATTTATTTCTTTAATCGAGTATTCTTAGAAGAGACCCTTCCTAAGATGTAATTAATTATAGAGGCTTGCCTTTATAGGGAACCATGATCCCATGATAAAATAAACCCTGCTCTATTTTTCCATGTAGTTCAGGAAAAAAAAATGTGGTACACGAAAGACCCATTAGCCTTAGGAGTCTTTTATTGAAATGATCAAATCCATTACAGGAGAGCATGTTTATCTTTCAAGAAAATATGTTTATTCCTTAATGTCGTATTTGACCATCTAAATAAAATATTCCTAAACTCTATGTGGTGTCATTTCTTTTCTCTATTCCAGAAAACACTAACAATGGGTTAAATTGAGCCAAACCCATTCAAACCAAGCCCAAATCCAATGAAACTTGGCATGGCCCTCCCTTAGGTCACCATGGGTCAGCTTAAATCCAACCTAACCCATGCTTGACCCTGATTGACCCAAAACCCAATGGGTAAAGCTTGCCAAATGGGACAAATACCCATTTGAATGGCCAAACTCACTCTCCTCCACATGGTTTCATCTTAGGCCTCCACCTAAGCAAGAGGGACACTAGCTCACCTGACCTAAGGGTGATTGGGTCAGCCATGATCCAAGTGGAGGTGAGTTCACCCCTTTCCTCCCATTGGAATACTTGGAAACCAAGGAATACTACTTCTCCTCCCATGGCAGCCACTCCCCCTCACTCACCCACTCAAATGGAGCCAACTCAGCACCTCCCTACCACCCATGACCACCTGCGGCAGTCGGACGACCACTAGAAGCCAAAGGAATCCCGTCCATCCGATCCAAGGGAAGAGGGGGTATACCCTCTCATTTTGATTCAATTCGAGCAATTGAGCATCCTCAGAGCCCTTGCAACTCAAGATGAGCTGCCAGAGCTTCCTCGAGTTCCCTAAGCTTCCTCTTAGTCAGAAAATACCAACCCAAAATAGGACAAGCTCCAACTCCATCCAACTCCACCAAATCCCAACCAATCCCAAATTAACTTCACCCACATGTTCACCAAACTCCAGCGAGTCAAAATGAATCTTCCCCTGAGTGATTCGAGCACCAAAAGCCCCTCCAAGCATTACTCCAGTGAGTTTTTAGTGACAGTTCATCCACAAAGCCACGGGTGAGGAATCAAGGTGTCATCTTCGCAATAGGGCTTCACCTCTTCAAGGTGAAGCTACCTCGATTAGTTAGCTGCTAATCTGAAGCTCTGGCAAGATATTTTTTGGCAAATCAAGTACTTTCCAAAAATTTTTAGGCCTCCTTGAAGAAAATGTGAATTTCATGCAAATCCAATCTTAGGATCCTTGTAGATCAACCCCGTGAAGGGGTGGGATCGATCCTGAGCCTCCCCGAGCTCTGGCGAGCTCAATTTGGGCTAAGGAAGGTAGACGATGTCCGTCTTCCATCACTTGAGATACGATGGATCATCCGCCATCCATTTTGCATGATTAGAACGGATGGTCATGATCTCCCATTAGATTTAATCCTATTTTATCCCAAGGGAACCATGGGATTAATCTTCACCATCCGATCTTAGCTTGGACGGTGGGGACAAAAGGGCATCCGCCATCGCCACATCAGTGTTGAGTTAGATAGTTTTAAATAACCAACCCATTGTGACACATGGAAAGCATGCCACATCGATTGGCCCATGTATTGTGATTAGCTTAATTAATTATCCATTTTAATCATTGAAAGTTTGAAAAATCATAATAAATTATAGAAAAATCAGAAAAGTATAAATAAATACTCATTTTAAAGGTAAAATAAATGAGATTTAATTTTAAAAAAATATAATTTAGTTTTGAAAAGTAATTAAAGGCTTAATTAGGGTTTGAATGCACACTTCATTAGCTTAATTAAGCCCTAATCACTTAGGTAATTGATTCTATAGGATGACCTCTACCTCTCATGATTTTTTTTGGAATTTATTGCTTAGGTAATTAGGGAAATTGATATTTTGAGCCTTAATTACCTTATTTAATTAATTTAATGATTAATTGACATTCAAAATGGCAAAAAATTAATCAACTTAAGCTCATTAATCACCGATTAATAGTAAGTGGATGACGGAGAGTGATTATGACCTCTTTCCTAGTCTCTTTCCCAATTTCATTTTATTTCAAGAGGGTTAATTAAGATGGTAATTAATTAAATGCTTAATTAATCAATTAAGTGATTAAATTAAATCAAATTGAAATGAAAATCATATCAGATAATTAATAATGAAATTAAGGGTTCCTCTTTATGTGTTTAATAACATAAAGACCCTTTAAAAAAATTATGATTAACCCATAAGTGTGGAAAAATTATAAAAGTACTTAATTAGATTCTTTAACTTAATTAATCTTTAATTATGAGCCAATTGCATTAGATCCTTTAAGAACATTGCAACTTTACTTTTCTCACATGTTCATATCATTTGTGGCTCATGATTGAATGATTAATCAAATTAATGAAGCATAAAAAAGGGTAATTAAGTGATTTATTTAATGATTCAACTTAACTAATTTATAAAATTTATTTAATTATCTTTCCTTGAACTAATTCAGATTTCTAACATGGGAATGGGGTTAAAACAATAAATAATTCCTCTCCTCTTTAAATCAACTCAAATCTAAAATCAAATTAATAATAAGCTTTGGTTTTCTTTAAACAATATTATTTAATGTGATTGTCCTTAGGAACTAATGTATTTGAATGAACCATGTGCTTATGTTTAGTTATTCCATTCCAATCACTTTAAATGTTGTATGTCATATAATTTTTGTGGTGTTTATTTTGAAATGTGTATGGGGGGACACCACACAGATCGTAGGGGGTACTTATTGAAGTGATGGGTACAATATTGAGGTATGATGTACTATCTCGAGAGATAGAGACATCACTCTTCAATTGACCTAATCACCTAATAAGGACTCCTATGGCATGATGGGTCTTCGAATGTACATGAGAATTTTCCCCTTCTTTACATGGATGAATAAAGTAGGGTTTATATTAAACGGGTTCTAAAGTTCCCTGGAGGCAAGCTCAAAGTTAATTTCATCTAGTGAAATTCCCTAAGAATACTCTCGATTAAAGCAGATAGTTCCAATGGTTACAAGAATTGGTTATATTTGGAAAATCAAATGGAAAAATCCAAGGAGAAGACTTATTTTGGAAGTCAAAGGGAATTGGTAAGAAATGCTCATGATACTAGGAAGTCTAGTGAGCATTCCAATCTATTCTATAATTGAGCTTTATATATTTAAAAGTTGAAGAGATTTATATTTTTTGAGTTGAAATTTTATTAGATTACTAGGGCTTATAATCCATCAACACAAGGTTGTGGAAATGCTTAAGAGGTGAGGATTTGTGCTTGTAGCCCAAAGGAAATAGCTACATTGGATCCTAAATCTAGGGAGCTTTAGCATAAGAGCTAAAGCATGACTTAAATCTAAGTGAAGATGGGCATAAGGTTTACCTCCATAAGAGAGGATAAACCACCCAACTGTTGGACTTACAACCGCCTGGTGGTAGCTAGCTAACTCTTCATACGTTTTAAATCCATGTGGTCTGGTCATATGAATTTACAAAATAGTTGGGCTGTTATTATTTAGAAAGAGACTAAAGACCTTAAAACCACTCTCTAAGAGACTAGAGCATGAGTGGTATGAGCAATGACTTAAACTATAAATGCAAATCTTTTCATATTTTATTTCATTTTGGACAAGTCATTTTGACAAAGGCTTTAGGGTTTTGATGCATATATGCATGATGAAAGTAAATTATTGGCTAAATCAACAAGAAGGGGTATTTTCCACCATAAGAGATGCCCTCACAGGTCAAGCATTCCCCTATCATGCAAAGGAAATCCCTATTTTCAAGAGCGAAATAATATGATATGCATGTTGTGAAACATTCAACCATTCAGCTAAGGGGTTACTAAATCTTTTAATTATCTTATTTAATGCCTAGGCTTTATGGTGAGGTTATGAGTTATTTAAAACTTTAGTTATGAGTTATAGTTAGGTAGAAAAAATTATTTTTTATCCTAAGAGCCTAATCGTATCCAGGCCACACATTAAAGCATCAATCATTTAAGAAACTATGAAAAGCATACCATTTCTAATACACAAATTAAACATAACATCAAATATTTTATAAAATTAACACAAAAGAATAAGAGGCCAGTGTGGTCGAGTATTATCGTAAAATCCTAAAAGTGAAAATTGGTGGCTGAGCTTTACCCTTATACAACCCAGAATATGAAAGAATAATGAGAAGTCACAAATGAATAAATGCTATCAAGGTCTTCATTTCATCATTCTTCATTTCTTCATTTCTCCATTTTGTTCTTCATTTGATTTGGTAGGCTTCAAGGCATCACATGGCACCCTAGGACTAAGCCTTTTGGCCAATGCTCATCCTAAACCCCCATAGCACTAATCCTAATTCCTAATGCAAAATAACATTAAAAATAAGATAAGTAAATCTAACTACAACTACAAAATAGAGGTTAGTTGAACATACATACATTCCCAAGTAGTTATATTATAATTTGGGCTTAGCACCCTGGACATGGGTAACCAAGCCCACCTAACTTGGGTTATGCTTAGGGTTTTAAGCAACCTGCAAAGAGAGCAATTTACATTTATTTTTAAGCATCCCCATAAGCACAATCCCCTACAGAAAATATGATTAGACTAAAATTGACCTAACATCTAGTCTACAAAACATACACCCTAACATTACATCATAAAATAAAACATACATTATACCATGCACCGTCCTAACATAAAGTTAGAAGTGGTAACTTAGTTTTAATATGTGTGTTAAGGCTTGTGTGGTATGTCCTTACTAAGCATTAGTGTTATAATTTTCTAAGTGTGGAAGACTTAATTTAACATAAAGGATTGATTTCACTTTAAGTTATTTAATTGATTTGAGAATTTTAATTTATGTTTTCTTTTGTTTCATATGATCCTACTTAGCAACTAAGTATTATAAAGAGAGGGAAGAGGATTATCCTCTTCCATTCCTACCTTAAATCACTCTCTAAAGTATGTTAATTTAATTTAGTTCTCTTTAGTGAATGGCTTATTAAATGATTTAATTAATCCTAAGTTTAGGTTCACTTTAAATAATCCTATTTAACATGAAAGGCATCTTAAGATTAATTCAATTGAATTATTAACACATGACACATGTCAAATCATTCCTTTCCATCACAAATATCATGCATATGATTTGATCTTAAGTGTATCTATACATATAACACACTTAAATGATGAATGTATGTATATATATGAAATTTATACTCTTTTATATGATTGGATTATTTAATCATATTAGTTTAAAGCTCTATCTAATTTCTTATACAAAAATACATAAGGATGAAATTAAATAGGTACATGTCATTGTTAACCAGGGAAGTGAGGTAATCAAATGACCTCCTTGGGGCTAGCTAAAGCCTCGTATTCCTGGGATGTCCAAACTATATACCTATTTGCATTCAAACATATGTAAATTTGTATGTATGAATATAAGAAAGCAAGCTCCAAGTTACACAATTAATTAATCCAATGGCTTGGGCAATTATGAATGCATGTATTTTTAAATAGCAAAGGAGATTATCATTTTCTAATCAAATACACACACACACACACACACACACACACACACACACACATATATATATATATATATATATATATATATATATATATAAGTGTGCTTTTATTAACCAGAAACTAAGGTAATCAAATGACCTCCATGGGGCTACTTAAAGCCTCGTATTCCGGGATGTCTAGACTATATACCTATTTTTCTTGAATACATACACATGTATTTATAATTAAGAAGATGAAAATCATGCAAAGATTGTATTTTTTTAATGGAATTATTTAGGTATATGATTTAAAGCTCTATCTAAATTCTTATGTTAAAGATATATAAGAATGAAATCAAAAGTATGTGCCATTGTTTAAACTAAGGAAGTGAAATTCAAATGACCTCCTTGGGGCTAGCTAAAGCCTCATATTTCTCGGATGTCTAGGCTATATGCATTATATTCATACTTATGTAAATCAACATGTGAATAAAGGAAAGAGACTTCACTTCATACACATAAACTATAAGCACATGTATTTCTTATGTACTTATAATTAGTATCACAACATATGTTATTTTTCATTTAAAAGCTTTTGGAAAATATATTTTGATTTAATAGTGATAATAGCCACATTTATATTAAATTAAATCAACACATGCAAGCTTAACATAAAAGAAAACCATTTGTTTTAATTAATTTTGAAAAGAGATGGATGTATGAATCAAGTGACACACAACATTTAACATGATTGGAAAGGAATAAATAAACATAAGCATATAGTTTCAATCAATCAAATTAATTCGTAAGGACAATCATATCAAATTACACCATTTAAAATAAACCAAAGTTCTTTATGCATTATTTTAATTTCATGTTCAGTTTGACTTAAAGAATATAAGAAGGCGTTTACTAATCCTAACCCATCCCCATGTTTGTGAGTTAATTTGCTTTAATGAAATATGATTAAGTTGATTTTATGGATTAATTAAGTTATCACATGAATTAAGCTCATTAATTAGCCCTTGCCTATGCTATAGTAAAGTAAATATCCAAATAATTGTGAGCCAACATGATATGCAAATGAATTGAAATGTAAATTAGCAATGGTCTTAGGAAATGAAAGGACTTAATGCAATTAGCTCATAATTATTAGTTAATTAGATTAAGGAACTTGATTAACTAATTTTATGATTTTTCCCACACATATGGGTAAACCATAATTTCATTAACTTTCTTTAGGCTATTAAACACCTAAATATCTACCCATGAATTAATTAAGCAAGATCAGACATGACTGAGATCTTTCATTTGATTAGTGAAATCATTAATTAGTTTAGGGACTTAAGGAAAAGGTTAGGAAAGAGGTCCCAATCCTTTTTCATGAGTCCCTCAATTAATTAAGCAAGATCTAATGTGATTTGAACCTTAATTTAACTAATTAAGTAATTAGTTAATTAATACTTAATTAACTTTTCTTGAAAAATGAAAGGAGCTCAAGGAAAGGGAATAGGAAAGAGGTCCCAACCCAATTCCCCTTACCCATCCACTATTAGGCAATGATAAATGAGCCCAATTAATCAATTAATTATAGTTCACATGGTTAATTAACCCTTAATTAAGTTAAGAAGGTAATTAGGGCTTAATCAACTAATTCCTCTAATTAATTAACCAATAAATCCTAAGAAATTTGGGGAGGCAAAGGTCATCCCATTAAACAATCTAAGAAAGTTAGTGGTTAATTAATTTATTAATTAGGGAGTAATTATGCTAATTAAAATTTTCCATTAAACCATAATTAAGCTTTAATTATTGTTCAAAATTAATTAAGAATTTTTTATAAATTCCTCTATAAAATACCTTTTAAATGAGTATTTATTTGTATTTTTTGGAATTTTCTATTATTTGTTATGATTTTATGAAGTTTCAATTATTAATTCCATTTAATTAGCCTTAATTAATTCTAATCCCACTGACGCAACACGCTTTTCACATGGTGCCGCATGATTGGATATTTAAGTTGTCACCATCAAATGCTGAGTCAGCTGGTGGTGGGATGCACTTTCTCATTTGATTAATCCCATGGTTAACAATGGTTAAAATAGATTGATCTAATGGGATCTAATGATGGTCATCCATTTTGATGGTGAGCCGATGATCTACCTTTTGCTAGCGATGAGAGATAGCGTTAGCCATTTGCTGTGATTGAGCTCTCGAGCTGGATCCAATGCAAATTGATCCCACACCTTCACGTGAAGGATTTAGAAGATCCATCGGCTATGATTGGCACATGCACATTCTCTTGAAAAGCTCTCAAAAAAATTTGAAAATAGCTCATTTTAATGGCATTACCTCCCAAGCTAAGAGGTCAACACTTGAGGAAGCTTTTCGTTGAGATGAAATGATTAGCTTTGGGTTTTCAAGTGGTTCGCTCAGAAGACCAAAGATTTATCCTCTAGAGGCTCGCTCTTGATCGAAGTGGCACCTCAGGTGGGCTTGGAGCTCAAGGGAAGATTCATTTATCTTTGACGAGGTGGAGGGATGGTGCATGCAAGAGGAATTTAGTTTTGATTGAGATATGAGGAAGTTAGGATCAGAGAAGGCTTGCCCTATTTTAGATGCACTCACGAAGGAGAAATTCGATGAGGGGAAGCCTTGGGAATGCTTAGGAACTCACTAGGGGACTCAGAATTTCCTTAGGAAGCTCTCAACAAATTGAATGCATGAGTTTCCCGTTTAGTTGGAGGGGGTATATCCCTTGATTTACTGTAATGCATGGATGGGATCGTTTCTCATTTTTCGGTTGGCCAGCCCTAGCACTAGAGTTGTCTTCATCACCTCCACGTGGCACGACTTAATGGAAGAAGGCTTGGGAGGTGGCTCAAAGCAGATGTGGGTTGCTATTTGTCCATGGGGTTCTCAGCTTGTGAGGGAGGTGAGTTGACTCACCTCCCTTTGGTCCATGGCAAGCCTAGCCCACTTAAGGTAGTCTAGGTGGCTAGATCAAACCCCAAATTGGGTGCTTGATGGTTGCCAAAGAAAAGAGAGAGTGGACTTTGCCAAATTTGGCAAAATCCCACATGAGTTGGCATATCTAGGGGAGATCTCCTTAGGTTTGGCTCTAATTTTGGGCTGATCCTAAGTGAGTTTGGGTCGGGTTAGGTCAGCCCCCAAAGTGTCATGGGTTGGTTTCAAGGGATTTGGCTCAATTTGGGTCATGTTGGGTTAGGTTGACCAATTGGTCAAATTGGGTAAAACTAAGGCTTAGGTTAGGTTCAAATGATGATTTGAAGTATTTTGTTCAAGTGGTTTCAATCAATATAGCCTAGGTTTGATTTTGGCTCATTTGGAATCAAATGGGTCAAATGGGTCAAGTTGACCAATTTGACCAAATTGGTCAAATTGGCTTAGGTTAGGTGTTGGTTCAAGTTAAATTGGTTAATTGAAGATGATTGTAGGTTTTGGTTTGGATTGATTTGGATTTAATTTGGGTTTAGGCTAATCTGACCCTTTAGGTCAATTTGGGCTAAGTTGCTTAATTGGGTTCAATTGGCCAAATTGGATTCAATTATGGCTTTGGTCAAGTTCAATAATCAATTTGGAATAAACCTGAGCCATTGGTTGCAATCAATTTGGGTTGGATCATGATTTGACCTATTTTGGCCCTTTAGATCAATTTGGGTCAACTTAGGTCAAATAATAATTGGGTTTGGTTTGGCTCAATTTATGGTCAAGTCATATTCAATCACTAATCATGGGTTGATGTGAATCAATGATTTCAATTAATTTAGTGTAGGATGAGTTTTGGCTAATTTGGGTTCATGTGGGCTAAAGGGTTGACTTAGTCAAATGACCAAGTTGACTTGGTTTTACCTAATTTAAGGCAATTGATTATCCTAGGGTGATCAGTGATCATGGTATGAGGTTTGAATGGACTTGGTTCAATACAATTTGAGTTGGATTAGAATTTGGTTGGATTAGAACATGGTTCAAATGGGTTCTTCAGGGCACTTTACAAGTGAACCTAAATGGGTCAATTGGCTTAGTTTTAGTTTGATTAAGGTTTAGTTGAATTTATATATGAGCTTAGGATTGAAATATAAAATCAACTGTAATCAATTTGGGTTATAATAGGTTTTTGTTCATTTAAAATTTTCAAGTCAAAAGGGCTAAGTTGGGCTCGACTTGGGTTGATTTTAATTTGGCTTGATGATTGTAGATTTCATTTATATTTGGATAGGTGATTGAAGGAATGATTGATTTAAGAGAAAATTTATGGGTTTTGGCTTGATTTAGATAGATTTATCTCAAAGGGTTTAGATTGGATTTGATTTGATTTTGGATTTGGTTTTGGCTAATTGAATGTAGATTTAAATTATATTCAGGAAGATAATTGAAGGAATAATTGATTTATAAGAAAATCAATTGAGTTTGAAGTGATTTGAAGCCAAATTTGGCGAAGCTCATGAAGGTAGGTCAAAAGGGCTTATAAGGGAATTTGATTTAGTTTTGGTGATGTGAGTGTGGATTTAATTTTTATTTATAAAGATGATTGTATATATAATTGATTCATGAGAAAATCAATTGAGTTTGGATTAATTTGGATTAAGATTTGGCTGAGCTCATGGAGGTAGGTTCATATGGCTTAAGAAGGGTCTTGATTTAACTTGAATTAATTTGATTTAGTTTGATTTAGTTGTGATGATTTGAATGTAGATTTAGTTTATATTTGGGAACATAATTCATTATATAATTGATTTATGAGAAAATCAATTGATTTTGACTTGATTTGAATGGGATTTTGGCTAAGCTTACAAGGTGGATCACATGGCTCAGGAGGAGGTTTGGGTTTGATTTTATATTTTGGCAAATTGGACTTGGAATTGGTTTGGTTGTAAGTTTGATAGGGTGATTGAATTGTTGAATTGCTATTTGGGAAAAATCAATTGAGTTTGGATTGATTTGAATTTTGCTAAGGCTAAGTCCATAAGGTAAAATCATAAGACTTATGAATGGTTTTGAGCTTGGATTTGAGGTTGAGATTGATTGTAGATTTTGGAAATTTTATTTTAAATTTGAATTTGGGGTTTGGTTTGGGATGGAGAACATGGATTAGGTTTAGGCCACGGGGATGGGCAAGTCTCCCTAAGTCCCAAGGCATAACCTACCCCTATGATGACCTTCTAAGTCTCTAGGCTTAGGTTAAATGTTCACCTAATCACTATAAGTGTCTTAAGACTAAGAAAATCTTAGTGTCTAGAAGAGTCCTAGATCTATGATGAGGAGATTGAGAACTGACTCCAAAATTGAGATCAATAGTTTCATGTATTCATCCTTTCAAATTCAAATGAAGGTTACTTATATTAGCTAGTATGTATTGACTTAACTTAATTAGATGTGTGGCTTTTATCACTAATAAATTCAAATCTATTTTCCAAAGCTTATAAATTGATACTAACATATGGATTGATGATAGTTATAAATACATATAAAATTTTTCATGTGCTTATAGTCATATGAATGTGAAGCTCACTTTCTTATGATTCATATATAGATTTACATAAGTTTGAATGTTAATAAGTATATAGTCTAGACATCCAGAATACGAGGCTTTAAGTAGCCCAATGAGGCCATTTGATTATCTCACTTCCCAGTTAACAATGATACATACTTGTTTGATTTCATTCCTTTGTATTTTAGCATTAGAATTTGGATATAGCTTTAATTCATATGCATAAATAATTCAATTAGAGAAAATACAATCTTTGCATGATATTCATCTTTATAATTGTGTATACATTTATGTGTATTTGAGATATAGCAAGTGTTTTATCCCAAGAATATGAGGCTTTAAGTCACCCCAAGGAGCTCATTTGATTATCTCACTTCCATGGTTAACAATGGAATATACTTGCTTATATCTTTTATACATGTGTATGTGTGCCTAATTAAATGATAAAAGTTCCCCTTTTTTTATCAAAAATACATGCATCCATAATCATCTAAGTCATTGGCATACATTACATGTAAGTTAGTGCTCTCTTTCTTATGATTCATATATAGATTTACATAAGTTTGAATATTAATATGTATAACATCTCGGGAATATGAGGCTTTAAATAACCCCAAGGAGGTCATTTGATTAACTCACTTCCCTGGTTAACAATGACACATACTTGTTTGATTTCATTCCTATGTATTTTGGTATTAGAATTTTGATAGAGGTTTAAAATACACATAAATAATTCAATTGAATAAAATATAAAACATAAGTATTCATCATCATTTAAATGTGTCAAAATATATCATATATATAGATATGTTAAGTGTTAAAGTCATATGCATGTTATATGTGATGGAAAAGAATGACTTGATATATGTGATGTGATAGTAATTAAAATATATTAATCCTAAGATGTCTTTCATATTGAATAAAATTACTTAAGGTTAACCCAAACTTAGGATTAATAAAACACTTAATAAGCCATTCACTAAAAAGAACTAAATCATAAAAATGTGCTTTAGAAAGTGGCTTAAAATAGGGATGAAGGAGGGTAATCCTCTTTCTTCTCTTTATAACACTTAGATGCTAAGTGTGAATCAAATGAAACCAAGTAAAACATAAACTAAAATTCACATATCAACTAAACAACTTGAAGTGGAACCAACCTTTATGTTAAATTAAGTTCTTCCACACTTAAAAAATCATAACTCTAATGTTTAGTAATGACATACTACACAAAGCCTTATCACACATTAAAATTAAGCCACCACTTCTAGTCCTAAGTTAGGGGCCGATTGTATGTGTGATGTATATGATATTAGGGCTATTATTATTTATTGTTGTTTTCTATAGGGGGATGTGCTTAAGGGGTTGCTTAAAAAAATAAATATAAATGTTCTCTTTGCAAGTTTCTTAAACCCCTAAGCATAATCCAAATTAGGACATGTAGGCTTGGTTACCCATGTGCAAGGTTCTAAGTCCAAATTATAAATATAACTGCTTGGGATTGAATGTGTGCTTAGCTAACCTCTATTTGGCAAGTGTAGCTAGATTTACTTTCCATAAATATAATTTTGCAATAAGAATTAGGATTAGTATTATAGGTGATTAGGATGAGCAGTGGCTAGAAGGCTTAGTCTTGAGAGGCTCTGTGATGCCTTGAAGCAAATCAAAGAAGAAAGAAGAAATGAAGAATGAAGACCCCCATAGCATGTATTCAATTTCAACTGTACTATTATTTAGTAATTTTTTGGGTTATATAAGGTAGAGCTTCTTCCTATCTTTTCTCTTTCCCGTAATACGATGGTACCGTTGACCTTTTATTCTTTTACAAATCTATTCATGTTTGATTAATATTATGTTTAGATTGTGTAATAGGATTGCATCCCTTTCATAGTTTTTTCATGTCTAATGATTGTATGTGTGGCCTAGATGTGGTAGGCTCTTAAGACAAAATTAATCTTTTTACCCAATTAATAACTCATAATTAAATTTTAAATCAACTCATAACCTCACTTAAAAGCTTAGGCTTTAAACAAGATAATTAAAATATTTAGCACCCCATAGTTGTATGGTTGTATGTCTCTATGGTGTTTATTTTTGGATGTGTGTGTGTGGTGGGGGGACACCACACAGATCATAGGGGTGGGTACTTATTGAGGTGATTAAGTTTGACATTGAGGTATGATGTACTATCTCAAAAGATAGAGGCATCACCCATCAATGGACCTAATCACCTAATAAGGACTCCTAAGGCATGATGGGTCTTCGAATATTCCAGAGATTTTTCTCCTATTTTACATTGATGAATAAAGCAGGGTTTATATTAAATGAGTTCTTAAGTTCCTATGGAGCCTCAAATTACATCTAGGGAATGAAATTTCCTGAGAATACTCTTGATTAAAGTAGTCAATGATCATTTCTAAAGATTTTAAGGTTAAACTATCAAAGAATTATCTATATTTAGAAAGTCGATTGAGAAAGTTCAAGGAGAAGACTTATTTTTAGAATTTGAAGGAAATAAGTAGAGAATGCTCATGATACTAGGAAGCTTAGTGTGCATTCCAATCTATCCTATGATTGGGCATTATATATTTAATAGTGAAGAGATTTATTTATTTGAGTTGAATTTTATTAGATTGTTAGGGCTTATGATCCACCAACACAAGGTTGTGGAAATGCCTAAGAGGTGTGGATTTATGCTTATAGCATGAAGGAAAAGCTACCTCGGATCTCTAGAGCTTTAGTATGAGCTAAAACACGACCTAAATCTAAGTGTAAGTGGACATGAGAGTTTATCTCCACAAGAGAGGATAAACTGACTTTGGACTTTTAATGGGCAAGCTAACTCCTCCTACAATTTTAAAACCATGTAGTCCAGTCTTATGAATTGCAAGATAGCTAGGGTAGTTGTTTAGTTGGAAAGAGACTAAAGTCTTAAACCCACTCCCTAAGAGACTAGAGCATGAGTGGTATGAGCATATGACTTAATCTACAAATGTAAAATCTTTTCAAATTTTATTTCATTTTGACAAAGGCATTTGGATTTTTGTATGCCTAAATGTATGATAAATTGGGTTATTAGCCAAATAAGAGAGAAGGTGAAGTCGGTAGTGGTTGCTCTAGGTCAAGGTCCCTATGAGACCCTCATTTTACAAAAGTGACTCAAGATGCATGTATGATGTGAGACATACAACCATATAGCTAAGGATTGCTAAATCTTTTAATTATCTTATTTATATTCTAGGCTTTATGATGAGATTATGAGTTACTTAAAATTTAGTTATGAGTGATTAGTTGGGTAGAAAATTTATTTCATCCTAAGAGCATATCACATCCAGGCCACACATTAAAGCATCAATCATAAGAAACTATGAAAAGCATGCCATTTCTAATATGCAATTTAAACCTAACATAACATCAATCAACTTTATAAACCCAGCATAAAAGAGTAATAGGCCGGTGCAGTCTGGTGCCACTGTATAATTGGAGAAGAGAAAAGATGGGTAGTCGAGCTCTACCATTATACAACCCTAATATGAAAGAATAATTACAATTAGAATGAATACATGTTATGGCGTGTCTTCATTCTTCACTCTTTCATCTTCATTTCTTTGATTCGATTGGTCCCTTCTTTGATTTGGATGTGCTTGCTTCAAAAGCATCATGGGGAACCCTAGGACAAAGCCTTCTAGCCACTGCTCATCCTAATCCCTCATATGTGGTATTATTTTGAAGTAGGGGACACCACATCATAAGGGGTACTTATTGAAGTGATTGGGTATGGCATTGAGGTATGATGTACTATCTCGAAAGATAGATGCATCACCCTTCAATGGACCTAATCACCTAATAAGGACTCTTTAGGCATGATGGGTCTTCGAATATACCAGATATTTTTCCCTTACTTTACATGGATGAATAAAGTAGGGTTTATATTAAACCAGATTCTAAAGTTCTCTATGGAGGCAAGCCTCCATAGTTAATTATATCCTAGGGAATGAAATTCCCTAAGAATACTCTCGGTTAAAGTAGACAATTATGGTCTTTAAAGATTTCAAGGGGAGACTATCAAAGGATTGGTTATATTTAGAAAGTTAATTGGGAAAGTTCATGGAGAATACTTATTTTTAGAATTCAAAGGGAATAAGTAGGGAATGCTCATGATATTAGGAAGCTAGTGAGCATTCCAAACTATCCTATAATTAGGCTTTATATGTTTGAAAGTGAAGAGACTTATTTATTTGAGTTGAATTTTATTAGATTGCTAGGGCTTATAATCCAACAACACAAGATTGTGGAAATGCCTAAGAGGTGAGGATTTATGCTTATAGCTTGAAGGAAACTAGCAACCTCGATACTAAATCCAGGGAGCTTTAGCACGATGCCAAATTATGACCTAAATCTAAGCGGAGAATGGACATAAGGGTTTACCTCCACAAGAGAGAATAAACCGTCCAACTTCTGGACTTATAACCACCTAGAGTGGCCGCTAGCTAACTCCTCCTATGATTTTAAAACCATGTAGTTAGGTCTTATGAAATTGTAAGATATTTGGGCTATTATTAATTTAGAAAGAGATTAAAGTCCTTAAACCCACTTCTTAAGAAACTAGAGTATGACTGGTATGAATAATGACTTAATTTATCAATGCAAAAATCATTTCAAATTTTATTTCATTTTAGACACATCATTTTTCCAAAGGCTATAGGATTTCATATGCCTAAATGCATGATGAAAATAGTTTATGGGCCAAATCAACTAGAAGAAGGTGTTCTCCACCATAAGGGATGCCCTCATAGGTCAAGCATTCCCCTATCATGCAAGGATGGATATCCTTCATTTTTAAGAGAGAGAATATGCATGCATGATGTGAAACATTCAACCATTCAGCTAAGGGGTTATTAAATATTTTAATAATCTTATTTAAGACCTAAGCTTTATGGTGAGGTTGTGAATTGTTTAAAATTTAGTTATGAGTGATTAATTGGGGTAGAAAAAATTAATTTTTTCCTAAGAGCCTAATCACATCCAGGCCACACATTAAAGCATCAATCATAAGAAACTATGAAAAGCATGCCATTTCTAATGTGCAATTTAAACATAACATCAATCAATTTTATAACTACCAAAAAATACTAATAAGCGGTGCGGCCAGGTACCGCCATACAACCCGAAAAGAGAAAAGATGGATGACCTCTACCCTTATACAATTTTGAATATGAAAGAGTAATTAAAATTTTATTAAATGCTATGGGGGTCTTCATTCTTCACTCTTCCATCTTCCTCCTTCTTTTTCTTGATTTGGTTTATGCTTTAAAGGCATCACAGGGCCTTCCAGGACTAAGCCTTCTAGCATTCATCCTGATCCCCCATAGCTCCAATCCTAATTACTATTGTAAAAATTACATTCATATAGAAAAGAGCAAATATTACTACACCTGTAAAATAGAGGTTAGCTAAACACATATACAATCCCAAATAACTATATGTATAATTTGGGCTTAGCACCTACATGGGTAACAAATTTTCTAACTTAGATTATGCTTAGGGGTTAAGCAACCTACAAAGAGAGCATTCATATTTAAAGTAAGTGCCCCCATAAGCACAATCCCCTTCAAAAAATATGATTAGGCTAATATCAACCTACCATCCAGTTTATGAAGCATACATCCAAACATCTAGTCTAAAATAATACATCAAAAAATAAAACATTCATCACATCATGCACCGTCCTAACTTAGGACTAGAAGTGGTGACTAAATTCTAATGTTTGTGCTAAGGCCTCATGTGGTACATCTTACTAAGCATTAGAGGTATGATTTTTTTTAAAATGTGAGAAGATATTTAATTTTACATAAGGGTTGGTTTCACTTGAAATTGTTTAACTGATTTATGAATTTAATTTGTATTTTATTTTGTTTCATATGATTTAAACTTAGTAACTAAGTTTTATAAAGAGAGAAAAGAGAATTTCCCTCTTTCATCCCTACCTTAAGCCATTTTCTAAAGCACATTAATTTGATTTAGTTCTCTTCAGTGATAGCTTATTAAATGATTTAATTAATCCTAAGTTTAGGTTCACTTTAAATAATCCTATTTAATATGAAAGATATCTTAAGATTAATCTAATTGAATTACTACCACATGACATATATTAAATCATTCATTTCTATCACATGTAACATGCATATGATTTGATCTTAAGTGTATCTATACATGCAACATATTTAACACACTTAAATGATGAAGGTATGTGTATGTTTAGAATTTATATTTTATTTGATTGAATTATTTAAACATATTAATTTCAAGCTTTATCCAAATTCTTATACAAAAGGCATAAGAATGAAATTGAATAGGTATGTCGTTGTTAGAGTAAGATAACCAAATGACCTCCTTGGCTAGCTAAAGCCTCATATTCCAGGATGTCTATATATAGTTTGCATTCAAACATATGCAAAGTTGTATACAAGAACATAAAGTAAACTCCATCATATGATAATTAATTTAACCACTTAGTCAATTATGAATGCATGCAATTTTAATATAAAGGGATTTTCATTCATTAATCACATATACATACACATGTATAAAGAGATATAAACAAGTAAATGCCATTGTTAAACTAGGAAGTGGTGTCAAATGACCTCCTTACTAAAACCAGATTCGGATGTCGAATATATACTTTATTTTCTTGAATACACATGAATGTATACATAAATGAAAGAAAGAAAACCATGCAAATATTATATTTTTTTATTAAATCATACATATATATATATATATATATATATATATATATATATATATATATATATATATATATATATATATGAATTAAAGCTCTATCCAAATTCTGATGTTGAAACACATAAGAGTGAAATAAAATGGGTATGTGCCATTGTTAAACCAAGCAAATCAGGTAATTAAATGACCTCCTTGGGGCTAGCTAAGCCTCATATTCCCAGGATGTCCAGACTATATACCCATTACCATTCAATCTTATATAAATCAACACATGAATAGAGGGAGGAGAACTCAACATTCATACACTTAAGTTATAAGCACATGCATTTCTTATGTCTTTATAACTAGCATCATAACACATAGTATCATTCATTTATAAGCTTTTGAAAAAATACATTTGGATTTAATAGTGATATACACATATATTAAATTAAATCAACACATTAGCTTTCATGAAATCCATTTTTTATTTTACTTGATTTTGAAAAGATGGATGCATAATTTCAAATGACATACAATATCTAACATGTTTGGAAAAGGAATAATCAAATATAAGCATGTGATTCATTCAACCAAACTAGTTCATAAGGACAATCATATTAAATAAAACTATTTAAAAATAAACCAAAGCTTTCTTAGTATCATTTCTTTTTTTAATTTCATGTTTTAATTTGATTTAAGGATATGAGGAAGATGTTTGCTGATCCTAACCCATTCCCATGTTTGTTAATTAATTTGGTTTAATAAAATATAATTAAGTTGATTTTATGGGTTAATTAAGTTGTGGTATGCATTAAATCTATTAATTAACCCTTTCCTATGTTACCTTAGCATAATTACCCAAATAATTATGAGCCAACATGATATGCATAAAATAAATTTGCAATGACCTAAGAAATAAGGGGCTAATGCAATTGGCTCATGATTAAAGGTTAATTAGCTAAGAACTTATAAGTACTCTTATGATTTTCCACACGTGGGTTAACCATAATTTCCTTAAGACCTCCTTAGGTTATTGAACACCTAAAGGTCTACCTAAGATTTACTTAATTAAAATTTGATATGATTATGATTTCAATTTAATTAATTAAGTAGTTTAATTAATTGAGTCGTGATTGATTTAATTGATGAAATGAACTTAGGGAAATAGATTATGAAGGAGGCCCTAACCTTATCCTATGGGTTCATTCACTGTTGAATAATGATTAATAAAATTAATTAATTTGTTATTATTCATGGGATTAATTAATGATTAATTAACTTAAAAGATTAATTAAAGCTTGATTAGTCAATTTCCCTAATTAATTAAGCAATAAATCTCAAGAAAATCATAGGAGGCAGAGATCATCCCATTAAATTAACCCACAAAGTTTGGGGTTAATTACTTAAGTAATTAAGAAATTATTAAGCTAATTAATTTTTTAATTAAACCCTAATTAAGCCTTAATTATTATCCAAAATTAATTAAGAACATATTTAATAAATTCTAATCTGAAATACCTTTAAAATGAGTATTTATTTATATTTTTTTAAATTTTTCTATAATTAGTTATGATTTTTATAAATTTCAGCCATTAAAACACATTAATTAAGCCTAATTAACCCTTAATGTAGGCACATGGCATACGCAATCTGAGGTTATTAAAAATAATCTACCTATGCTGGTGGGGCGACGCTTTCTCATCGTTCGGATCTAAGATCGGACCCATGATTAATCCCGTGGCTTAGATTAAATTTGATCATCGTCCATTCATCATACTGGCGTGATCTATCATCATGTAGTGAGGAGAAGCAGTTCTACCATTGTTTCGTGATCCAGCTCACCGGATGGACTCAAACAGATCCCACACCTTCGAAGGATCCAAAGGGATCCAACTAAGATCACACCATGCAAGTTTTCTTCAAAAGCTCTAAATCATTTTTTTACCCAAGGTCGGTTTAATGGCCTCAGAGCTCAAGACCGGCGGTAAATCCGATTGAGGAAGCTTCATTTAGTGGAGACAAAGCCTTACTAATTAGCATAAGCTCCAATTTGAGGTGGATTGCTCGGAAGATCAATACCCGAAGTGTGGGAGGCGGGCATTGATCGAAGTCCACCCTCCGGTCATCGGGAAGCTTGGGGGATATTTTGTTCTTGCTTGATTAGCTCCAAGGATGGTGTGTACAAAGTTAATTGCACTTTGATTATGGTTTGAGCAAATGAGATCGAATGGGGGAGTGCCCTAGTTTGGGTAAGCTCGATTTTGGGATTTTTAGTGATGGGATAGCTTGGGGATCACTATGAAAGCTCTGGGAAACTAAAAAAACCCTAAGGAGCTCACTGAATGCTTGGCAGCTTGATTTGGACCGAAATGAAGAGGGGGTATACCTTGGAACAGACAACATGATCCATTTGGCTATGGTTGTTCACCAGATGGCCACTGGTTGTGAATCTCCTCGTGGCTCATTTTATTGGGCAAGGCTTGGGAGGTGGTTGCCAAGGGGGATAGTGGGTGTCCTTCAACTTTTCAAATGCACTAATGAGGGAGGTGAGGTAATTTACCTCCCATGAGTCATGGCTGACCCAACCACCTTGGGTGGGTTAGCTGTCTAGGAGCCTAGGTGGACCAATGGGAGGATTCCAAGTGGCCAAGGAAGGGAATTGACCATTTACATGGGTGATTTGTCTCATATGATACCCATGGCCCAAGGGTAGGATGGTCATTTGGCATAGGATTTTATTTAGGTAGATTTGAAATAAGTCAAAAGTAGGTTTGGTTTGAGAAGGTGAACATGGAATAGATTTAGGCTATAGGGTAGGTGAATCATCATGATCCCTAAGGCATAACCTAATCCTATGGTTAGCCCTTCTAAGACTCTAAGCTTAGGTTAAGTGTTTACCTAATTACTAGAAGTATCTTATGACTAGGGAAGTCTTAATGTCTAGAAGACTCCTAAGTCTAAGATAACGAGATTGAGAACTCACTCCAAAAGTGAGGTTATCACCATAGCACTAATCCTAATTCCTATTACAAAATTACATTCATATCGAAAAAAATAAATCTAACTATACCTATAAAATAAAGGTTAGCTAAACACACATACAATCTCAAGTAGTTATATGTATAATTTTGACTTAGTACCCTACACATGGGTAACTAAGTCCACCTGCCCTAACTTGGATTATTCTTAAGGGTTTAAGCAACCTATAAGAGAGCATTTATATTTATTTTTAAGCATCCCATCATGCCCGAGAGTTCTTATTAGGTGATTAGGTCCATTGAAGGGTGATGCCTCTATTTCAAGATAGAGATATCATACCTCAATGTCATATGATCACTTCAATAGTAATACATTTGCATGGTGTCCCCATACATCCAAAATTAAACATCACATAAGTACTCTTATGGTTTTCACATGTTGTTACTAATTTCCTAAATACCTTTAGGTTATTAAACACCTAAAGACATACTCATGTTTAGATTAATCAAGATCTGATGTGATTATGATTTTATTTTTATTAATGAAGCCAATTAATTAACCAATTAAAACCTTTGATTATGTCATTTTAATTAATCTTTCTTTTAAATGAAATGGACTTGGGAAGAAGATTAGGAAAGAGGTTCCTATCTCATTTCCCATGCTCACTCACTATTCAACAATGATAACATGCTCAATTAGTTAATTTGATTACTAATTAGGGTGTTAATTAATCTTTTAATTTAAGAGAGTAAAGCTTAAATGAGAAAATTTATGAGGAAGAGATCATCCTATTAAACAATCTTAGAAAGTTTAGAATTAATTACTTGAGTAATTAAGAAGTAATTGAGTTAATTAAGTTTGCAATTAAACCCAAATTAGGAATAAATTACTATTCAAAATCAATTAAAATTAATTTTAAATGATTCTTCTCTAAAATATCTTTAAAATGAATATTTATTTATATTTTTTGATTTTTTTATGATTTGTTATAAATTTTGGAAGGTTTAGCCTTTAAAATAATTAATTAGCCCCAAAGCCTAATCATGTGCATGTAGCTACAATGCACTTTCCACATAGCACTATATTGGCCACTCTTTTTGCTACGTGGTCGGTGACGGACGTGCTTTGATTTTCACTATCCGATCTTAGATCGGATGGCACAGATCAAACCTACGGTTCCTTAAGGGATAAACACATATAATCTAATGGATTTTATCATGATCGTCTATTTCGATCATGAAGAATAGACGGTGCATGATCAATTGTCCCCTGAGCAATGAGAGATGGACACCATCTGCCTTTCATCACTCGATCTATGCTCACCCGAGCTTAGATTGATCGGAGATCGACCCCACACCTTTGCATGAAGGATCTGAGGAGATCCAATGGTCAAGATCACTTGACATTCAAATTTCCTTCATAAAGCTCCAACAAAAACTTTCCAAATCTCAATTTTAATTGAATTACATCACTAGAGCTCAAAATCAAAGGCGAATTTGATTGAGGAAGCTTCGTCTAGTGGAGACGAAGCCCTGTTGAGCAACACATAAGCCAATTCCTCACCATTCACTTGATGAACCAAGATCTATCAATTTGGAGCTCGGTGTTGATTGAACTCCTACCTCTGGTGGTCGAGAAGGTCAGGAAGTGATTTGTTCTTGCTCGATGAGGGGTGGGTAAGAGGAATTTTGATTTGGTTGAGTATTGGTGGAGTTGGGATTGGATGCCCTATTTTGGAATAATAGAATCTGAGCTTGGGATGGCTTGGAATGCTCTAGGAAAGCTTTGGGAGTTTCAAAATGGGCTCTAGGGGTTTCCAAAAGTGTGAGTGTTGAATTTTGATCAAAATGATGGGGGTATATCCCCCCTCCCTTGGATCGAATGGATGAGATCATCCCTCGTTTTCACACGCCATCAAGGTGTAATGGTCATGTTTGATCTTTGGTGGCTCGATTGGCCAGTGGAAGCTCTGGTGGGTGGCTCAAGGAAGCTCTCTCAAGTTTGGGATCCATTGTGTTCGGCTAGTGAGGGAGGTGAGTTCACCTCCCTTTGGTCCAAGGCTGACCTAGCCTACATAGGTTGGGCTAGGTGAGTAGGTTAGACCCTCTTTGCAGTTCTTGATGGCTGCCAAGGGGAGAAAGGAGGGTGGACTTTGCCAATTTTGGCAAAATCCCATATAGGGAGGAGAATCCAAGGGGGATTTACCTTAGGTTGAACCCAATTTAGGTTGGGCTTGGTTTGGGCTGACCCTATGTGGGTTTGGGTCTAGTTGGATTAGGTTCCAATGGGTCTTGTCTTAGTTTAAGTGGGTTTGGCTCAATTTGACCCTTATAGGTAAAATTGGGTTAGGTTGACTAGTTGGTCAAATTGGGTAAAACCAAAGCTTGGGTCAAGTTCAAATGATGATTTAAAGTGTTTTGGTTCAATTGGTTTGAATCAATTTGGCTTAGGTTTATTTTTGGCTCATTTGGATTCATGTAGGTCAAATAGGTCAAGTTGACCAATTTGACTAAATTGGCCAAATTGGTTTATGTTAGGTGTTGATTCATGTTCAATTGGTTAATTGAAAATGATTATAGGCTTTGGTTTCAATCAATTTGGATTTGATTTAGGTTTAGGCCAATTTGACCCTTTAGTTCAATTTGGGCTAAATGGGTTAGTTGACAATTTGGTCGGGTTCTTATGGCTTTGGTCAAGTTCAATAATCAATTTGGAATGAACTTGAGCCATTGGTTGCAATCAATTTGGGTTAGATCATGATTTGACCCAATTTGATCTTTTAGGTCAAATTGGGTCAACTTGGGTGAAAGGGCCAATTGGGTTAGGTTTGGCTCAATTGATGGTCAAGTCTTGCTCAAGTATTGATCTTGGGTTGGTATGAGTCATTGGTTTCACTTGTTTTAGTGTAGGTTGAATTTTGGCTACTTTGGGTTCATATGGGTTAAGAGGGTTGACTTGGTCAAATGACCAAGTTGACTTGGTTTGACCCAATTTATGACAATTGATCACCCTAGGGTGATCAACAATCATATAGGATTTTGATATGTTTAATTCAATCCAATTCAGTTAGATTGAAACTTGGTTCAAATAGGTCAAATTGGTCACCTTGGGTCAAGTGGACCAATTGGGCTTAGTTTAGTTGATTTTGGGTTGAGTTGAGTTTAGTTGAATTTATATATGAGTTTAAGATTGATTTATAATTTTTTTTTGCAATTGGTTCGGGTTCAAATAGATTTTGGTTCATTTGAATATTTCATGTCAAAGGGGTTAGGTTAGGTTTGACTTGGGTTGATTTTAGTTTGGCTTGATGATTGTAGGTTTGATTTATATTTGGGGTGGTGATTGAAGGTATAATTGATTCATGAGGAAATCAATTGAATTTGATGTTTAGATTAGGAGAATTTGGCTAAGTCCATTGAGTTGGGTCATAGGACTTAATGAAGTGTTTGATTTAGTTTGATTTAATTTTGATGATTTGAATGTTATTTCATTTAAATTTGTGAAGATGATTGAAGATATGATTGATCCATGAGAAAATTAATTGAATTTGGAATGATTTGAAGACCAATTGGCTAAGTCCATGGAGTAGGATCATAAGACTTAGAGAAGAGTTTGGTTTAGTTTGATTTAGTTTTGATGATTTGAATGTATATTTCATTTATATTTGTGAAGGTGATTGAAGATATGATTGATCCATGAGAAAATTAATTGAATTTGAGTTTGAATTGGGTGGAGATTTAGCTAAGTTCATGTAATTAGATCATGTGGCTTAAGAGGGATTTTGAGTTTGGATTTGATCATTTGATTTGGATTTGGGTTTGGATGAATTGAATTTTGTTGTGGTTTAAGAAGGTGAACATGTACTGGGTTTGAGTCATGTGGTAGGTAGATCATCCTAATCCCTAAGGGATAACTTAATCCTATGGTTAACCATTATAAGTCTCTAAGTTTAGATTAAGTATTTACCTAATTGTTAGAAGTGTCTTATGACTAAAATGTCTTAGTTTCTAGAAGACTCCTAAATCTAAGAAGAATAGATTGAACTCTCACTCCAAAAGTGAGGTCAACAAAAGTGCCCCCAATAGGTATGTTGTAACTGATAAGGCACACGACACGATAAGCATTGACCGAGGTGATCAACCACATCCAAAGGATTGCAAGTGCTTAATAGAAACCATCTATACATAAACTCGAGAGGTAGACAGAATCACGATCATAGTACAATGCAACTCACCTCATGCCGAGGGTGTAAAAGAGCCAGGAGGATTTGATGGGAACTTCATGTCAAGGACATGAAGAGAGGTCCGCTAGAGGATCACACATGCATGAGATATGACATGTGAAGGGTTTATGCCAAGGGCATAGAAGAATAAAATCTGTTGGAGATTGGTTATATGAACCTTCCACTAGGGAAGTAGGTTCGAGCTATCCGCTGGGGATATAGACTTGATTTTGTTTGTTTGGCAAGCATCCACTGGGGATGAAAATTTTATTTAATTTATTTTAATTTGTTTGATTTGATTTATGGAGGGGAGATCAGCTGGGGATACAAGTTTGAATTTGATTTGATTTATGTTTGATTCAGGGGCATATCCATTAGGGATATAAGCTTGAATCCATTGGGGATCAAGACTGGATTTGATGGATGTAATTTGTGTAAAAGTCATGTGTATTCACTGGGGATATGGGGTTTGATTAAATTTGTTTTAATTTGTTATGGCTCCACCAGGGAGAGGGGTGTGATTTAGCTCCACTGGGGAGAATCAATGTTGGGTTTAATTTTGTTTGATTTAATTTATGGACTCTATCGGTGTGTGATGGATCCAATAAGAAGAAGCCATAAGGGGGCCTTGGCCTATCTTAGATTTGCAAATCCAAAGGGGTAGTCTACTAGTTGTGGGTAGGACTATCCAACCTAAAGGTGGTCATTCGGTGTGCAATGACTATGCTAGGAAGAAAGCGTAGCAGACTTATATCTTCCAAAGTGAGGAATAACTACTGGGGTGACCTATTGGTAGCATAATAAATCGAACCCAACCTAGGGCGACAACTGTGTGAGTGCCGCTGGGGACTTATGTCAACTCAAGAGTAGTCAGAATTAATTTCATGTTTAATTTCATTTGATTCAATATGGTTTGTTTGAACTGATTTAAGTTTGATTTTAATCATGGACCTAGTGTGATGGATCCACTGAGAATCGGCTATATCCTTGACCTATCTCATATTTATAAATCTAAAGGGATAGTCTACCAGCCGCGGAGATATAGCTAACCAACCTATTGGTTGCCTTTTGGTGTGCAATGACTGTGCTAGGAAGAAATCATAGCAAACTTACATCTTCCAAAGTAGGGAACAACTACTAGGGTGACCTGTTAGTAGCACAACAAATCAAACTTGACCTAGAGAGACTACTGAGTGATTGCCGTTGGGGACTTATGTTAACTCAAGAGTAGTCAATGTTAATTTCATTTTAATATGGTTGAATTTGATATGATTTGAATTGGTTTAATTTGGTTATGATTCTTGGACCCTGTTGGTGTGCGATGGATCTACTGAGGAGGGGCTATATTGGCTTTGACCTATCTCAAATTTATAAATACAAAGGGGCAACCAACCAGCTGAAGGGTAGAGCTAACCAACCTAAGGGTCACCTTTCGGTGTGTAATGACTGTGCTAGAAAGAAAGCATAGAAGACTTACATCTTCCAAAGTGGGGAACAACTGCTGGGTGTTGGTAGCACAATAAATTGAACCTGACTTAGCGCGACTACTAAGTGAGTACCGCTGGGGACTTATGTCAACTCATGAGTAGTCAAGCGATTCCTATAGGTGTTTTCACACTACCCTAAGGATAGATGCGGTTTAGAAAAGTTGCTAGAGTGTCCTCCTAATCCATAAGTAAATATATATGTTTTGTTTGTATGTTTACATGGACCCTGTTGGTGTGCGAGGGACCATACTGAGAAGGGGCTACATTGGCCTTGACCTAACTCAGATCTATTGGACCAAAGGAGAATCTACAGATCCATAGTGTAGATTCTCCAATCATAGGGGTGGTTACTAGGAAAGGAACTCTAATTGGTAGTAACTTCGGGTAGTGTTAAATGGGGTCAAGGTGATCTAAATGGAGTGCCCACAAGGGAGGTGCTACTAGGGGCATTATCATGACCCTTAAAAAGAGAGCCTATAGGTGTACGGTGGCCAACTCAATGAGCAAGCGTAGCAAACTTATATCTACCATGAGTGGTGTATCCACCGAGTGGGTCGCTATCAGCATAGAGAACACCAACCAACCAAAGGTGTCCATCGGTGTGTGATGATCAATCTAAGAAGAAGGCATAGTAGACTTACATCTTCACAGACAAAAATGATCATCAGGATAGTCTGTCATTAGCGGGATAGATGCTATTCGACCTAGGGTGACTACTAAGCGGGGAGTCCCGAGGAAGGACTGGACCCAGACTTAAAGTTGTCAGGAGGAAAGAGCCGCTAGGGGACTTATTCTAAACCTCAAATATACTCGACCTAGTCGGTGCTAATCCAAAAGAAAGTAGTACATCTTCTTAAATGAAACCATCATGAGATGGCTTACCGGCCATGTAGTAAGGCCTACCATACTAACAAGGTGCTCATTAGTGAGAATCAATTAAGCCATGAGGAAAGCGTAGCAGACTTACATCCTCCAAAGCAGGAAGACCATTGAGGTAACACACTAGCAAGGTAATGCGTTAGTTTGACCTAGAGCAGCTACTGAGTGAGGGCCGTTGGGGCGTTATCTCAACTAAAAATAGCCCAAGATAAAGGATATGTGTTTGTTTTATGTGTTTGTGTGTAATTTGTGTTTGTGTTATGTTTATGAAGGATGAGATGTTGTTCAGGTCCTTACACCTACCCTAAACACATCATGGTGGATTTGTAGAAAGAAATTCTTTCAACTTGAAGAGATTGGATTTGAAATGAAATTTTCATTGATAATTATTTTCAAACATAATTTTATGGGTAATATTTATTTAGCTAGAGCCTGTTGATTGGAAACATCGGCTCTCCCTTGTGATTTGTAAGTTGATATGATCCTCATTGATACGCCTTCTCTATGGAAAAAAGGCCTTCCCAAGTGGGTTCAAACTTGCCTCCCATCTTACGAAGGGCAACAAACAATCTCCTTAGAACTAAAACAAGCTCTCCTACTTGAAAAGCTCTAGGACGGACCAATTTATTATGAGATTGAATCATTTTAGCTTTGTACAACTCAAGATTTTGGCATGCCCATTGGCATCTCTCCTCCAAACCTTTGAGCTCTTCTAACTTGACATTGTACTCTATTTTGATCTTGCTACCCACAGCTTTCCTTAGTGATGGGAGTTGGACTTCTAATGGTAGAACTTTGGACCCATACACTAAGGAGAGGGAGTTGAGTTCGTAGGTAGTGCGGTAGGCCCACAAAGCTTCAACTAACTGCTTATGCCACTATCATTTGTTATCATCGAGTGTCTTCTTGAGTATATGGATGAGAGTTTTGTTGAAGGCTTTTGCTAAGTCATTTGCTCTCGGATAGTAGATGGTAGAGTATCTCCAATCTATGTTGTGTCTTTGGAAAAAGTTGTTTATTTTGGTGCTCTTGAATGCAGTACCATTATCAAATATAATTTGGTGAGGCACCTTGAATCTATATACGATATGGTTCCTAAAAAATTGGAGCACATGCTGAGTTGTGACCTCTCTAAGCAAAATTGCCTCCACCCATTTGGAAAAGTAATCGGTGGCAGCTAGGATTAAGTGATGACCCTTAGAAGAAGGAGGATCAATCGAACCCACTATGTCAGTACCCCAACACTCGAATGGCCATGAGGCCAATGTTGGGTGTAAAATATTGGGTGGTTGATGTAAGATCACTTCATGTACTTGACATGGGTGGCATCGCCTAACTATATCCATGCAATCTATGATCATCGATGGTCAGTAGTATTCTAGTCTCTTGATCTTGGCTTTCATCTTGAGACCAGATTGGTGAGCTCCACATAATCCAGAGTACACCACGGTCATGATTTTATGGGCTCCGTGTTTGTCTAAATGTAACCAATATGATCAAGGACCGTGATAAGACACCATTAACGAGGGCATAGGAAAGTGCCCTATGCTGATGAGCTTGTGATTTCTCATGAGGTAGTTTTCCTCTATTTAGGTAATCCATGAATGATTGCCTCAATCTAGTTCTTCATTCTTGGCAAGGAAACCTCCCCTTAAAGAGTATTTTTTTTTATAAGTTCAATATCAATAAGAGGTAGGACTTTCATATTTTGGACATATATTGATATGGACTCATCTTCCAGACATGCCAACTCCTTGGCAAGTTTGAGTAAAGCATCTGCTATGACATTTTTTCCTCGAGGAATCTTATAGATGGTGACCTCTGGGATTTGGGCCAACAACTCCATTATATACTTATGGTAATGATGGAGCCTAGCCTTCAAAACTTTATAAGACCCAGCGATTTGGTTGACCACTAGTTAGGAATCCCCAAAGATGTTGATATTATGGATGCTTAGCAATCAGAGCCTCATATTCGGCTTTGTTATTGGTGCACAGATTGGATAGATGATATGAGAATCTTATCACATCATGGTTTGGAGTTAGGAGAACTATTCCTACCCCTGCCTTTCCGGAAGAGTAGATTGTGGTTCTTCTCCCCTTTGAAAGAAAGCAGTACCATCAAAATACATCTCCCAATGGTGAATGCTAGTGTCCCGTAAGTTCATGATTTGTTCATCGAGGAGGTCATCCCTAAGCGGAGAATTAGCAAGAAGTAGGTGTGCTGCTAAGAAATTCAAGTGCTTATCTTTCACCACATGGAGGGGCACGAAAGTGTCAAACTACGATAGGATCATGGACCAACGTGCCAACCATTGGGATAGCATCAACCATGTAATAAGATATTGCAGTGGATTGATCCTAGAGATCAAGTTCACTTTTTGAGAAAGCATGTACTACTGAAGCTTTTGGGATGCAAAGATCAAAGCTAGGCAATGCTTCTCAATGGGTGGATAATTTGCCTCAGCAGGGATTAGACGATGGCTGAGGTAGTTGAGCATCTTTTCCTTCCCTTCATCATTGGTTTGGGCCAACAAAGTGCCAAGGGAATCATCTAATGCAGTGTTGACCTCACTTTTGGAGTGACAATTCAACTCCTCTTCTTAGACTTAGGGATCTTCTTATAGAAATTAGGTGAACACTTAACCTAAGCCTAGAGACTTAAAAGGATTAACCATAGAATTAAGTTATGCCTTAGGGATTAGGATGATCTACCTATCCCATGACTTGAACCCAACCTATGCTCACCTTCTTAAACCACAACCAAATTCAATTCATATTAAACTCAAACTTAACATCAAATCCAAACAAATCAAATGGTTGAAACTTATAATCAAATCAAAAACCTATGCCTACCTTCATGAGTTTAATTTTAATCACTCCAAATTCAATTAATTTTCTCATGAATCAATCATACCTTCAATCATGTTCACAAATATAAATGAAGCCTACAATCACCCCAACCAAATCAAATCAATTCAACCAAGACTAACTTTCCCCATTTGACTTCAAATCTCAAATGAATTAAAACTCAAACTCAAATTGAATTTATATATTCCCAAATCCATATATAAACTAAATCCAAATCAAACCAAAATCAAACCAACTAAACCAAATTGGTCCACTTGACCTAAAGGATCCATTTGAGCCACTTGTCCAACCCAAATTGAACCAAGCCCTAAACCTCATACCATGATTGTTGATCACCCTAGGTTGATCAATTGTCATGTGGTCAACTCAATCAAGTCATTTGACCAAGTCAACCTCTTAACCCATATGAACACAAACTAGCCAAAATTCATTCTACACCAAATCAATTGAAACCATTGACTCCAACCTATGATCAATAATGGAACATGACTTGATGATTGGAAAAACCCAATTGACAAGTTGAATTTGACTAAAATCCAAATTAGGCTAAATCATGATCTAACCAAATTGAGTAATCAATGCTCAAGTTCATTCTAAATTGATTATTGAATTTGTGAGCCATAATCAAATCAATTTGACCATTGGAATTGACCCATTTAGCCTAAATTGAACTAAAGGGTCAATTTTATAAATCAAATCAAAAAAGCCTACAATCATTTTCAATTAACATGAACTGAATCAACACCTAACAAACCATTTGATCAATTTGGTCAAATTGGCCAACTTGACCCATTTGATTACATGAATCCAAATAAGACAAATCAAATCTAAGCCAAATTGATTGAAACCAATTGAACCAGAATACTTCATATCATCATTTGAACTTGACCCAAACTTTGGTTTGACCTAATTTGACTAGTTGGTCAACCTAGCCCAATTCGACCTATAAGGGTCCAATTGAGCCAAACCCTGCAAATGACTCATTGATACTGATCCAACTACCCAAACCCACCTTTGGTCAAAACTAGCCCACATTGGGCAATCCAAGCAAATCTCCCATGGATTCTCCTCCCCACATGGGATTTTACCAAAATTGGCAAAGTGTACTCCCACCTTTCCATGTGGCAGCCCTCAAACACCCCAAATGGGGTCTGACCTACTCACCTAGCCCAACCCATATGGGCTAGGTCAACCTTGGACCAAAGGGAGGTGAGTTAACTCACCTCCCCACCATGGCTGAAACCAATGGACCCAAAGAAATGAGCCCCCCATATGCATTCCACCAACCCATGAGCCACTGGGTGACATACCACTCTGGTGCTGATGAGGGGCTCATAATGAGGGGATGAGACCACTTTGATCCAAACCCCTAGAGACCATTTTGAAAGTCCAGCCCTCCCAAGAAACAAGCTCCCCATGGTTGGATTTCTCAAGAAAAATAGACACCCATTCCTTCAATCCAACTCCCTCATTCAAATTCAAATTAACTTCACACACCATCCACACCTTAAAAGCAATCACTTCCCAAGCTTCTCGACCACTAGAGGTAGGAGTTCAATCAAAATTGAGCTCCAACTATTCGGTTCTTGGTCCACCAATCGAATGAGGTGAAATTGGCTTACGTGCTACTCAACAGGGCTTCATCTCCACTAGATGAAGCTTCCTCAGTTGAATTCACTGACGGTCTTGAGCTTTGGCTAGGTGATTCCATTAAAATCAAGCTTTGGATGATTTTGATTGGAGATTTGTGAAGGAAACTTGCATGGCATGAGATCTTGATTGTTGGATCCCTTTGGATCCTTCGTGCAAAGGTGTGGGCTTATTTTTAAGGCCATCTGAGCTCGGGTGAGCTCGGATCGAGTGAGGAATGGCGGATAGCCTCCATCTTTCATCACTCATGAGATGAGGGATCATGCACCATCCATTCCATGTGATCAGAATGGACAATCATGATTAGATTAGTAGATTTGATTAAGCTCTTAAGAAATAGAGATTAATCATCTAAGATCGACGACGACAATGCGTCCGCCATGTACATGTGCATCGACCTTTAAATAACTAATTCCATGGCGCCACATGAAAAGCGTCGCGTTTAGCCACGTGTCATGGATTAGGCTTTAATTAACTAATTAATTGATTTTAATGGCTGAATTTTTAAAAATTCATAACAAATTATAGAAAAATGCAAAAAATACATATAAATACTTATTTTAAAGGTATTTCATAGGAGAATTTATAAAAAAATATTTTTAATTAATTTTGAATAGTAAATAGAGCTTTATTTAGGGTTTAATTAAAACCTTAATTAGCTTAATTACTCCCTAATTACTCAAGTAATTAATTCCAAACTCTTTGAGATTGTTTAGTGGGATGACCTCTACCTCCCATAATTGTCTTGGGATTTATTGATTAGGTAATTAGGGAATTAATTATTTAAGCCTTAATTACTTTCTTAATTAATCAAGGGATTAATTAACACCCTAATCAATAACCAAATCAACTAATTGAGCATGATAATAACTATTGAATAGTGAGTGGGTAAGGGAAATGAGATGGAGACCTCTTTCCTAATCCTTTCCTAAGTCCATTTCATTTAAAGGAAAGACTAATTAATTTGAGATTAATTAAAGGTTTAATTATTCAATTAAATGGCTTAATTAACCAAATTAAAATCATAATCACATCAAAACCTAATTGATTAAATCATGGGTAGATCTTTATGTGTTTAATAACCTAAAGCCACTTAGGAAAATTATTGTTAATCCACATGTGTGGGGAAATCATAAGATAAGTTTTTAATTTAATTAACCATTAATTATGAGCCAATTACAATAGGCCTCTTTTAATTCTTAGGATCATTGCTAATTTAATCTTCAATTCATATGCATATCATGTTGGCTCACAATTATTTGGATAATTACATTAAGGTAATATAGGAAAGGGTTAATTAATGTATTTAATGTATACTACAACCTAATTAACTCATAAAATCAACTTAATTATATTTCATTAAGATAAGTTAATTAACAAACATGGAAATGCGTTAAGATCAATAAACCTTTTCCTCACATCCTTAAATCAAATCAAAACATAAAGTTAAAAATGGCATAAAGAAGCTTGGTTCACTTTAAATGGATTTATTTAATATGATTTTCCTTAAGAATTTATTTAATTGAATGAAATCGTGTGTTTATGTTTATTTATTCCTTTTCAATTATGTTAGATGTTGTATGTCATTTGAAATCATGCATTCATCTTTTCAAAACTAATTAAACCAAATGATTTTCCTTTATGTAAGCTTCCATGTGTTGGATTAATTTGTAATATGTGTGGCTATTATCACTAATAAATTCAAATCACTTTCCAAAGTTTATAAATCAGTTACATTGATTAGAGTGATGGTGTTTATGAACATATATAGGCTTTGCATGTGCTTATAGCTTAGTTATGTGAGGTAAAGCTTTCTTTTCCTTAATTCATATGTAGTTTTTCATGTATTAGAATGTTAATGGGTATATTCTTGATATGAAGCTTTATTTTTTGGTTAACACTTTTTGATTTTTTACATGTATTTTGGATAGAACTTTAATTCATATGCATAAATTATTCAATCAAATAAAAATACAATCTTTGCATGGTTTTCTTTTCCTTTATTTATGTATACATTCATATGTATTTAAGAAAAGCAAGTATATAGGCTGAACATCCCGGGAATATGAGGCTTTAGCTAAAAGGAGGTCATTTGATTACCTCTTCCCGTTAACATACTAATTTATGTCTGTATACATGCGTATATATGTGTGATTAGTAAATGAAAATCCCTCTTTCTATTAAAATACATGCACATGATTAGCTAAGTGATTGAATTGATTAATCATATGACTTAGAGTTTTCTTTCTTATGTTCATGTGTACAAACATATGTTTGAATGCAAATGGGTATATAGTCTAGACATCCGGATAATACAAGGCTTTAACTAGCCCCGAGGAGGTCATTTGATTATCTCACTTTCCTGGTTTAACAATGGCACGTACCTATTTAACTTCATTCCTATGTATTTTTGTATAAGAATTTGGATCAAGTTTTAAATTAATATGATTAAATAATTTGATCAAATGAAAAAAAATATAAATTTAAATATACACATGTACATTCGTCATTTAAGTATGCTAAAACATGTTGCATCTATAGATACACTTAGTATTAAAATCATACGTATGTTATATATGATGGAAAGAATGATTTAATATGTATCATGTGGTATTAATTCAATTAGATTAATCTTAAGCCTTTCATATTGAATAAGGTCATTAAAGTGAACCTAAACTTAGAATTAATTAAAATGTGTAATAAGCCATTCACTAAAGAACTTAATCAAATTAATATGCTTTAGAAATTAAGTAGGGATGAAAGAGGGTAATCCTCTTCTCTTTACAACACTTAGTTGCTAAGTGTAAATTACATGAAACAATACAAATTATAAACTAAAATTTGCAAATCACTTAAATAATTTAAAGTGAATCCAACCTTCATCTTAACTTGAATATTCTTCCAAACTTAGAAAAATATAACTCTAATGCTTAGTAAGACACATCACATAAGCTTTAACACACATATTCAAATCAAGACACTACTTCTAGCTCTATGTTAGGGTGGTGTATGATGTCATGTATATTTTGCTTTTTGATGTATTATTTTAGACTGGATGTTAAGGTGTATGCCTCATAGCGGATGTTGCCACTCTTAATCATATTTTGGGGATTATGCTTAAGGGGATGCTTAAAAATAAATATGAATGCCCTCTTTAGAGGTTGCCTAAATCCTTAAGTATAATCCAAATTACAGAGTGGGCTTGGTTACCGCGTGTAAGTCCAAATTATAAATATTACTATTTGGGATTGTATATGTGTTTAGCTAACACTTATTTACAAGTGTAGTTAGATTTATTTTTCATATACAAATGTAATCTTATAATAGGAGTTAGGATTAGTGCTATGGGGGATTAGGATGAGCAGTGGCTAGAAAGCTTTATTTTGGTGCCATGTGATGCCAGTAAGCACATCCAAATCAAAGAAGGAACCAAATCATATGAAGAATGAAGACCCCCATAGAATGTATTCATTTTAATTGTAATTATTCTTTCATGTTCGGTTGTATAAAGGTCTACCCATCTTTCTCTTTTTTTTAGGTTGTAAAAGGATCTCGATGATCGACTTTTATTCTTTTGGGGGTTATAAAATTGATTTGTTATGTTTAAATTGTGCTTTAAGATGACATGCTTTTCATAGTTTCTTATGATTGATACTTTAATGTGTAAGCGTTAGGATCATAGGATAAAATAAATCCTCTACCCAACTAATCACTCATAACTAAATTTTAAACAACTCATAACCACCATAAATCCTAGGATATAAATCAAGATGACTAAAAGATTTAACAACTCTTAGTTGTATGGTTGTATATCTCACATCATACATGCATATTCTTTCTCTCTTGACCATGAAGGATCTCCATCTTTGCAAGATAGGGGAATGCTTGACCTGTGAGGGCATCCCTTTTAGTGGAGAACACCTTCTTCTAGCTAATTTGGCCCATAATCCATTTTCATCATGCATTTAGGCATAAGTAACCCTATAGCCTTTATCAAAATGATTGGTCTAAAAATGAAATAAAAATTTGTAAGATTTTTGCATTAGTAGACTAAATCATTGCTCATACTACTCATGCTCTAGTCTCTTAGAGAGCGGGTTTTAAGATTTTAGTCTCTTTCTAATTAAAAAACTACCCTAACTATCTTGTAATTCATAAATCCGGACTATACAATTTTAAAATGATGGGAGGAGTTCCACTCAATGGTTATAATTCTAAATTATGGGTTTACTCTCTCTTATGGAGGTAAACCCTTATGTCTCATTTCACTTAGATTTAGATAGTGCTTTAGCTCGTACTAAAGCTCCATGATTTAGGATCTGAGGTAGCTATTTCCTTCGGGCTACAAGCATAAATCCTCACCTCTCAGGAATTTCCACAACCTTGTGTTGGCGGATTATAAGCCATAACAATCTAATAAAATTCAACTCAAATAAATAAGTCTCTTCACTTTCAAATATATAAAGCCCAATCATAGGATAGATTGGGATGCTCACTAGGCTTCCTAGTATCATGAGCATTCCCTACATATTCCCATTGAATTTTAAAAATAAATATTATTCTTTAACTTTCCCAATTGGCTTTCTAAATATAACCAATCCTTTGATAGTCTACCCTAAAAATATTTGGAGATCCTAATTGTCTACTTTAATGGAGAGTATTCTTAGGGAATTTCATTCCCTAGGATATAATTAACCATGGAGGCTTGCCTCCATAGAAACTAGAACGATTAATATAAACCGCTTATCCATGTAAAGCAAGAAAAAATCTCAGTATATTGAAGATATCATGTCTAAGGAGTCTTTATTATGTGATTAGGTCCATTGAAGAGTGATGCCTTTATCTTTTGAGATAGTACATCATACCTCAAATTCGTACCTGTTCATTTCAATAAACACCTCCTATGATCTACGTGGTATCCCCCCTCACACTTCCAAAAATAAACACCACATATGAGGGATTAGGATGAGAATTTGTAACTTCTTACCACCCGATAGGTAATAACAAATTAATTAAATAAAGGAGATGACCAAATATAAATCAAAAATTTGTAACCTCTTACCACTAGCTTGGTAAAAAGGTTCCTCATATTTGAAAAAAAAAATCAATAAATCAAAATAAAATAAATAAAATCTTCATAAAATTTTCAAAAAATAAACTTACGAGAACTTCACTTGAATTGGCTAAGGGCAAATCCTATTTTGGAAACCAAAGTCTAACAAGATAAAATATAAGTATTTCAAATCCTTTTTTCAAATAAAATTGAAACTCATTTAGCATACCCAAATTTGCTTGAGTTCCCTTTTCAAAATCAAAATAAATATATTGAACCCTTTCAAAGAAATTAACTAACCCCATTTATACTTAAATTTGTTAAATGGGGTTCAAAATTAAAATATACCCAAAACATTTTCAAACAAAATAACTCCATTTAACATTCCCACATTTGTTAAATGAGAGTTTCATTTTCAAAACTAAACCAAAATCAAATATATAATTGAACTCTATTTAACATATTCATATTTTGTTAAATGAGAGTTCCCCAAATTAAAACCAAAAAACCAACATATAATTTGGACTTCACTTAACATACCCAAATTTGTTAAAGAAGGTCCCCTTTTCAAAATCAAAATGAAGTTAAGATAACAAATGAAATTGAACTATTTAACATACCCATATTTGTTAAATGGGAGTTCCATTTTCAAATCAAATCAAATCGAAATATCTACACATTTTGAATTCCATTTAACATACACATATTTGTTAAATGAGAATTCAATAACCAAAACAAAACCATATATCAAACAAACAAACATATATGTGAGTCCTATTTTAACATACCTAAATTTGTTAAGTATGGGTCTCATTTCCAAACATCAAAACATATATTTGAACTATATTTGGCATACCTAAATTTGTCAAATAAGAGTTTGCCTTTGTAAAAGCTAAACAAACAAATAGATATCACATATTTGAACCACATTTAACATACCTATATTTGTTAAATGAGAGTTCTTCCTCTCAAATCAAATCAATATGTCAAACCATCAACATATCAAACAAACAACAAACAAATCATCAAGATAGAAAGTTTTCAAAAATTTCTAAACTTTTAATTACACCCCACTTATTATACTTAAATTTGCAAGATAGATAACAAATACATCTCCAAAGGTCTCTCCAAAATATTTGAACCGCACTCAACATACCTAAATTTGTTGAATGAGGGTTCCAGATCAAATCAAAAAACTTATGGCAAAGTCTCTCCTCAAATCTCCAAATCTCTCTAACATAATGATCCCCACTTAGCATACTTAAATTTTTAAGTGAGGGTTCAAATTCCAAAATCAAATCAAGAGTCAATGATTCAAATCAACAGTTCAAGGTAAGGGTCTAATTCAGTTCTATTTTGACAAATATAGAGATACCAACCCAGTTTCCTTTTCTTTTTTATGATCAGTCTTTAGCCATGTTTGTCGGCAAGATGATCTTCTTATTCCCATATGGTGTGGATCGAGCCATACTCACCACTACCACCATGCATGTGATTCAGTTTGGGTGTGGCTTTGAGGATGTTAGAGTCACTGAGGGCCGACCCTCACAATAGGAAAAGTGGCGAAGCCACTTCTCCCACATCTTCGATCCACGAGTTCCCCTAAGAGGAAAGGTTGTACCACACCTCCGTGGTGCTAGTAAAGACAGTAGTCTTTGATACTGATCGCTATAGTTCCGTGAGGGTTAGCACCATCCATTGTTCCCCTAGAAGGCTATCTTAGCATGAAGTCCTTCCAGAGGTTGGTGCTAGTCCCTCTCCACCCCACTCACCATGTGATGCAATAAAACAAGGTTAAGCAACACTGAGCATGAGATGAAATGAATCGGCCTATCATGGTGGATGGTTTCTCATGAGACCTCCACTCGAGTTAGGTTCCCCACTTAGCTTTGGAAGGAGGAGGACACTATAAGTTGACATCACCACCATCACCTATAGATGACACTGGATAGGAAACCCTATGTGCCCTCTGACATTCTACATTTGACGAGAATTATGATGAAATCAGGCTTCATGCATGATTTGAGGTGTTTGATCCCTAGCGGTGAGTTAGATTCAGAGATAGCACAGAGGCTAAGTCACCAAGTCAACAAGAGGAGGAGGAGAATTATGGGTCCATGAGACTTTTTAGGCCAAAATCAATCATTCAATCAATTTTGGCTGCTTCATGTGGGAGATCTCGGGTAGTGGGAGTTATGACCATCGAGCCACTCTTACACCATGAGTCCAACTTAGCATCTACCATCCTGCCACCCCATTTTAGAACCTTCTTGGTGATGCTTAGGGTACCTCCATCCATTCCACCGTTAGGTGAATCAGATCACTTATTCCACCTCAATCATGGTTAGAGAAATTTCCATCATCACCACCTACATTGTCGGAAGAGAAAGGGAGGGATCAGACAGTCCCCTGGTTAGAGCGGTGGGAGTGACCCCACAAAGCAGCGTTTAGTCTATATCTGATCATGGTCCCTTATTTAGAGCAGACTATTCACTGAAAAGCGGTGACATCATTCCTAGAAGACATCATAGGACTATCCTCTAGTCAGAGATTGGTGGCTGATCATTTCGAGGAGGATAGTCATTTTTGATCATGAAGATGACATGTTGGATGATATAAAAGTCTGCATGTCCTCATCAGGGATCAACATAGTCGAAGGTCCAGCAGACACCTCTCACTTTCCGATCCTCTCCACCACCAAATAGAGGATGATCGATATATAGGATGGAAGAGGAAGTGAGTTGATGGTAGTGGTTTTAGCATTATAAAACTAGCTCTAGTCTCAACCTTCTCCAATATAGTCTCCTAGAGTTGGTACATACCTTAGACCATCCTAGGTGCACTCAAGATTGACTGTAGTTTGCATAGAAGAGCAAATAGCACCTCCATGCATGAAATATCAAGCATATGGTGAAAATAGCAAATGAAGGAGAGGCGTTGGCACAAACCACGAGCTCATCAATTCTAAAGGGTAGATCATAGAGGAATTGATGTAGTTTATCCCCATTTGGCACCATCCTTCAAGATCTTTGATGGGTGGGAACCCATGGCAACATATTGCACATTTCAGAGTATTCAATCCTTTGATGCACTAGTTCGACTTTTTTATAATAGCGGGGTTGTATTTGATTATGTGAACTACTTAATGGTTTGGTGAAGACTTTTCTTTGAGTTGGAGCATCTCTTCATAAAGAGAATTGTTGGAGCTTAGAGAGTGATTGTGGTGACCACATTGCAAATAGAAACCCAGAGTCCCTTGTTGATTACATTTCTGGGTGGTGCAACAGCATGAAATACAAAATAGATATTTAAATAGGATGCCCTTGAGATTCAGCTCAAGAATATCCATGGCCCGGGTGCCTTTATGCTTAAGGGCTTTACCATCAAAACCTTCTAGAAATTAATCAATAAGGAGCTAGCCATAAGAGGAAGCAATATTTTCCTTCAATCATCTACCACTTCTGATGGTTATTAGGAAAATTGTGCCATGGATAGAGAAGCTATTCAATATGAGAGACCATGAGCTCAGACCTATACCTTCTACACCATGTCATTACATCATATGATTCTCAAGAACCCATGGCCATTGCCACCAAAGCGATTTATGACATTCATATCCACTGGTGTTTCCACCTACTCTAGATAGATTGAATAAGCCAAATTCATTCATAGGAAGATCTTCAAGAACCTCTTGAAAAACACTTTTAGTTAGTCTAGAGACCATGAAGTGGGCAAGAGCAATGATCCTAGCTAACTCTACCACTTTGCATGTTAGGCCATGTCTTAAATTGTATCACTTTTAAGATTACTTGGCGTATCAATAGCCATAGTTATCTAAGGAATACTTATTATAACAACCATCATTTTGTTAGAGTAATCCGATACTTGTGATCTCTTAAGATCAAAAAACATTGGGATATCTCCTTGTCTACCTCTAAAAGATCATTACTAAGATCAAAGATTTCCTTATGCCTGAAGCATCTCTCAACACTAAGGAAGGTTCTTTGCAAAGGATAACTTCAGAATGAAGAAAGCACACTTGGGATAGTTTAGTAGCATGTGACATCGATCTAGTGCTCCCTCATATACTACACTTCCTTTGCTTGGTCTCTTCTCGGATTGTATAGCGGATAAAGCATCAAATCCCTTACTCTCACTTTACATTTCTATTATGTATCTCCACCCAAAAGAAATCAATGAAGAAAGATTCTTATATCTTGTCTACTTACATCTAGATTTATTCTATAAAGCTCTCAGTTTAATAATAATAACTCTAATAGTTCGATCCTTTCCTTTTTATTAGTGGACTTGCCTTCTCTAAATTGGTGGTTCCTCTTAAGATTGACTTAGTCATCCAACTCAAGGATCCCAAGAAAGAGGTATATGATAAGAAGTAGATCTTTCCATGAACTCACCATTTCAAGATGTCGAAGTCAACTTATGTAGTGGCAAGTTCTACCTCTAGGTAGCTCCTCAAGATAAGGTAAATAAGTCATTCCTAAGAGAGCGATAGCCCATGAGATGCTACCTATTGATATGTGGAGGACCAAGCCGATTACAATATCCTAGCTCATCAAGAAAGTTGCCTAATTAAGCATATATGATGCCTTTGTCATCAAAGAGATGAGGAATCTCTAATCAAGGCCTTGCTTGATCCAGATATATATACTTAGTCGTGACCACTTGGAGAGGCATACCACTCAAGGACATCTTAGGGTTACATTTAGAGGCAGACTTACTTGGGATGATCAACCACCCTCTTTACATTACAATGGATGTTGGCTCATCCGAGTTTTGGTTGACCTAGGTGCATCAGTCAATATTATGAGCCTAATAACCCTTACCTACTTGAGGATTAACATCTCTAAACTCCAAAAAGAGAAGATGATGTTGAGAGAATTCAATGAACAAGGTGAGAGGGCCATAGGCTACATAGTATTTCCACTGAAGATAGATGATTGGCAGAAGTTTCACATTATAGACTGATACATCCCATCTTTACTTGGGAGACCGTGGATACACAAGAATAATGGTTCCATCCTCTCTACATCGATGCAGTTCATGAGAGGTGGGATCGATACTTTGTCAAGGAGATCTCAAGCCATTACAATTCATGAGGTTGAGATATGAGGGCGACTACTACCTCTCCCAAAATCAAAATTTATCCTTAGAACTTAGTCAAAATCCCCATGTGGGAAAGAAAGAGAAAAGAAAGAAGAAAAAAAGGAAAAAAAGGGAAAGAAAGAAATAAGGGAGCGAAATAGACTCAAGGAGGATGTAGAGCTAAGATTAGATTCCACCCAGTTAGATTTTCAAACATAGATAGAATACCTCCACCAAGATAATGAAGAGGCCAACAATCCCAAGGGTGGAAGACCTCCCTTTGCCACCCATAGAGATATGTCCAACTACATGCTATCCATATGACTTAGAATCAGTTTGAGGATGAGTCTTCTAAAAATGCCATCTAGTTCTTCTCATGCAAATTCCTTTGGGTGGCACTTGAGCTAGACAATAAATCTCCAAAATAAAGCTTAGTGTCCAAGTCTCATATAAAGCATCATCATTGTGAACCTTAGCTCTAACACTTTCTCTTAAAAGTTGAGGTTTGGTAGTTAAGGAAGCCCCTAAGTTATCCACAAGTGTGAAGACTCAAAGGTTCTTTCTAGGAGCATCATCCTCAAGTCAAAAAGTTGATGCTTGAGAATGATTCATATAAAGATTTAATATAATCACCTCTTGATTGGTAATTGCCTTATGTTCTAAATCTAAGAAATTAATCCCACATACTTGGTCAAACATGTGCTACTTTGAAAGAATAGAAAACACAATACAAGAACTATTAATCAAGACTGGACTAGATTGACATAGTTAGTCCATTGATGATGATTTCACTTAGTCCGCCAAACATTTGGAATCGATAGGTTCTTTTTTAAACCACATCAACTCATATGAGGAAGTGTGCTTAGAAACTTTAGATGATCCAAATTCTTTAAAGTCAAAGATGCTACTTGAAGAGAGATAAAGTCAACCATTTGAGCTCAATAAATCAACGGCGAAGAAAATCTCATACATCATTCCTTGTTGAGTGAAACTAAAATGAATGAAGCTACTCATTGAGTTTAAGGAATGCTTTGCATGGAGTTATGAAGAGATGCCTGGGTTGGCTCCTAATGTAGTTGTCCATAAACTAGCAATAGTTCTAGTCTTAACCCTATCAAGCAAGCTCCTAGGCATGTGATTAGACATTGAACAATGTTTTTTAAAGTCAATAAATTGATGCTAGTTTTATGAGAGGAGAAATACCCCATTGTCAATGTCTTTCAATTAAGAAGAAGAATGGTCTAATTTCATATCATTATTTTGGGATAATAAGGCATGTCAAAAGATGAATTTCCACTTGTCATCAATAATGGTGAGACATTATCTCATCTCATGCGTCTTCTCTTTCATGGATGTTTGGCATAACCAAATAAGATGGCCCCAAAGATGAAAAGAAAAACTACTTTTAGAACCTGATCTCTTTTGCTATAAGTCATGCCTTTTTAGATTAAAATGTTGATCATACCCGGTCCATGACTTGAAGATGAACTCATTTATCTTCATGTCAAGTGCTATGTTGATGATCTCGTAGTCAAAAGTAAAGAAGAAGACATCTCTTTGACTTGAGTAGTTTTCAAACAATTGAGATAATTTAACTCAAATGAACCTTGTGCATTTAAGTAGCTTTAGGAAATTCTTGGGTTTGTTATCAAACGATAATCAAATTGATCAGAAGATCAAAGTGATTGGAAATGCCACCCCTAAAAGTTTAACTCTAAGATCATTCCAAAGGAGATTGGTGTATTTAGGCACTTTATATCCAACATATTAAGATGCTAGCCATTTCAACACTTGTCAAAAGATGCCAGTACAAATGGGATGACAAGTGCCATGCCTTGAAGACATTAAGCACTACCTAATGGCCTAGTTCTAGAAGATCATGCAAGCCTTTGATACTCACTTCATTAGATGACTCCCTTCTTTGTTGGCCAAGCCAATGAGAAGGAAAAAATGCCTCTACTATCAATAGTCTAATCCTTACAAATTATCCTCCCATTTAGAAACATTGCCAGGTTTGATCTTTGCATCCAAAACTATGGCGTCATGCTTTTATAAAGTGAACTTGATCTCTGATCAATCCACGAATATCTTTATGACCCATCATGCTATCCATATGGTTGTATTGGTCATGATTCTCTATGGTGGTGAAAGGATCTTATTTCTTAGCACCCACTTCACCTTCTCGCTAATGATGCTCTCCCATGAATAAATTATGAACTTAACACTAGCATTCGCAGAGGTATTTGATGGTGCGGCTTCAAAGAGGAGAATAACCAATCTATTCTAAGAAGCAGAAGTTCTCATACTCCGTCACATGATGAGATTCTCAAACCATCTCCTTTCTTCCACAAGGAACCCAATGAGGCATTATGGTCAGAGTTCAACACTAAGCATCCTTCATCTTTGGGATTCTCGCTATTCATCAACTAAATCAATGTTACAAGATTCTAAAGCCCAAACTCCATCATTATCATAAACCATGGGTTGTTGGCCCAAATCCTTACCATCTATGATCTCTCGAAAGAAAATGTTATGGTAGATGCTTTCAAGCTTCAAAAGAGTTCATGTAAAGATGAGTCCATATCAATAAGGGTCCAAAAAAAATATTATCAATGATAGAACACATCAAAGTATCTCTTTAAGGAGTTATCCAAAAGGGATGAGAATTTGGAGATAACCATTCATGGATTACCTAAATAAAGGTAAACTACATAAGAGAAGTCACAGCTCATCAGATGAAGCAAAACACTTTCTGCCCATGTAGATGGTGTCTTATATGGCTTTTTGATCATATGGTTAGATTGTTTGACAACAAAACCCATAAGATCATGATCGCACTCGATTATGTGGAGCTCTGTCACCTAAATCAAGATCAACTAGGATACTATGTCACCATGATCATGATTATGGATATCCATGATGTGATCAATCAAGTACATAAGTGATCCTATAGAAACCACCCAACATTTTACACCCAACATTGATTCTCATGGCCATTCAGTGTTGGGTATGCTAATTGGGTCCAATCGATCCTTCTTCTTCCAATCATCGGTTCTCACATTTATTATTACTTTCCAAATGGGAGACTATTTAAAGCAAGATGTCACATTTGATTCTTGAGCCATATCTTATATAGATTGAGCCTCACAAATTATATTCAATAATGATATTTTTGTTGTAGCACCAAGGTCACAACTTTGCAGATCATAGATTGGAGATACTCTACCATCTACTATAGGGAAAATGGATTAGTAGAAGCCTTCAACAAAACTCATCCAAATACTCAGAAGACATTAACAAATGATAGTGGCATAAGTTTAGAAGCTTTGTGGGCCTGCACTACCAATAACTCAACAGCTTTCTCCTGTATGTGTCCAAAGCGTTCTATCATTAGAATTCCAACTCCCATCACTAGGATACAGTCAAGATTGATAGAGTAAAATGCAAGTCTAGAAGAGCTCAAAGATTTACCAAGAGTGCCAAAACCTCGAGTTGTATAAAGCCAAAATGATTCAAGCTCACAACAAGTTGGTCCGTCCTAGAGCTTTTCAAGTAGGAGAGCTTGTTTTAGTTCTAAGGAGACCAATTGTTGCCCGTCACAAAATGGGAGGCAAGTTTGAACCCACTTGGGAAGCTCTGCCATAAAAGCAAGGATCATATCGACTTATCAATCATAAGGGAGAGCTCCTGATGCTTCCGATCAACGGGCACTTCTTAAAGAAATATTATCCATAAAATCATGTTTGAAAATAATTATCAATAAAAATTTCATTTCAAATTTTATCTCTTCAAATTGAAAGCATTTTTTATCTAATCATGATGTGTTTAGGGTATGTAAGGAACCAAGGTCATCCTATCCCTCACACAACACAAACATAAACTACACACAAACACATAAAATAAACACATATCTATCTCAGCTACTTTGAGTTGAGATAACCCCAAACACTCACTCAATAGCTACTTTAGGTTAGGTCAATTCACTACCTAGCTAGTGTGTCTTCCCAGTGGTCTTCTCACTTAAGAGGATGTAAGTACTCCTTTCTTCGACTTGACCGCTAGACACGAGCCTTTTATATGGTGGCTTCTTGAAAGCATAGCTACCTCATGATGGATTCATTTATGAAGATGTAAGTCTTTCCTTTCTTCTTGGACTAGCCTGCACCTGGGTTGAGTATATTTGAGGTTTAGGTAAGTCCCTGGCTCCTTTCCTCTTAACTACTTCAAGTTTGGGTCTGTCCTTCCTGACTCCCTTAGTAGTCACCCTAAATGGATATCATCTTTCTCATGGACTATCTCAATGATCATTTTGTCATAAATGCAACACCTTCTTTTAGATTGATCACCACATGACACCTTAGGTTGGTTAGTGTTTCTATCTTGATAACCCACTCAATGGATACACTCTGCAGATGTAAGTCCTACACTTTCTCTCCTTGAGTTGTCATTACACCTGGGCTTTCTTTTTTGGGATGATAAGTCACCTCCCTTATGGGCACTCTATTTGGATCATGTCTACGACCATTTAGACATTAGCAGTTACTCGGATTGGACAGTTCCCATTTCCTAGTGACCCCCCCTATGGTTGGAGAGTCCATACTATGGATGTGCAAATTCTCCCTTGGTCCAATAAATCTGAGATAGTTCAAGGCTGATATGACCCCTCCTCAGTGTGGTCCCTCACACACCAATAACGTCCACACAAACATATAAACAAAACATATATATTTGCTAGGATTAAGGACACCCCAGGTACCTTTCCTAGCATGCATCCTATCTTTAAGATAAGTTCAAAACTCCTTATAGAATATTATTCTTGAGTTGTAAATCCCCAATGGCACTCATTGATCTTATTTTGATTTGTTGTGCATCCAAATCGCTTGGCTGTCCCCACTTTGGAAGATGTAAGTCTGCTACATTTCTTCCTATGACCATTGCACATGAAATCCTTAAATTGGTTAGTCTTACCCTACAATTAGTAGACTACCCTTTGGAATTGTAAATCTAAGATAGGTCAAGGCTCATGCAGCCCCTTCTTAGTGGATTCACCTTTTAGAGTCCATCAATTAAATCAACCAAAATTAAACCCAATCATTCTCCATGGAGCTAAATCAAATCTTCATCCCTGGATGCTAAACAAATTAAATCCATATCCTCAATCTAAACTCCCTTGGAAGGTTCATATAAATCCCTGAATCTTCCTCTTCATGCCTTGGCATAAACCCCTCACATGTCATATCCATGGGTTTGATCCCCTAATCTCTTCATGTCCTTACATGAAGTTCCCATCAAATCCTCAACTTTTGTGCCCTTAATGAGTGAGTTGCGCACTAAGATCATGATTTTATGTACCTATTGGGTTTAGGTTTAGATAGTTTCTATTAGCGCTTGCAACCTTTTGGTGGTTGATCTCTCATCAACTCATATGTCTTTGGTGTGAATTACACCACATGGGGTCATTGATCTCACTTTTGGGTGAGGATTCAATCCCTCTTCTTAGACTTAGGGATCTTCTAGATATTAAGGCTTCCTTAGTCATAAGATACTTCTAGCAATTAGGTGAACACTTAACATAAGCCTAGAGATTTAGAATTAATCATTGATTAGGTTATGCCTTAAATTAACATCTACCTATCTGAATGACCTCTTCACCTTCTTAAACCATAACCAAATTCAATTCATATCAAACCAAAACTCAACATCAAATCAAAATCAAAATCAAATGGTTGAAACTTATAATCAAATCAAAACCATTCTCAAGTATACCTTCATGAGCTTAATAACCAAATTTGCCTCCAAATTCTAAATTAAATTAATTTTCTAACAAATCAATCCACCTTCAATCATGTTCAATATAAATTCAATAATCAATCAAATCAATTCATTTCAAACATTGAAATTCAAATGAACCAAAACTCATCAAACTTAAACCAATTGCAATTGAATTTATATATCAATCCCAAATTCATATATAAACTCAACTAAATCCTAATCAAACCAAAATCAAGCCAACTAAACCCAATTGGTCCACTTGACCCAAAGTAATCTAAAGGACCCATTTGAGCCAAACTTCAATCCAACATAAATTGGGTGAACCAAGCCACCTAAATCTCATACATGATTGATCACCTTGGTTGATCATTCAAAGTCAAACCAAATCAACTTTGTCATTTGACCAAGTCAACCCTCTTAACCCATATGAACCCAAACTAGCAAAATTCATCACATCAAATCAATTGAAACCATTGACTCACACACCAACCTATGATCAATAATGGAACATGACTCGACCATCAATTTTGCCAAATCCAACCCTATTGGCCTTTGACCCAAGTTGACCTAATTTGATCGAAAAGACTAAAGTAGGTCAAATCATGATCTAATCCAAATTGATTATAACTAATGGCTCAAGTTCATTCCAAATTGATTATTGAACTTGACCAAAGCCATAATTAAACCAATTTGACCAATTGGACCCAATTGACCCATTTAGCCTTAATTGACCTCAAGGGTCAATTTGGCCTAAATCCAAATCAAATCCAAATTAATTCAAACCAAAGCCTACAACCATTTTTAATTAACCAATTGAACATGAATCAACATCTAACCCAAGCCAATTTGACCAATTTGGTCAAAATTGGTAGAATTTGATACATGAATCCAAATGAGCCAAATTGATTGAAACCAATTAAACCAAAACACTTTAAATCATCATTTAAACTTTACCCAAGCTTTGGTTTGATCCAATTTGACCAATTGGTCAACTTAACCCAACCTAGTCCAATTTGACCTATAAGGGTCAAATTGAGCCAACCCTGAATTAAGCTAGACCCATTGAAATCCAATTGACCCACCTTGGGTCAAACTACCCAACCTAAATTGGGCTCAATCACAAATCTTCTATGAATTCTCCTCCCAAATAGGATTTTGCCAAAATAGCAAAGTTCACTCCCACCTTTCCATGTGCAGCTCAAACACCCTAAATGGGGTCTAACCTAACAACCCATGTGTGATGGTTATTTCTAAGGGAGGTGAGTTAACTCATCCCACCATGGCCAAAATGGACCCAAAGTATTTTGAGCCCATGCATTCCACCCAATCGAGCCACATGGAGGTGACACCACCTCAGCACCTGATGCAAAAAATCAAGGGATGATCTCATCATCCAAGGGATATGCCTCAATTTGATCCAAAACACACACACTCTCTCTAGAGACCATTTGAGTCCTGAGCCCTCCTAAAGCAAACCAAGCTCTCGCATTGCCAAATTTCTCAAAGTTGAAATAGGACACCCGTTCCTTCAATCCAACTCCCTCATTTCTTCACCAAATTCAAATTAACTTCACACACCATCCCTACACCTCGTCGAGCAAGAACGAATTGTTTCCCAAGCTTCCTGACCACTAGAGGTAGGAGCTTGACCAAAATTGAGCTCCAAATTGATGGTTCTTGGTCCACCAAGAAAATGAGGGGAAATTGGCTTGTGTTGCTCAACAGGGTCTCGTCTCCACTAGACGAAGCTTCTTCAACCGAGTTTGTCATCAGTCTTGAGCTTCGATGAGGTAATTCCATTAAAATCGAGCTTTGGATGATTTTGATTGGAGCTTTGTGAAGGAAACTTGCATGCCGTGAGATCTTGACCATTGGATCCCTTTGGATTCTTCTTGTGAAGGTATTTTTTTGAGGCCATCGAGCTGGGTGTGCTTTAGATCAAGCGAATGGTGGGCTCCTCTTTCATTGCTCGTGAGGGATCACCCGTCCATTTCATGATCAAAATGGATGGTCGGATTAGATCAGCTAGATTGATTTGATTAAGTCCTTAAAAAATTATGGGATTAATCATAGTCATCTGATCTAAGATCGGACGGTGGATGAGAAAGCGCGTCTACCGCCGCCACATAGGCACCGCATCGATGGATTTAAATAATCCACGGCGATGAAAGCACGCGTCGTGAGCCATAGCTGATAAGTTAATTAAGGCTAATAATTTGATTTCAATGGTTGAATCTTTGAAAATTCATAACAAATTGTAAAAAAAATCCAAATAATGCATATAAATACTTGTTTTAAAGATTTTTAGAGGAGAATTTATAAAAAATATTTTAATTAATTTTGAATAGTAAACACAGCTTAATTTGGGTTTAATTTAAAACTTAATTAGCTTAATTACTTTTTAATTACTCAAGTAATTAATTCTAAACTATCTAAGATTATTTAGTGGGATGACCTCTGCCTCCCATAATTATTTTAGGATTTATTGATTAGGTAATTAGGGGAATTTATCATTTTGGCCTTAATTACTTTCTTAATTAATCAAGGGATTAATTAACACCTAATACCAAATCAACTAATTGAGCATGATAATCATTGTTGAATGAGTGGGTAAAAAAAATGGGATGGGGACCTCTTTCCAATTCTTTTCCTAAGTCCATTTCATTTAAAGAAATGATTAATTTAATTAAAGGTTTATTTGTTCAATTAAATGGCTTAATTAACCAAATTAAAATCATAATAACATCAGAATCTAATTGATTAAATCATGGGTTGATCTTTAGGTGTTTAATAACCTAAAGCCACTTAGGGAATTTATGGTTAATCCACATGTGTGGGGAAATCATAAAGAGTACTTAATTAAGTTCCTTAATTTAATTAACCATTAATTGTGAGCCAATTGTATTAGGCATCTTTTAATTCTTAGGATCATTGCTAATTTAATCTTCAATTCATATGCATATCATGTTGGTTCATAATTAATTGGATAATTACATTAAGGTAACATAGGAAAGGGTTAATTAATGTATTTAATGTATACTACAACCTAATTACCTAATAAAATCAACTTAATTACATTTTATTAAGCCAAGTTAATTAACAAACATGGGAATGGGTTAGTATTAGCAAACCTTTTCCTCACATCCTTAAATCAAATCAAAACATAAAGTTAAAAATGGCATAAAGAAGCTTTGGTTCACTTTAAATAGCTTTATTTAATATGATTATAATTAAATAATTTAATTGAATGAAATCATGTGTTTATGTTTATTTATTCCTTTCCAATCATGTTAGATATTGTATGTCATTTGAAATCATGCATTCATCTTTTCAAAACTAATTAAACCAAATGATTTTCCTTTATGTAAGCTTGCATGTGTTGGATTAATTTATAATATGTGTGGCTATTATTAGTAATAAATTCAAATCACTTATGTAAATTAACATATGAATAAGAGAAAGAGAGCTTCACTTCATACACCTAAGCTATAAACACATGCACTCCTTATGTATTTATAATTATCATCACTACACATGTTATTGTTCATTTGTAAGCTTTTAGAAAATATATTTGGATCTAATAGTGATAATAACCAACACATGCAAGCTTTACATAAAGGAAATTTGATTTGATTCAATTAATTTTGAAAAGAGATGGATGTATGAGATCAAATGACATACAATATTTAGCATAATTGAAAAGAAATAATCAAATACAAACATGTGATTCATTCAATCAAATTTTCTAAGGATGATCATCCTAAATAAAACATTTAAAGTAAACCAAAGTTATTTTATTAATTTGGGATTTAGGTTTTGATTTGATATAAAGAGGAGGAGGAGGACTCATTTGTTATTCTTAACCCATTCCCAAGCTTGTTGATTAATTTGGTTTAATGAAAAGGTAAGTATATTTTATTATTAAATTATTTTAATTAATTCAATTAATTATCCTTACCTATGTTACCTTAATGTAATTAACTAAATAATTTTGAGCCAACATGTTATGCATATGAATGAAAAGTAAATTTGCAATGATCCTAATAAATGAAAGGACCTAACATAATTGGCTCATGATCAATGGTTAATTGGATTAAGAAACTTAATTAAGTACTCTTATGGTTTTTCCACACTTGTGGGTTAACCATAATTTCCCTAAATACCTTTAGGTTATTAAACACCTAAAGACCTACCCATGTTTTAATTAACCAAGATTTGATGTGATTATGATTTTAATTTGATTAATTAAGCCATTTAATTAACCAATTAAAACCTTTGATTATGTCATTTTAGTTAATCTTTCCTTTAAATTAACATGCTCATTTAGTTAAATTGATTGGTGTTAATAATCCCTTATTTAATTAAGAGAGTAATTAAAGCTTAAATGAGCAATTCCCCTAATTACTTAAGCAATAAATCTCAAGAAATTTAAGGGAGGTCAAATTCATTCTAAAATTTTTTATTACTTGAGTAATTAAGGAGTAATTAAGTTAATTAAGTTTATAATTCAACACAAATTAAACCTAAATTACTATTCAAAATTAATTATAATTAATTTTAAATGGTTCTCCTCTAAAATACCTTTAAAATGAATATTTATTTGTATTTTTTGGATTTTTTTATAATTTATTATGAATTTTGGAAGTTTCATCCATTAAAAATAAATAATTAGCCCTAATTTAAGCCTAATCCCATGGCATGCGTGGTGCTAATGCACTTTCCACATGGTGTCGGGTTGGCCACTTAAACATTGACCATTCGGCAGATGGTTGGCGGCGACGCTTTCATCTCCATCCATCGATGATGTAGATCAAACTTGATTCCTTAAGGGATAAAATCATAATCTAATGGATTTGATCATGATTCATTTCGATCATGTAATGGGCGGTGATCAATCATCCCCGCGATGAGACATGGATATTATCTACCTTTTGTTGCTTTCGACTCACCCGCTTGGATCGATCCCACACCTTCACACGAAGGATCCAACGGGATCCAATAAGATCATGTGGCATTCACATTTCCTTTACAAAGTTCCAATGAAAATTTGCCAAACCTCAATTTTAATAGAATTACCTCACCGGAGCTCAAGACCCAAATTTGATTGAGCTTTCGTCAAATGTTAGAACGCAAGCCAATTCCTCATCATTTTCTCAGTGGACCAAGAACCATCAATTTGGAGCTCGGTGTTGATCAAACTCCTACCTCCGGTAGTTGAGAAGGTCGGGATGTGGGGAGCATGTGGGTAAGAGGAATTTGGATTTGGTTAGTATTGGTGGAGTTGGGATCAAAAGATGGATACCTTATTTTGGAACAGTAGAATTCGAGTTTGGAATTACTTGAAATGATCAAGAAAAGCCCTGAGAGTTTCAAAATGGGCTCAGGGGTTTTGAAAGTGTGAGTGTTGAATTTCAAGATGAGGGGTATATCCCCATCCCTCATCTGAGAGATCGTCCCATCGATTTGGCCCATTCTTTGGTCATGTGATCCTAGGTGGCTCGATTGGGTTGGTGGAAGCTCTGGTGGGTGGCTTAAGGCAGCTCCCTCAAGTTTGGCATCCATTAGGGTTGGCTAGTGAGGGAGGTGAGTTAACTCACCTCCCTTTGGTCTAAGGCTGACCTAGCCCACATGGGTTGGGCTAGGTGAGTAGGTTAGACCCTCTTTGGGGTGGTTGATGGCTGCTAATGGGAGAAAGGAGGGTAGCCTTTGCCAATTTTGGCAAATTCTCATGTGGTGAGGAGAATCCAAGGGGGATTTGCCTTGGATTGAACCAAATTTGTGTTGGGCTTGGTTTGGGCTAACCCTAGGTGAGTTTGGGTCAGGTTGGATCAAGTTCCAATGGGTCTTGGCTTGGTTCAAGTGGGTTTGGCTCAATTTGACCCCAAATTGGGCTAAGTTGGGTTAGGTTGACAATATGGTCAGTGGGTCAAACAAAGCTTGGGTCAAGTTCAAATGATGATTTGAAGTATTTTAGTTCAATTGGTTTGAATTAATTTGGCTTAGGTTTGATTTTGGCTCATTTGGATTCATGTAGGTCCAATGGGTCAAGTTGACCAATTTAACAAAATTGGCCAAATTGGCTTGGGTTGTTGATTCATTTAATTTAATTGGTTAAAATGATTGTGGCTTTGGTTTCAATCAATTTGGATTTGATTTGTTTAGGCCAATTTGGCCCTTTAGGTCAATTTGGGCTAAATAATGGTTAAATTGACCAATTTGGTCAAATTGGGCTCAATTATGGCTTTAGTCAAGTTCAATAATTAATTTGGAATGAACTTGAGCCATTGGTTGCAATCAAATTTGGGTTACATCATGATTTGACCCAATTTGGTCTTTTAGGTCAAATTAGGTCAAATTTGGTCAACTTGGGTCAAAGGGCCAATTGGGTTAGGTTTGGCTCAATTGATGGTCAAGTCATGCTCAAGTATTAATCTTTGGTTGGTATGAGTCATTGGTTTCAATTGTTTTGGTGTAGGTTGAATTTTGGCTAGTTTGGGTTCATATGAGTTAAGAGGGTTGACTTGGTCAAATGACCAAGCTAGCTTGGTTTGATCCAATTTATGACAATTGATTATCCTAGGGTGATTAACAATCATCATAAGAGGTTTATTGATTCTATCCAATTTAGGTTAAATTGAAACTTGGTTCAAATAGGTCAAATTGGTCACCCTGGGTCAAGTGGACCAATTAAGCTTAGTTGAGTTGATTTGGGATTGAGTTGAGTTTAGTTGAATTTATATATGAGTTTAGGACTAATTTATAAATTTGTTTGCAATTGGTTTGGGTACAAATGGATTTTGGTTCATTTAAATATTTCAAGTCAAAGGGGTTAGGTTAGGTTTGGCTTGATGATTGTAAGTTTGATTTATATTTGGGGTGGTGATTGAATGTATAATTGATTCATGAGAAATCAATTGAATTTGATGTTTAGATTAGAGAAGGCTAAGTCCATGGAGTAGGGTCATAGGACTGTGAGAAGAGTTTGACTTAGTTTGATTTAGTTTTGATGATTTGAATGTATATTTCATTTATATTTGTGAAGATGATTGAAGATATGATTGATCCATGAAAATTAATTGAATTTAAAGTGATTTGAAGACCAATTGGCTAAGTCCATGGAGTAGGGTCATAGGACTTAGAGAAGTTTGGTTTAGTTTGATTTAGTTTTGATGATTTGAATGTGTATTCATTTATATTTGTGAATGTAATTGAAGATATGATTGATCCATAGAAAATTGAATTTGAGTTTGAATTGGGTGGAGATTTGGCTAACTTCATGGAATTAGATCATATGGTTTAAGAGTGATTTTGAGTTTGGATTTAATCATTTTATTTGGATTTGGTTTTGGATGAATTGAATTTGGTTGAGGTTTAAGAAGGCGAACATGGATTGGGTTTGAGTCATGGGATAGGTAGATCATCCTAATCACTAAGGAATAACCTATTCCTATGGTTAACCATTCTAAGTCTTTAGGTTTGGTTAAGTGTTCACCTAATTATTAGAAGTGTCTTATGACTAAGGAAGTCTTAGTGTTTAGAAGACTCCTAAATCTAAGAAGAAGAGATTGAACCCTCACTCCAAAAGTGGGGTCAACAGTCTCACATCATGCATGGCATATTCCTTCTTCCTTGAACATGGAGTATCTCCATTCTTGCACGATAAGGGAATGCTTGACCTGTGAGGGCATCCTTTGTGGTGGAGAACACCTCCTTCCACTAATTTAGCTAATAATCTAATTTCATCATTCATTTAGGCATAAGAAATCACAAAGCCTTTGTCCAAATGAATATGTCAAAATAATATAAAATTTGAAAAGATATTGCATTTTTAGACTAAGTCATAAGTTCATACCAAATATGCTCTAGTCTCTTAGAGAGTGATTTTAGGACTTTAGTCTCTTTCTAAATTAAATAATAACTTAAACCATCTTGCAATTTCATAAGACCAGCCTACATGATTTTGAATCGTAGGAGGTGTTAGCTGGCAGGTGTAAGTCCATAAGAGTCAGACGGGTCTATCTTCTCTTGTGGAATATATGCTTATGTCCACTATCGCTTAGATTTGGTTCATGCTTTAGCTTATGTTAAAAGCTTCCTAGATTTAGGATCCGAGGTTGCTAGTTTCCTTCGGGGTATAAGCATAAATCCTCACATCTTAGGCATTTCTCAATCTTGTGTTGATGGATTATAAGACATAGCAATCTAATAAAAATTCAACTCAAATAAATAAATATCTTCACTTTCAAATATATAAAGCTCCACGATAGAGTATATTGGAATGCTCAGGAGGGTTCTTAGTATCATGAGCATTTCCTACTTATTTCCTTTGGATTCCAAAATAAATCTTCCACTTGATCTATCCCACTTTATTTCTCATGCTTACTTGGGAGTCTTTGGTATTAGGTCACTTGGAGTGATGCTTGTTTTACCTCACTTTTAGAGTGAGTTTAATCTCCTCATTCTTAGACTTAGAGTATTCATTTGGACTTCAGTCATAAGACACTTCTAGCACTAGGTGAACACCCACCTAAGCCTAGAGACTTAGAGAGTTAACCATAGATTGGAGAATGCCTTAGGGATTAGGGAAATCTACTGCCTTAGCTTGAACCCAACTATGTTCACCTTCTCAAACCAAACCTCAAGTTCAATTCAAATCAATCAAATCAAATCCAAACCCAAATTCTAAAACCAAATGATTGAAGCCATGATTAAATCCAAACTTGAAACCCTTCTTAAGCCCTTTGAGGCAATTTCATGAGCTTAGCCAAATATTAACCCAAATCAATCTAAAATCATTTGATTTTCTCATTCTCAATTTCCATCTTCAATCATATTTCTAAATATAAATCAAATCTACATTCAAATGACCAAAATTAATCCAAACCAAATCAAAATCCTTCCTAAGTCTTATGAATCAATCCATGCATGGGAAATCTTGATCAATCAATCCAAACTTCAATTGATTTCTCATAATCAATTCATATCTTCAATCATATTCACAAATATAAATAAATAATATTTAAATCATCAAAACTAAATCAAACTAAATCAAGATCTTTCCTAAGCACATAAACCAATCCATGGACTTAGCCAAAAATCTAATCAATTCAAACCCAATTCAATTGATTTTCTCATTAATCAATCATACCTTCAATTATGTTCACAAATATAAATGAAATCTACAATCATCAAACCAAACTAAAATCAACCCAAGTCAAACCCAAAGTAGCTCTTTTGACTTGAAATATCCAAATGAACCAAAACTCATCCAAGCCCAAATCAATTGAATTTATATATCAATCCCAAATCCATATATAAACTCAACTAAGCTCAACTCAATCCAAAATCAAGCAAACTAAACCCAATTGGTCCACTTGACCCAAAGTGACCAATTTATCCTATTTGAGCCAAACTCCAATTCTACCCAAATTGGATTGAACTAAGCCAATCTAGACCTCCTATCATGATTGTTGATCACCTTAGGTTGATCAATTGTCATAAACTCGATCAAACTAAGTCAACTTGGTCCTTTGACCAAGTTAACTCTCTTGAAACCCAAACTAGCCAAATTACAACCTAAGCCAAATCCCTTGAAACCAATGATTCATACCAACTCAAAATCATTACTTGAACATGACTTGACCTTCAATTGAGCCAAACCAAACCCAATTATCCCTCTTGACCCAACTTGACCCAAGTTGACCTAAAAGACTAAATTGAGTCAAATCAAAATATAAACCAATTTGATTGCAACTAGTGGCTCAAGTTCATTCCAGATTGATTGTTGAACTTAACCAAAGCCATGATTGGACCCATTTGAACCCAATTGACCTACTTAGCCTAAAATGACCTAAAGGGTCAAGTTGGCCTAAATCAAAACTTAATCCAAATTTATTGAAACCAAAATATGCAATCATCTTCAATTGGTCAACCAAACCCAAACCAACACCTAACCCAAGCCAATTTAGCCAATTTGATCAAATTGGTCAACTTAACCCATTTGACCCATTTGAACTCAAATGAGTCAAAATCAAATCTAAGCCAAATCAAACCAAACCAATGACACCAACACATCCCAAATGATCATATGAACTTGACCCAACCCTTGGTTTGACCCAATTTGACCAATTGGTCAACTTGACCCAACCTAACCCAATTTGACCTAAATGAGTTAAGTTGAGCCAAATCAAACCAAATTAACTCCAATTGACTTAAAATTTAGGCTAACCCACTTTTGGCTCATTTCAAATCTGCCCAAATCAAATACAATGCTAAATGGTGATTCTACCCTTGGGTCAAGGGTATCACATGAGACAAATCACCCATGTAAGTGGTCATTTTCATTCCTTGGCCACTTGCCACTCTCCCAATGGTCGGCTAGACCTTGACCCAAAGGAGAGTTGACCATGACCCATGGGAGGTGAAATCACCTCACCCTCCCCATTGGAGCATTTGAAACCCATAGGACACCCACGATTCCTCCTTGGCAGCCACCTCCACACCTTCAACCAACCAAGCTGAGCCAACTCATCCACTCCCTGCCACCCACGACCCTTTGAGGTGGCCAGACGACCATTAGAATCCAAATCAAGTCAAGCTGATCAAGGGAGGGGGGGGCATACCCCCTCCCCCCCAATTCATTCCAAATCGAGTAAGAGACATCAGTGAGAACCCTAGCACCCCAAGGTGAGCATCCCAGAGCCATTTCTAAGTTACCTAAGCTCCCCATTGCCGATTTCACCCAAGCTGAAATAGGGCTTTCCTCCTTCTATCCCAACTTGCTCAAACCTCCATAAAAATCAAATTAACTTTGCATACACCATCCCTAGAGCCCGTCGAGCAAGAATGAATCTTCTCAGTTCACACCACGATAGGACTTCAATCAACGTCCCAAGCTTAGTGTTGGTCTTGAAAAAACCAAATCAAGGCTTGTGCTAATCGGTAGCTTCATCTCCACTAGGCAAGCTTCCTCAATCATTTGCTCCCATCGGTCTTGAGCTCTGGTGAGGTATGCCATTAAAATCGAGCTTTGGTGAAAACATTTTGGAGCTTTTCATAGGAAATGTGCATCTCATGTGATCTTGATCATTGGATCTCCTCTGATCGATATCGTGAAGGTGTGGGATCCTTTTGGAGTTGATTGAGGGTGGGTAAGCGGATCAAACAAGCAATGGCGGATATCGTGATGTGGGATTAAAGCCATCGATCTTAGATCGGATTGGTGAAAAGAAAGCCCGCACACCGCCATAGGTGAGATATGTTTTAAGTAGCCAATCTTATAGCGCCACATGGAAAGCATGCCGCGTCAGCACGCCACGTGGTTCCGACGAGATTATGCTTTAATTAGGCTTAATTAATCATTTTTAATGACTGAAATATTTAAAAATCATAACAAATCATGAAAAAATTGGAAAAATGTAAATAAACACTTATTTTAAAGGTATTTCAGAAGAGAACTTTATTAAAAATATTCTTAATTAATTTTGAATAGTAATTAAGGCTTAATTAGAGTTTAATTACAAAATTAATTAGCTTAATTATTCATTAATTACTTGAGCAATTAATCCCAAAATTTATGGGTCAATTTAATGGGATGACCTCTACCTCCCATAATTTTGTTAGGATTTATTGCTCACTTAATTAGGAAAATTGACTAATTAAACCTTAATTACCTTTTAAAGTTAATTAATGATTAATTAATCCCATGAATAGTAACAAATTGGTTAATTAAGTTTAGTGATCATTGTTCAACAATAAATGTACTAAGGGATAGGGTTGGGACCTCTTTCTTAACCTATTCCCCTAAGTTCATTTCACTTTTTCAAAAATAAAGTTAATTAAGGTTTAACTAATTAATTATATCATTTAATTAATTAAATTGAAATCATAATCATATTAAACCTTAATTAATCAATTCATTGGTAGATCTTTAGGTGTTTAATAATCTAAAGATATCTTAAGAAAATTATGGTTAACCAACACGTGTGGGGAGGCCATAAGAGTACTTAATTAAATTTCTAAACCATATTAACCATTAATTAGGAGCCAATTGAATTTGACCCCTTTATTTCTTAGGATCATTGCTAATTTAATTTCCTATTCATGTGCATATCATGTTGGCTCATAATTATTTAGATAATAATATTAAGGTAACATAGAAAAGGGTTAATTAATGCATACCACAACTTAATTCATTCATAAAATTAACTTAATTATTTTTTATTAAACTAAATTAATTAATAAATAAGGGAATGGGTTAATATTAGCAAACCTCTTCTCACATCCTTAAATCAAAGCAAAACATGTAATTAAAAATGGCATTAAAGAAGCTTTGGTTTATTTTAAATGGCTTTATTTAATATGATTGTCCTTAGGAATTAATTTAATTAAATAAAATCATGTGTTTATGTTTATTTATTCGTTTCCAATCATGTTAGATATTGTGTGTCATTTGCAATCATGCATTCATCTTTTCAAAACTAATTAAATCAAATGATTTTTCTTTATGTAAGCTTGCATGTGTTGGATTAATTTATAATGTGTGGCTATTATCACTAATAAATTCAAAACTATTTTCTAAAGCTTATGAATCACATATAATACTTAGAGTGTTGATAGTTATGAATACACATAGGATTTGCATGTGTTTATAGCTGAAGCATATTAGATAAAGCTCTCTTTCTTATAATTCATATATGGATTTACATGAGTTTGAACAACAATGGGTATATAATCTAAACATCCCTAGAATACTAGGCTTTAGTTAGCCCCAAGGAGGTTATTTGATTATCTCACTTCCCTTGTTTAACAAAGGCACCTACTCATTTGGTTTCATTCTTATATACTTTGATATTAGAATTTGGATAGAGCTTTAATTCATATGCCTAAATGATTTAATTAAAAAAATACAATCTTTGCATGATTCTCATCCTTATAGTTGTGTATACATTCATATGTATTTAAGATAACAAGTGTTTAGTCTGGACATCCCGGGAATACGAGGCTTTAGTTAGCCCCAATGAGGTCATTTGATTACTTCACTTCCCTGGTTTAACAATGGCACGTACTTGCTCATATCTTTTATACATGTGTATGTGTGCTTAATCAAAAGATGAAGATGCCCTATGTTACTAAAAATATATGCATTCATGATTGACTATGTGATTGAATTGATTAACCATATGACTTGAAGTTCTCTTTCTTATGTTCATGCATACAAGATTACATATGTTTGAATGCAAATGGGTATATAGTCTGGCAGGGAATCTGAGCTTTAGTTAGCCCCAAGCAGGTCATTTGATTACTCACTTCTTTAGTTTAATAATGGCACGTACCTATTTAACTTCATCCTTATGTATTTTTGCATAATAATTTGGATAGAACTTTAAATTAATATGATTAAATAATTTAATCAAATGAAAGAATATAAACTTTGAATACACATCTACATTCATCATCTAAGTGTGCTAAAACATGTTGTATGTATAGGTACACTTAGGATTGAATCATGTGCATGTTACATGTGATAAAAGATTGATTTGATATGTATCATGTGATAGTAATTCAATTAGATTAATCTTAAGATGCCTTTCATATTGGATAAGGTCATTTAAAGTTAACCTAAACTTAGAATTAATTAAAAATCATTTAATAAACCATTCATTAAAGAGAACTAAATCAAATTAATATGCTTTAGAAAGTGGCTTAAGGTAGGGATGAAAGAGGGTTATCCTTTTTTCTCTCTTTATAATAATTAGATGCTATGTGTAAATCATATGAAATGAAATAAAATACAAATTAAAATTTGTAAATCAATTAAACAACTTCAAGTGAAACCAACTCTTATGTGAAATTAAATGGCTTCCAAACTTAGAAAAATATAACTCGAATGCCTAGTTAAGACATACCACACAAGATGTTAACACACACAATAGAATTAAGTCACCACTTCTAGTTCTATGTTAGGGCGATGTATGATGTGATGATTATCTTATTTTATGATGTAATATTTTAGACTTGATGATAGGGTATATGCTTCAAGACTAGATGTTAGACCGCTCTTAGCCTAATCATATTTTTTGTTGGGAATTGTGCTTATGGGGATGCTTAATAACAAATGTGAATGTTCTCTTTGCAGGTTGCTCAAACCCCTAAGCATAATTAAAGTTAGGACAGGTGGGCTTGGTTACTCATGTGTAGAGTGCTAAGTTCAAATTATATATATAACTACTTTATGTTTAGCTAAAATCGATTTTATAGGTGTAGTTAGATTTACTCTTTCATATATGAATATAATTTTTATAATAGGAATTAGGATTAGTGTTATGGATTAGGATAAGCAGTGGTTAGAAAGCTTTGTCCTAGGGTGCCCTGTGATGCCTTTGAAGCAAGCACCATCCAAATCAAAGAAGGAACTAAATCAAAATTAGAGATATGTCTAATTATAATTATTCTTTCATATACTAGGTTGCATAAGGGTAGAGCTTGGCTACCCATATTTTCTCTTTTCGAGTTGTATGGTAGTATTTGGCTGCACCAGTCTCTTATTCTTTTATAGTAGTTATAAAATTGATTGATGATTTGTTTAGATCACACATTAAAAATGGCATTCTTTTTTATAATTTCTTATGATTGATACTTAATGTGTGGCCTGGATGCGTTAGGCTCTTAGGATAAAATTAACTTTTCTACCCCAACTAATCACTCATAACTAAATTCTAAATAACTCATAACCTCACCATGAAGCATAGGTATAATTAAGATAATTAAAAGATTTGACAACCCCTTAGCTGTATGTTGCATGTATCACATCATGCATGCATATTCTATCTCTCTTGAACTTGAAGAATCTCCATCTTTGCACGATAGGGGAATACTTGACCTGTGAGAGCATCTTATATGGTGGAGAACACCTTCTTCTAGTTGATTTGTCCCATAACCTATTTTTATCATGTAGTTAGGCATAAGAAATCCCAAAGTCTTTGTCAAAATGACTTTTCAAAAATAAAATAAAATATGAAAAGATTTTGTATTTATAGATTAAGTTATATGTTAATACCACTCATGCTCTAGTCTCTTTGAGAGTGGGTTTAGGACTTTAGTCTCTTTCCAATTAAATAACTATCTTGCAACTCTATCTTGCAACTACATAGGAGGAGTTAGCTGGTGGCCACTCTAGGCATTTATAAGTTCAGAAGTCTGACAGATTCATTCTCTCTTATGGAGGTAAACCTTTATGTCCACCTGTCACTTAGATTTAAATTGTGCTTTAACTTGTGCTAAAGCTCCCTAGATTTAGGATCTGAGGTTTTATTTCTTCTGCATAAGCATACCTCACCTTATGTTGCCAGATTATAAGCCCTAGCAATCTAATAAAATTCAACTCAAACAAATAAATCTCTTCACTATCAAATATATGAAGCCCAATCATAGTATAGATTGGAATGCTCACCGGGCTTCCTAATATCATGAGCATTCCCTACTTATTTATTTTGAATTTCAAAAATAAATCTTCTCCTTGAACTTTCTCAATTAATTTTCTAAATATAACCAATCCTTTAATAGTCTACCCTTGAAATCTTTGAAGATGATAATTATCTTCTTTAATCAAGAGTATTCTTAGGGAATTTCATTCCCTAAGATGTAATTAACTAGGGAGGCTTGCCTTCATAGGAAACTTTATAACTTGGTTTAATATAAAGCCTGTTTTATTCATCCATATAAAGTAGGGGGAAATCTCTAGTACATTTGAAGACCTATCATGCCTTAGGAGTCATTATTCAGTTATTAGGTCCATTGAAGGGTGATGCCTCTATCTTTTGAGATGGTATATCATACCTCAATATCGTACCTGATCACTTCAATAAGTACCCTACGACCATGGTGTCCCCATGAATCCAAAAATAAACACCACATGTTTCTATCTGCCGAGATAGTACACTATACCTTAATATCAAACCCGATCACTTCAATAAGTATCCCCTACGATTTGCATGGTGTCCACATGAACTATCCGAAAATACACACCATAATGCCCTAAAATTTTAACATCACATTAAAAATACGTGCAACCACTAATTTTTTAATGGTGAAAAAGAACTCTTCATGCATAAAAAAGTGTTACATAAGTAAATATCAAATTTTGTGTTGCTTATGTAAATTTATAAGATGGAGATGGAGATGTTATTAGTAGAATTCAAGTTGGATGGTTGAAGTGGAGGAAGTCATCTAGCCTATTGTGTGATAGAAAAGTATCGCTTAAACTTAAGGAAAAATTTTATAAGATGGTGGTAAGACCTGTAATGATTTATGGTGCAGAATGTTGGCCAATAAAAGAGAAGCATAAACCCAAGTTAAGTGTTGTAGAGATGAGGATGCTCAGGTGGATGAGTGGCTTTAGTCTTAAAGATAAAATACAAAATGAGTATGTTAAAAAAAAAGTTGGAGTAGCACCAATGGCAAATAAGATTAAGGAGAGTCGCCTTTGATAATTTGGCCAGTTAAATCGTTGGCTGTCTGATGACCCGATTAGGAGAGTTGATGCATTAGATTTGGCTTATGTTATGAAAGGTAGTGGTAGACCTAAAAAGACTTGGTTAAGATGTATAAAAAATGACCTTAGTATACTTGAATTAAATGAGAATTTGACACATAATATGACATAATGGAGATGAAGGATTCATGTAGCCGACCCCACTTAGTGGGATAAAGGCTTGTTGTTGTTGTTGTTGTTGTTGTTGTTGTTGTTGTTGTCTGTAAATTTATAAGAATTAAGTGATATGTATGCAAATCTTCTTAGGAAATGCTACCTAATACAAGCAAATTGTTAAAGATAAAGAAGATGTGATGATATACTAAATGGATTCTTTATTCAATTTTGGGGGATTTACATACATACAATTAAAATTAATTTTTCTTATTTTTGAATGTGACATTGCATTAGTTTAAATTTCATTTAATTTTTATTGAAATATTTAATATATAATAATTTATTTTAAAATTGCAATATTTTAAAATAGATCAACCATGTCATTTTTTTCATATTAAAAATAGCTTATTTAAAAATAAGTACAAGTCCTCTAAAAATGTTATTGTACTTACCACTATGTAGTTAAAAAAAATTCCCCAATGGACTGCAATTATTATAAGGTAGTTTGAGATACATATTTATTTTTTGTAAAATAAGATGCCTTTTATATAACAAATTTATGTTCCTCTGATTATCAAGGAGGCAAACTAATAGCTACAATTTTTTTAAAGATAAATATGGACTAATATTCTACGCAACAAATCTATTATTTAATTTTGGAGGATTTACATGCATGTGAATGCACACGAAACACACACACAACAAATAATTGACCTCACACAAAACTTTGCAAGCATTTTTATAATGAGTCCAAAAGCTTCCTATTATTATATGAATTTATTAACTCAAAAGTGGCACCTCCTCTAAACTCTAGCCTTTTGGAGGATTTACATGGCCATTGTCATTGTTTATTTTTGGTCTATATTAATGACTTATTAATTTTTAACAAGATTTTTCTTAATCATCTCCTCTAAACTCTAGCCTTTTGATTTTCTATTAAAAATCTTGACGATCTCCTTTACTTTCTTAGCTCAAAGTGTTTCCAAAAACATTTGGCTTGATATTAACTCAACACAGACACATTCATGACCTTCTAAACAAGATGAACATGGCTTGTGCTAATGAATGGACCACATCGATGTCTTCATCTAGTCACTTTAGCTTCACAATGGTTATTAGAAAAAAAAATAATCTCTTTGTGCACAAAGAAATAAAAATATTGCCCAATCATTCTTTTATCTTCCATTTAGTGAAGATTCTTTTTTTCAAAGATTTGTTAAGTGAGCTTGTGTCATTTCTTGATATTTTATAATAATATACATGCTATACATCTTTCTATTGATCTATTTTTCACTCAAAGATGTAGCATATTGCCCATTGAATATCACTTTATCAATTAGTATCATGTTGCTTGTTTCCCATATCTCCTACAAAGGCATTACAATAGTTTTCTGAATTTTGCAAATATCTACATCTTAGTTCTTGTAAATAAAACTCCCATATATGGCACCTTGAAATCTACATACAATGTAATATATACTTGAAGATTAGAGGTTAATATAATCAATTTCTCTCTTAGCATAATTTTATTGTTGCAATCACAACTAGCCAAATTTCTCAACTGCTATGTTGGAAGTGGTTATCCTGTCAAAATTGTATAATAAAATATAGAGATTTGAATAGAATGTTTGATTTAAGTTGTTAACCTTAACAACTAATAATGTGTATAAATTCAATTGATTATATTAATCATTAATGTAGGCAATATCCACTAACTTAAACTATTCTGAAAGTTATATTAAAATAAGGCACTTCATCCATTTATTTTAAAATAACTTTAGTGTCTTAAGAATAATCACTTTTTTAGAGAATTTCAATTGAAAGCCAAGATAATCTTCAAAACTATCAAAGTTATTGTTAATATGTGAAATTAGAATATTTGGCTCAAGCATACTCTAATAATAGCACAGTGAATTTAAGTTGCTCGTAATTTAAAAATAAATATTGATACACGACTTAATTGCTAATCTTGATCAATTATAATCAATTATAATCAATATAATAGTGTTATTCTATCTTATAATTATCCAAATCACTTTCTCCCTTTAAGTGCTCACTTATATCATAAGAATTTTGAAATAACCATCATTGATATACGACCATGACACATCTGATTATTCCAAATGTTTATACTAATGGAAAAGTTGAACCTAGGATTTATCAACAATAGTTTGTCCATCACCATACTCATGGTATACAGAAGCAAAACCTATGACTCTTTGATCATGATTGATTTTTTTTATTTTTTGGTGAATTATAAAGGACATAACAAGAATTATTATGTCCATATATCTCCCCCAATCATTCTCTCCCTCCTTGATTAATACTTTCCATTGCCAAAAAAAATTGAAACCCACCTCTCACTTTAATGTTGTTTGACATGCGATCACTTAGGGCTAGCTTTTTTTGATGTAGGTTTAAAAGTGTTTGGACTTGAATTGAAGAAGTGACTTTCATTGAAGTAAATTTTAATGATGTTTATTTATTTTGCAAAAACTCACATCAAATATACTCAATTTCAATATTTATTTTGTTTAAAATGAGTTTCATTTCTACTGTCATCTCATAATTTTTATATTCTTTTATAATTATTCTAAGTGAAAATAATATTAAAATCCATTCTCCTTTTAATTATATTTTTATTTTTATTATTATTCTATGTTTAAAAAATAAAGAGGGATTACATACATACCACACACTTCTTATGTATTTACATATCTAACACATAAACTTCAATTTATATATATATAACACCCTAATCTTTAATATCACATCAAAAATATCATCATTACTTTCTTTTTAAAAGTAAAATGCACCTTTTTTTAGCATAGAAAAATGTTAGATAAATAAATATCTAACTTTAGCTGTTAGATATGTAAATGCATAAAAATTATGTGGTATGTATGCAAATCTTCCAAATATTTATGTTGATTTTTTATCCTTTATTGGGGCTAGAGATTTTAAATATAATTTGTGATTTGTATGACTTGAGATATGTTCTTTAGCTACATTTTTTTTGGATTTAAAAATTACAAATAATTAATATGAGAGCCATTCCTCTAATATGGATTGATATCTTAGGGATCATACACATTGATAAAAACAATCTCTACAATCTATTTTAGGGATCATACACATTGATAAAAACAATCTCTACAATCTATTTTAATCACTTAAATTAACAACCAGCACAAAAATAAATATCCCTTTTGTTTGGGATAATAGTCAAGACTAGATGATTTCAAAATTTTTAATGTGTGGGTAGAGAAATTATTAAATAAACAAAATTAGATGCTTAAGTTAGATGAAATGGTGAGTGTTATGATAGATATTGAAAGAGTTATTCCATTTGCAAACTTTTTTTGTATTACAAGACATTGTTGCCCAATACATAATATAGAGCTCACCATCCTAAAATAGTGTATCTTAAAGGAGAAATATAAGGATAAAATATATGATTAAGAGCATAATTGGTAATAATGACTTCTAATTACTCTTATGAGAACAAGAATTATTATGTCCATATATCTCCCACAATCATTCTCTCCCTCCTTGATTAATACTTAATTCCATTGCCAAAAAAATTGAAACCCACCTCTCACTTTAATGTTGTTTGACATGCAATCACTTAGGGCTAGCTTTTTTTGATGTAGGTTTGAGTGTGTTTGGACTTGAATTGAAGAAGTGACTTTCATTGAAGTAAATTTTAATGATGTTTATTTATTTCGCAAAAACTCACATCAAATATACTCAATTTCAATATTTATTTTGTTTAAAATGAGTTTCATTTCTACTATCATCTCGTAATTTTTATATTCTTTTATAATTATTCTAAGTGAAAATAATATTAAAATCCATTCTCCTTTTAATTATATTTTTATTTTTATTATTATTCTATGTTTAAAAAATAAAGAGGGATTACATACATACCACACACTTCTTATGTATTTACATATCTAACACATAAAATATATATATATATATATATATATATATATATATATATATATATATATATATATATATATATATATATATATATATATATATATAACACCCTAATCTTTAATATCACATTAAAAATATCATCATTACTTACTTTTTAAAAGTAAAATGCACCTTTTTAGCATAGAAAAATATTAGATAAATAAATATCTAACTTTAGCTGTTATATATGTAAATGCATAAAAATTATGTGGTATATATGCAAATCTTCCAAATATTTATGTTGATTTTTTTATCCCTTATTAAAAAGGGCTAGAGATTTTGAATATAATTTGTGATTTGTATGACTTGAGATATGTTCTTTAGCTTCATTTTTTTTTGGATTTAAAAATTACAAATAATTAATATCTGAGCCATTCCACTAATATGGCTTGATATCTTAGGGATCATACACATTGATAAAAACAATCTCTACAATCTATTTTAGGGATCATATACATTGATAAAAACAATCTCTACAATCTATTTTAATCACTTCAATTAACAACCACTCACAAAATAAATATCCCTTTTTGTTTCAGGATAATAGTCAAGGACTAGATGATTTCAAAATTTTTAATGTGTGGGTAGAGAAATTATTAAAAAAAACAAAATTAGATGCTTAAGTTAGATGAAGTGGTGAGTGTTTTGACAGATATTGAAAGAGTTATTCCATTTGCAAACTTTTTTTTATATTACAAGACATTGTTGCCCAATACACAATATAGAGCTCACCATCCTAAAATAGTGTATCTGAAAGGAGAAATATAAGGAGAAAATATATGATTAAGAGTATAATTGGTAATAATGACTTCTAATTACTCTTATGAAAACAAAACCAAAGAGGTAATGATATTTGTAATGGATCTAATTCTAACTATGGTAGTTCCCAAAATGTGATTTGAATAATGAAAATATAGGAAACAATTCAAGATATGCGCATATATGGGTTGTCAAACTAAAATGAGAGTTTATAATGAACAAGAGATAAAATTAAACTCTAGAATAGTTATAAAATTTTCAATAGTCATGCAAAAAATTATAATGACCATAAATTTATTGTCCTTCTTGTGCTACACAAAATTGTCTCAAAATAGAAGATTTTTTTTTAAAAAGAAGTGATTAGTGGGAGTGAGGAATTTCAAAACATGGGAACCATTTGGGATCACTTTTATTTTTTATTTTATTTATTTATTCTATTTTAATTTTAAATAAAATATATCTGATAATGATAGCTATTTAAAAAAAATGCTAAATTTAATAGTTTTTTAATATTTAAAAATATATATAAATTGCTTTTAAAGATAAAAAATAAAACACTTAAAATACACCAAATAAATATATTTTTAAGAAGAACATAAAAACAAAAAAAATTAAATTTAAAATAAAATTGATTCCAAGTAGATCCTTAAGGGCTGTTTGGGAACACTTTTATTTTTATTTTTTGTTCTATATTTATATTTTATTTTGTTTATGTTTTGTTTCAAAGTAGTACATATTTGATTGTTATTGTTAGTTTTAAAAACTCTCAAAATATCTAAAAATTATTTTGAATATTTTTAAAATGCTTTATTTGATTTTAGAAATAAAAAATAAAACACAAAAATACATTAAACAAACATGTTTTTAAAATAGCATAAAAAATATAAAATAAAATTATCCAAATTGCCCCTTATTGTTTCATAAATAAAATAAAATAAAATAAAAAACTTACAATGTCAAACACAAAATAGAGTCTTCATGTAGATTGATTCTTTTCTCACAATAGTCATCAAGATTTAATAATCTAAGAAAATAGAAATTATTGAGAAACAACATTTTCTTGAGGATAATTTTATAGATATAGTCGCTCAACATTGTCTACAAGAGAATGTTGATATAGCATTCAAAAGATCAAGTCGAGAAAAGAGATAATTAGCCCTAATTATATTGTTTGACTAAAAGAATTTGATAAAATCATAATGCTAAACCCACAATGATCAATTGTTTTTCATGATAATCATCAAAATTCTATAATTAAAAGTTCAATAAATCATTCAACTAAAAATAATGTTAAAAAAGATACTACAAAACTTGTAACCAAATAACACTCTAATAATGTTAGATGCTTCATCACATATTTTGATTTTTTAAGGTTTATTATGAGAGAAAAAATCTATTGGTTCAAATTGGTTGACAAAAGTTCATAAAACTTTCTTAAAATTTAAAATACATACAAATAAAAAACTTCTAAAGACATTTAATATTCAATGCAACAAAATAATTTATTAAATATATTTCAAAATAATCAATAATGTAATTCCCCCAATTTAGGAGTTATTAGCTTCAAATAAAATTTTCAATTTTTAGAAATGAAAATGTCAAGAATATTTTAAAATGCATTAGGAGCATATCTCTTTCACTTGTGTTAATACTCAACAAAATGGCATTACAAAAAAAAATGCATATTTATGATGGCATTGACCGCTCATGATCTCTACTACAATGACAACATCAATAACAATAACAATAAGCCTTTATCACACTATGCGGGGTTGGCTACATGAATTAGTCTTCTCCATTGTATCTTATTAAGTGTCAAATTGTCATTTGATTCTAATAAACTATAGTCATTTTTTATACATTCTATCCAAGTTTTTTTAAGTCTACATTTACCTCAAATCTAATATATCTACTGACCTAACTAGGACAATGGACAGCCAACACTTTATGTGACCAAACTATCTAAGACGATTTTCTCTAATCTTAATTATTTTTCACTGAAGCTACTCCATCCTTTTCACAAATATATTCATGAGCCTTCTCTTAATATGTTAAGGTTAACAAATAATTCAGAAAAAATGGAGGCTCTATAATAGAAGATCATAGTGGGAAAAAATATGCTAATGTTTGGTGAAAAATCAGAGAAATAATTTTTCTAGCAAAACAAACGACCTGATTAGTATTCCCGGTCTTTGATATGTATTTCCAGTTTTCCTTGCATTCAACAAGATGAAAACAATGATCAGAAAAATTTGATATTTAAGTTATAGCTTCCATAGGTTAGAGGACAAGCTATAATCAACTATTTTGGGGATCATTTCCTTGCATCTAGCATGAAATGATATACTGCTATTGAACATCCAAATATTTTAACGTCGTGATTCATGCAAAGTTAGTCTAGTTCGGAAATCTAAACCTAATAGGTTCGGATTTGCTGGCAAAAATACAAACAATCTCTATCTCTCATCGGAGGTAGGAGATGAATCGCATGCTATCTATTCTTTGTGCTTAAAAGGGATGGTCGTGATTTCATCACACCATATTTTTGATTTAATCCCTTTAGAACTGTGAGTTTAATCCAAATCATTTGATTTTTGATCGAATAGATCAGATCAAACCACATCTAGCACCAACAATGCCAATGACAGGTGGGATTCATTTTATGATGAATCATGTTTCGTTATATGTAAAGCACGGTTGATTTAGCGCCGCATGTGTAAATCATTTAAAGAGGATTTAAATGTATTTAATTAAGTCAAAACTTTGAAAAATCATAATTAATTATCGAAAAATTATGAAAAAGCAAATAAATACTCTCTAGAATTAACAAATAAAAGAGAATTAAAATCCTCAAATTTTATTGAGTAGACAAACAGTAGTTAAGATTTATTATAAATCCTTAATTTTAAAATTAATCATAATAACAAGCCCAAATGTTCTCTACCTCCCATAACAATTTCATGTAGTGTGGGTGAGTGGATTAAGAGTTGCATATTTTAAACCTATAATGATATAATCAACGTAATTAAAAAATAAAAATAATATAAATCACCAAAATTATACTTGATGCCCATACACACTTACTTAACATAAAGACAAATAAGAAAATTAATTAAGACTTCAAATTGTTATTCAAACTCAAAATCTTCATTAATTGGGTTAATTAATAAATAATAATTCATTAAATCATCTAAAACTTAAAAAATTCATAACTAATTTCATAAAATTTCAAAAAACTATAAATAATTATTCGTTGTGCTCAGCTAATAGAGAGATTTTCAATAAAATTAAATTTCAAATTGATTTTAGGTATTTTAAAAGTAATTAAGTAATTTGAGAAGTTTCCTAAGAATGGCATAATAAAATAAATAAAAGCTCACAAAAATGAAAACAATTGCTAAAACATTTTCATTCTACTCGTTTTAATTTGTGAAATATTTTTGCCATATATTATTTGCATTATTTTTTCAATATTTATGGAATTATCTTTTTTGGATAATTTAACTACTTACATTGCATCTAAAATTTAGTTTAGTTTATTTATTGTTTCATTAATTAATTTTTATGCTTGAAATGATTTTTATCCATATATTTTAGCGTATGACATGGCTTGTTTATTAAATTATCCAAATTATTTTTTCCCTCTCTTATTTTTTTTGGCAAATATATGTTCAGCCCCGTTTATTGAATTTAATTAAATATAAATTATGTTTCAACTTTCAATTCAAATTTCTTCTTAAATTAATCTCCCTTGACTTATAGTTGATTGATTACATTAATTGGATATTGGTTTATGCAAGGAAAGCTTTGACCATCCCATATTATGAGGGATGTTCAATATATTTTATTTTGAACTTAATTCAACTTGTTCCTTATTTGATCTCTTAATTAATTAAAGCTTATTTAATTTATTTATTTTCATTAACACCTTTTTTCTCCATGCTTGGATGTCCCACACTTACTAGAGTAAATTAAATTCAAATTCAAATTAAAAATTAGTTATTTGAAATTTGAATTTAATTTAAATTCCTTTCATATTTATTTTCCCTCTTAATTTTTTCACTTATTTCTTCTTACTTTGGTCAACCGTTAGCTAGCTTGATTATTTTCTATTTAATGAGTTTATTTTGTGACTTGAATCTCTCTTGCAAAAATCCTCTTTTGACCAACCCCTATTACAAAACAATTCCAAGAGTACTTTGGTTTAAGTATTCAAGAGCTTTCTCTCTTCTATTGCTCTCACTTCAAATTTCATTTTAAAGAGACTCTCACATCTTCTTTAAGCACTATCTTTGGTTTGAAAGAGTATTCTTCAAGACTAATCTTTTATTTTCATTCTTCCTTCAAGAGGCTTGATTATATCTTTTCAAACTATCATATTTAAATTGCTTATTATTTTGATTTTTTAAGTTGAATAAAAAGGATTTGATTTGAATTTTATAAATTATTATAATTCTTTCTCATTCCTCTTTAGCATGTTTTAAATCTTACATAAATTGCAGTTTATTGTTCATTTTAATTTTCTTGAATTTCAAAAGATGAATATTAAAAGTTTTATTACTTTGATTTTTCAAAGATTCAAATTCAAGGCTTTTCGATTTCACTTCTTTTTCAAGTGTCTTTAACTTGTTTTGATTTTTACTTGTATTTTATTTGATCATGATTTCTCAAATTAGTTTCATTCTTCAATCATATTTCTCAAGTGCTTTGCATAAAGTTCATATCATTGCATAATTTGGAATAAAAAAACAAAATTATATTGTGAGCTCTATCTTTCATTTGTCTTATTATTACTTAGTTGGGTTTGTGAGGAAACTTGTTTTAAGATCAAAGAAATAGATCTTCTTTCTTGTATTTTGTATTTGCTCAGTGTAAGAAAATATATTATTGAGATTACATTTGCCCAATGTAGATAAGTATATTGTTGGTGATATACTTGTTTAGTTTAGGAATGTACATTATTGAGATTGTAATCGTCCGGTGTATCGAAGTACAACATATTCGCTATAATCTAGTTTGATTTAGTAAATTCCTAATGTGAGTTACTAGGCATGGATCTATACCAATTGTTAAGTTCTTCCTAATCACATAAAAAATTTTGTGCCTCTTGTCTCCTAACTTTTCTGCATTTATTTGGATTGGTTGTTTTGCTATATTTTAATATCATTATATATTTTTGTAATTAACTTTTGTACAAAATTTAAAAATTTAGTTTTAACTTGTGAAAATTTTGAAATGCTCAATTAACCTCTCTACTGAGTGTTATAGCCCCCTATCATATGTTCCTATAAGTATTACTTAACTAATTAATTAAGTTCTTAACTATTAATTATTTCCCAAAAAATTTCAAATCTTTATGGAATTCTCTTAAGGTCCCCCATGACCTTAGGAAATAATCCCATGATGTTTGAAGTCGATTAAGTTAAATTAAAACTTAATTTCAAATGCTTATGCATTTATTTTTATTCCAAAATTACATTAATTGCCTCTAAATTAAGAAAATTTCATAAAGATAAGACATGAAAAAGATTTCCAAATTTTTATCTTAAATTCACATGAATAAATAAGACATGAGAAAAAGAAAATTTATCTACTTTTTAATATTAAAATGTTTTCTATAATTTAAATATTAAATAAATCTTAAAAAATGTAATTAAGCTCTAAATGACATGAAGATTTTATGGGAGTATTAGGATTTTATTCATAATACTTCAATAATTTTTCATAATTTTATGAGATCTATTTTAAATTAAATATTTTCTAAATCACATAATTATATAATAATTTAAGAAGAATTCAAATTAATTCAAATTAATCCCAAACTTTTAAACAGCGTTTATCTAAAGTCCCTCAACTTCAGAAAACATTTAATTTTTGAGAAGATATTTTTGACATTGATTTGAAATTTTCTTTTTCATGCCATTAATATATAATATTAAATTTAAATCAATCAAAGATATAGATCTTCTTTCTTGTATTTTGTTTTTCCTGTACTTCGTTGTTGGGGTTGTATTTGTCATATATAGAAAAGTATATTGTTAGTGTTGTATTTGCTCAGTGTAGGAAAATATATTATTGAGATTACATTTGCCCAATGTAGATAAGTATATTGTTGGTGGTATGCTTGTTTAGTTTAGGAATGTACATTATTGAGATTTGCGTGGTGTATCAGTACAACATATTCGCTATAATCTAGTTTGATTTAGTAAATCCCTAATTTGAGTTACTAGGCATGGACCTATACCAATTGTTAAGTTCTTCCTAATTACATAAAAAATTTTGTGCCACTTGTCTCCTTACTTTTCTGTATTTATTTAGATTGGTTGTTGTGCTATATTTTAATATCATTATATCTTTTTGTAATTAACTTTTCTACAAAATTTAAAAATTAAGTTTTAACTTGTGAAAATTTTGAAATGCTCAATTAACCTCTCTACTGAGTTTATAGCCCCCTATCATATGTTCCTATAAGTATTACTTAACTAATTAATTATGTTCTTAACTATTAATTATTTCCAAAAAAAAAATTCAAATTAATCCCAAACCTGACATGAAGATTTTATGGGAGTACTAGGATTTTATTCATAATACTTCAATAATTTTTCATAATTTTATGAGATCTATTTTAAATTAAATATTTTCTAAATCGCATAATTATATAATAATTTAAGAAGAATTCAAATTAATTCAAATTAATCCCAAACTTTTAAACAGTGTTTATCTAAAGTCCCTCAAACATTTAATTTTGAGAAGATATTTTGACATTGATCTTTTCATGCCATTTATATAATCAAATATCATACTATTCCTCAGTATCTAAGATTATATCTCTGAAATCATTTATTAAAATAATTATTTAAAATTAACAAAAAACCATAAAATTTACTTTTGTTTAGACTTTATTAGTACGTGTAGAAAAATGGGGCTTACACAGATGGATTTTAGTTAATAAATTTCATTAACTAAAATCCATTATCCCCTATACTCTTTAAAAAAATATTAAGCTCAACTCAAATCCATATCAAAACTACAATTCTTCATATTTAAGCCATTAATCACTTAAATTGAAATCCCTTATTGATAATAAATTAAACTTCATTCTTAGGCTATAACTCAAATGTTAAACTCTAGATTTGTCGTACTGCACATCAAATTTATAGATCATCGATCTTAAACTTAAGTCAGGCGGATACTTTTTTGTAATATATTAATTTTTCTTTTGTGATATACTATTTTAGATTGGATGTTAGAGAAATAGTTTTGTGTGTATGTGTACTTCAACTAACCTCCATTTCATAAATTTAGTTAGAATTTTATTTTAGAATTTGAAATATAATTTATCCTAGAACTAAATAAGAATCATAAAGTTTAAGATAAACAGTAATTAGAAGACATAAATTTGAAAAGCCCTACGAAGTCTTGAGCATTTCCCATGAAAATAAAAACGAGAAGACCCAATAGGTTATTTGACATGTAAATTTTAAATTTTTTTTCACATAAAATAATTCTATCAATAATTATAATTAGCAAGAAAATATTATGGCTTAATCTTCATTGTGCGATAATTATATTGTGTTTAACTGAAATTGATAAATTTCATTATTTTTCTTGAAAACTTATTCTTATTTCTGGATTTCTTTCCCATGATAAAATTTAACCAAGAAAAAATTTTATTTAAGAATTACGTAATATTTCCTTAAGACTCTAGATTTTACCTATTTGATTTTCTTGAATATATTGAAGGAAAAAATGAATAAATAAGGGACATTTACATACATACAACTTAATTGATATATATATACAACTTAATTTTTATTTATGTTTATATTTTATGAGAAATGTAAAGAGAAAGTTTATCATACAGAAGACTTGAATAATGTAGTGGTGATTTAAACCAAGCTTAAGTTATTTTTGTCTAATTGGAATAAATACTTTGATTCTCATGGGTTCAATTTCAAGTTGAGTTAAAAATAATTAATTTCAACTCCACATGAAAAAAATAATGATAGAGGTGTCATAAAAGAAACTACTATTTGAAGAAATTACGATGAAATTTTTTTATTATATAAAAATCAAACCGTAGCTTTTTAATAGTCACCACAGGTTGAAAAATACAACTTTTTCACCGCATATTACTCTAAACGAGCCTAAACTTAATACCCAAATGACACTATGAAAGTTTATCAAAGCGCTTCAACCCTTCATCTCGAGTGGGAGAATCCCCAAACTCAATCAAAGCAGACAAGATTTGTCTTCTTAGAGTTGCATCGAATGGTTCGCCTCCCTCTTTTGGACCCCAACCTAACCTCTTGTAAAGAAAGCAAAATAGACTAAATACTTGCAATGAATTGAACGAGTCATCAATAAGAAATGCAAATACATTGAAAGAAAATAATTAACTAATGTTGGTGATAGCTTTTGGCATGCTAGAGACTAACTAAAATTTAGTGATGTTACCGGATAACTCAAATCATAAATAGCCTATCACACTTGCTACATCGTAACTCACCTTCAAGGCAAATAAAGGGGCCATAAAATTGTAACTATTGAATTAAGAAACAAAGAACAAGCATGAAGAATTGCATATTTAAGCTGACGATAATTCTTCTCGAAAGGCTTTCATTAAAGAGAGCAATGATGACATATTCTGCTTGGAAGCCATGCATAGTGAATATGAATCATCCAAGATTCCTACTTTAGAGGAATAGATAATATAAATATATATAATGATTAAAAGGACTAGAAGTGGTGATGATATATTAATTACCAAATCTGGATGCATAGTTTGTTGCTATCTAATGCATATCCGATTCAGTTTCAAGCTCACCTTCATATTTCACCCTATAAAACCCATCTTCATTGAATTTGGTCCAAAGACATCGACCTTTTTCTAGTTATTAAACGACAAAAAATCAAAAAGTTGAGAAGCATTAATTAGTTCAGATTTTGTTTTTAGAAGAAACATCTTTGTAGTTGCATATGAACCACAGCTCAGTGTGATAGGAACAATCCACTCCCTAACTGTAGTGGAACCACTAGCCAGAAAATGAGATTGCAATAAAGAAATAAAAATTTTATCAAGTATATAAATTAGGAAGATGAAAATATTTCAAAACAAGCGTAACTCCTCCAATTGCATTGACAATTTCAAAACACTTGTTCAAATTTCAATGGTATCATTAGACAAATGGTTTCTGTACAATAATCTCATTGCATTCTTACGTGCAAGAGAAAATAAGGGCAAAAATGATGGCAAACATTATTAAGATTTTATATCATAATCTAAGGTTCTACTAGTGGATCCTAATCCAATAAGTTATACTTAATAACAATATCTTAGGGATAAAAAGTAGAGTTTGAGGGTCTGCCTTACTACATTCGGACTTGTATATGTCAATTGATATGGGCTCAATTGGTTAGCATATCCCTTAGATTTAAACTCTATTAAGGACCAAGGTTTGGGTTGTCAAGCTCCTTGAGCAATGTAATTTCTAATAAGAATGATAATATTAACACAACATTATAGGCAAGGGTGTAAATAAGTCAAGTTTGAGTGACGAAAAGTACTATTTGGTTGGCTCGTGAAGTAGACAAGTTAAAATTTTTTAGCATGTATTTGATCATAATTTATTGAGCTGAATATAAGCTATTTATGAATAAAGTTGTATAAATTATAGAATATATATATACAACATATATATACAACAACAATAACAATAAGTCTTTATCCCACTATGTGTGGTCAGCAACATGTATCTTTTTCTCCATTGTGCCCTATTAAGTGTCAAATTCTCATTTAATTCTAATAAACTAGGGTCATTTTTTATACATTTTAACCAAGTCTTTTAAGCTTATCTCTACCTTTCTTAACATAAGAAAATCGATAACATCTACTCTCCTAACTGAGTCTTCGGATGACCAATGTTTTATGTGGCCAAATCATCTAAGGGGACTCTCTGTAATCTTATATGTTATTAATGCTACTCCAAGCTTATCACATATATTCATTTCACATTTTATCTCTAAAAGTAAAGACACTCATCCACCTCAACATCCTCATCTCGGCAACACCTAACTTAATCCATTGCTTCTCTTTTTCGTACATTTTTGTGCCATAAATTATTCCAGGTCTTACCACCATCTTATAAAATTTTTCTTTAAGACTAAGTGGTACTTTTCTATCACATAATAGGCCAGATGCATTCCTCCACTTCAACCATTCAACTTGAATTATACTAACAACATCCCCATCTATTTCACCATCAATTTGAACAATAGACCCAAGGAGATATCTAAAACAATCACTCTTTTTAATGAGTTGGTCTCCTAATGTCACAACCCCACCATTAGATCTTCTACAACTAAAATTACACTCCATATTTTAAATTTTAGATCTACTTAAATGAAAACCTTTAGACTCTAAGGTTGACCTCCATAATTACAACTTATATATATATATATATATATATATATATATATATATATATATATATATATATATAGTACATATTTTTTTTATGTTGAGATAAACATAATTGAGCAACTATCAAGCCAAACACAATCAAACAAAATTGTTATTCAATTACTTAAATAAATGAGCTTATAAAATAGTCTAATATGAGCAAATTATCAAATCAAACAAGACAATGCACAAACAATAAGTTTTTTTGAAAACCTTAGCTACATACAATTCAAGATAATCTTTGTGCTTCATTATAACTTTCGCTCAACATGGCATTATAATCTATTTGACATGGCGAGGAGATGGTGATGGCTATCCATTGTCTATCTTATTAAGGATGAATTTATGCCTCTTGAGTTAGGTTAGACTTGGCCCATTAAATGGGTCGATTATAACCATTAACTCCATTTCTTTTTTAAACAATGTGAGCTAATTATTTTTATTTTCTAGAATTTGAAGAATTATATTTTTTTGGTGATGATGCAATAAGTTGATCTATTAACCTATGAATCATTTTTTTAATCCATTTACCTAGAAGTAAGTTTTGTTAAATTTTCTTCGTGAGATTAAATTAGATATACTTTAATATCAATAATTATAAGGTACATTCTAAATATAATAATTATATAATTATTGTGAGGGTGTCAAAGTTGAAAGTCTCAATTATCATATCAAAAATGAAATAAAATTGTATTTTGATAGGTTTGCCAGAAAGTGTAGTACATATATCAATATTATCTTTTGAAAGTTGAGTCATTGTCTAGATTTTATAATGTATGGTATGTGGTTTGATATGTTACAATGGATCTTATAATTCAATCAATTCTCACACTCATACAATTAGTTTGAAATCAAGGATTTTGTTATCTATTTTCTTATTTCTAATAGTATCCATCTTATTATAAATGTTAAAATATGGAGATTAATTATCTTTATCTAACTCATACAAATTTCTCTTCCATTACCCTCTACCCAATTCTCATAAATTTGCTACCTATCAACATTTGCTTAACATTTATATTATAATACTTATGACCATCTACCTAATAATTTCATACTTACTAAGTAAAGAGATGGTTCTATTATATGATGTACCCAAAAACTATTAGTAGAAAAAAGACAGAGGGAAGAGGAAATTTACCTTTTATATGTAGTAGGAAAATGCTCTTATTAGAGTAAGGAGATTGGAAGAAGCTCTAGCATCCAAAAAGGGAAGATGTTAATAATAGCAGCAATGTATTTTTTTTTTTCATGTCCATCCCCTAATTTTGTAGTAGGTGGTTGCATACTCTCTTAATTATTAATATAGAAAAAGTGGCTCCTCTATCTTTATCTTTATATATACATGAAGAAATCATTAATGTACTCCTCTTTTAAATTTAGTTAAATATTATATCTCGGTATGGTCATAAAAGTAGGTGAATATCACATAACAACATAAATAATATTTCTATATATAAAAATAAAAGGAAAAGATATGATTCCATATGGTCAAACTAATAGGTACTACTCTTGGCCAAGTGTAGAGAAATTTAAAAGAACTTTCTCCTAAGACAAATAAGAGAGATGCATCATTTGTTTTAGTCTCCTAAATCAAGTGGCGGGAGAACTAATTTTTTTTTAAATTTAGCTTAAATTTAAATCATTTCCATAACCCCATTCTTCAACTCTTATTTTGTATGAGAAAAGCAGAATCAGCATAGGAAGAATATATAAAAGCAAGTAGAATGAGCATATGGTTCTTCACTGATACCCACGAAGTTATGGATTTTAGATTTCTCACCATAAAGCAAGATAGGATATAGTTCTTATAATAATTTTAAGAAAACTTCAAAATAAAACATTGAAAACGCTCTGTAATGATGAAAACATCAAATTTTAAAAAAAAGGAGAGAAAAAAAATTGTATTTGCGTACCTGTTCTAGTTCAAAAATTCCATCCCTCAAGGTCACATGAATAACTGGAAAACCCTTTTGCTTTGTCCATGAATGCATCAAAATATTTACTTAGACACCCGACTCTTCCTCAATAACGTTCCACAAGTCCTCACTCTTTACATTGGAAAAAGTAAATCTTTTCACATGTGAAGCCAATGATTTCTGAACAACAAATTAGTAGGTTAGAGAAATAGAATCACATGCATTATTCAATAGAGAGATCAATTCCATATTATTATCAGCACTGTGATGAAGATAAATTTAGAAGGTAAATTCAGGTTTCTAAAACCAAAATTTATGGCAGAAATCATTTTATTGCCTTAATAAATAAATAAATAAAATCTTGGCACACTCAACAAATAACATTACCTCAATAGGATGTGCTTCCACTAGTGCATCCAATCTAAGACCTGAAGCAGTGGAATCAAGTATTCATGTTTGATTATTCCACTTAGGAAATAGGGAATCTTCTCCTAAATAACGAAGCTATAAATAAACAATTAAATTCATTAAATAATTTCACAATTAAATGCATCAACTAAAGAAAGTCATGATAAGAAGGTTAGAAGACCCATATTGTAAAACCCTCATTGGGCCATAAATAAAGTCCACCATTCCATGGTGACAAGATTACGAAACCACTGATGAAATAATTCATGTATAACAAAATGTGCCACCTGCAAATGCCATTTAAACAAATAGTCTATAAACATGATATTGTGGTGAAAATTTTCTTGTATACTTCTATCTTCAATCTATGTGAATAAAATGAAGATAGAAATATACTTTTAGCATTTTTGGATATCACGTAGATTCACAGATGTTCTTATTAGGATGATCGGATATGACATTAAGGAGAGGGATACTATCTCAAAGATAGAAGTTACCACCCTACAATGGACCTAATCACCTGAAAAAGGACTCCTAAGGACAATGGGTCTGCATATATACCAGATATTCTTCCCCTACTTTACATAAAAAAGTAATGTAGGGTTTATTTTAAGCCAGGTTCGTTAAGTTTCATATGGAGGCAAGCCCCCATAGTTAATTACATCTTAAAGAATGAGATCCCATAGGAATACTCTCGATTAAGATAAATGATCATTGTCTCCAAAGATTTTGATGTTTAGACTATCAATAAATTGGTTTATTTTGGAAGATCAAATGGGATTGATCAAAGGGGAAGAGTTATTATCAGAGCCAAAGGAAGATAAGTAGGAGATGCTCACGATACTAGGAACCCTAGCGAGCATCTCAAACTATCATATGGTTGGGCTCTACATTTTTGAAATTTGAGAGGAATTATTTGTGTGAGTTAAAATTTTTATTATAAATATAGGACTTATAATTACATGATACAAGGTCATGAAAATGCCTAAGAGGTAGGGATTTATGCTCACGCCCCAAAGAGAAATAGTAACCTCAGAACCTAAATCTAGGGAGCTTTGGCAAGGACCAAAAGCTTGACCTAAATCAAAGGCAAAAATGGGTATTGGTTTGCTGCCATAAGAAAGGATAAATCACCTGACTCAAGCTTATAGGATTCATGTCTAATGCATGAGAAATTGGATTATGGGACAAAATTAGCAAGAAGGAGGTGAGTTTCCACCATGGCTCTCAAAGGTCAAGCCAAGTTCCACGGCAGTGGAAGCCCTCCAAATCAAGTGTGAAACAATATGCTTTTGTGCATGATGTTAGAAAGAAAATACAACATCCAGCTAAAAGATTGCAAATTCTTTTATCTTGATTTATATCCTAGGCTTTAGGTGAGGTTATGAGTTGTTTATGTTTAGTTTTGAGTTATTTATGTTAGATAGAAAATTTATTTTTCTAAGAGCCTAATCATCATCCAGGCCATACATCAAATCAAGGAAGAAACTAATAAAACATGTCATTTTAATGCACAAGATAAACAAACATCAATCAATTTATAAAGCTAGCGCAAAAGAATAAAAGACCAATTGTGGTCGGGCACCACCACACGAACCTGAAAATAAAAATATGGGTAGTCGAGCTCTACCCTTATACAACCCGAATTACACATGAATTAATTGCAATCAAAATGAATTCTTGTTATGGGGGTCTTCATTTCTTCACTTCTTCTTTCTTCTTTCTTCATTTAGTTCTTCCCACTTTCTTCATTTGGTTCTTTCTTCTTCCTTTTGACTTAGTTGGAATGTGGTTTGCTCCAAGGATTCATATGATATATAAGACATAGTCTTATGACTAATGTTCATCCTAACCCCCATAACATTCATTATAAATCCTAATTATAAAATTACATAAAAAAATTGGAAAGGAAATCTAACTAAAGCTTGTAAAAGAGAGATTAGCTAAAGAAATCATACAATCCCAAGCATGTATATGAATAAATTGGACTTAACACCCCACACATGGGTAACCAAGTCCACCTAGCCTAAGTTAGGTTATGCTTAGGGGTATAAGCACTTGCACAGCAAAAGCATTTATTATTTTTATTACAGTGCCCCTTAAGCACAATCCCCTACAGAAGACATGATTAGACTAATGTCGGCCTACCATTTAGTCTATGAGCATACACCCTAACATATAGACTAAAAACATCATATCACAAAATAAAAGTAAAGCATCAAACATGCACCGCCCTAACCTAAACCAAGAAATATTGACTTAGTCTAATGTGTGTGCTTTTTAAAGTTTGTGTGACATGTCTAATTAGACTTTAGGGTTGAAGTTCTTTAAGTGTGAAAAGTTCAACTTAAAGGGTAGTTTCATTTAAGTGATTTAGTTGATTTGATTAAGTTTTATTTCATAATTTGATTTGGTTTGAATGATCCTACAATTAATTACTAAGTATTGTAAAGAGAGGAAGAGAGAAAAGAGCCTCCCTTTCCTCCTTACCCTAAGTAATTTTTGAGGTAGATTCATTATTGATTTTTATTTAGTGAATATTTTATTATGTGTTTGGATTAATCCTAAGTTTAGATTTTTCCCTAAATAAACCTATTCAAAAAGAAAGGCATTTCAAGATTAATTAAAGTAAAATACTATCACAAAATACACAACACTTCATTTCTTTCCCAACATATGTAACATGCATATGGATGAATCCTAAGCATATCTATACATGCAAATGGAAATGTTTAGCACACCGTCATGAAGAATGCTAAATTATGTTACTTGAATGCTTTATGATGCATGGTTTTCATTAAGTAGAAAAGAGGGATTCTCTTATCCAATTTTCATATGCACATATACATGTATGAAAGGCATAAGTGAGTAAAGCGGCATTGTTAGCACCAGGGGTGTAATGTACAAGACCTACTTAGGGCTACTTAAAGCCTCACAACCCCAGAGTTTTCTAGACTAATATACCACTTTCCTTAAATACATGTGCATGTACAAAAAAAAAATGCATGGAAAGAGAATCATGCAAAGTTTATGTTTGTTTGTTTGGTTTGTTTATGCAATTTATATGTGTAAGTGTGAATGTCCTTCTTAATTTATAACATAGGGATGAATAGGAATAAATTTAAGCAAGTGTTGTGTTCTTTTCACATGAACTATACACTTTGCAAAATCCTATTCAAAACTATGCTAAAAGAGAAGCAAAGGAAAGTCACACGATGCACATCCTTATATTTATACTCACATGAAAGCTTATAAATAATTATAAGTTGCATACCTTTCAGTTTTCATATTTTATTCATAAATTTTGAAAATAATTTTGGATTTAATAGTGATAATAGCCATTCAAATTCTTACTTTAGCCAAAATAAGCAATTTGACATAAAGAAAATATTTCATTTTTAATTTGATTTTTAAAAGGCATGAATGCATGATTTTCATATGACATGCACATTTAACATGCTAGAAAAGAAATAAAGTGATGAAAGCAATGAAAATTCATTCACCCTAATTAATTCATAAAGACAATCTTATGAAATAAGAATGCTTAAAGTGAATCAAATGTTTAATGATTTTTTTTTTAGTTTAATTTGAATTTGAGAAATATGAGATGAGTTTGCTAGTCCTAACCCATTCCCACATGTGTATGACATTTTGGTTTAATTTTTAGGTGATTAGATCAAATTTATGCTTTGGTTAGGTTAAGGTGTAGATTAAATTTATTAATTACTCCTTACCTACACCACTTTAACATATGTAATCAAATAATTATGAGCCAATGTATGACATAAAACACACAAGGAATTTAAGAGAGCAATGCACCTAGGAAAGAAAGGGGTTTAATGCAATTGGCTCATAATTAATGATTAATTAAGCTAAAGGGTTTAATTTAAGTACTTTCATAACCCTCCCCACACATGTAGGTTAGATTTTAATTTCCTTAACTTACTTAGGTTATTAAACACCTAAGCATCTATCCAAGATGAATTAGTTAAGATCTGAAATGTTTAATTTTGAAAAGTTTGATTAATTAAGCCATTTAATTAAGTGATTAAATTATTTAATTAATTTGTACTTTAATTAGATTTTTATCCAAATGAAATAATCATAAGGGAAAAGATTTGGGAAAGGATTCCAAATCTCATTCCCTAAGTTTACTCAATGTTCTAAGGTAATTAGTAAGATTAATTAATAGATTTATTACTATTTAAAAGGCTTATTAATCATTTACTTGATTAAGAGGGTAATTAGGAATGAATCAAGCAATTCCCCCAATTAGATCATTAATAAATTCCAAGAAAATTATGGGAGGCATAGGTAATCCCCATAAATGCTTGATCTAGTAGAGACAAAGCTATGTTGAAAGTTTCAAGCCTTAGGATGATGTGTATCTTCATATGGACCAAGCTCTTCTTCAAATGCTCACAGCCTTGGTCTAACTCCCACCTCCCTTGCCTTTGAAGCTTGGAAGAAGGTTTGGATAAGTTTGATTAGGTTCCCTCAGAGTGCTTGCAAGAGGAATTGGATTGATATTATGTATTGAATGAGTTGGAAATTGACTTAGCCTCCCCTATTTTCAATTTGAAGGGATCCAAAAATGGAGAATGCCAAATGCCAAATGCTTGGGGATTGCTTGAGGTTGCTTGGGAAGGTTTCCTTAGGTCTCTCTCAGTCAATCGAGTGTGAGTCTCTCTGATTCAAGTGGAAATATGGGGAGTATATCTCCCTCTAGCTAGATCAAACGGTTGAGCTTCCCTTTGCCATTTTGATCAAATTCATCCTATGCAATGGGTTTGTTAGGCTATTAAGGGTTGCACATGGTTCAATTTTGGCTAGAGGAGATAGTGAAGAAGGTTCCATGTGCTTAAATTGAGTGGAGAAGGGATCACTTGTGCTCAATTTCAAGTGCGTGGTTAATTTGGCCATTGGGTTGGGTTTGGCTGACCCAAACCCATTGGGTCATGCACCATCCTCATTAGTGACCATTTGGTCCACTAAGAGGATGTTAAGTGTCCATGAAAAGGAATTGACCAAATTCCAAGTGTTTTTGATTTTGGGTTACCCTATGGCCTAGGATTGAAATGGTCATTTGGCTTGGATTTTAGTTTGAATATGTTTGGTATGATTGAAAAAAGGGTTAGGATAAGTTTCAATGAATTTGGAGTTGATTTCATATGATTTGGCTCATGTTGACCCATTTAGGTCAAATGGGTCAACTTGGGTCAATTGAATGATTGGTCAAGAAATTGGTCAAGGGTTGGGTCAAGTTCATATGATCATTTGAAATATTTTGGCGTCATTGGTTTGGTTCAATTTGGTTTACATTTGGATTTGGTTCATTTGATTTCATTTAGGTCAAATGGGTCAAGTTGACTTAATTTGGTTTAGGTTTGGTTGGTCATTTGAAATGTATTGATATCTTTGGTTCCAGTCAATTTTAGTTTAATTTTATTTTAGCTCAATTTGACCATTTAGGTCAAGTTGGGTTCATGGCTAATTGGGCTAGGTTGGGTCTAGTTGGCTAATTAGGGCTTTGGTCAAATTCAACAAGTGATTTGGAATGAACTTGACCCATTGGTTTTAATCAATTTAGCTTAGATCAAGTTTTGACCTATTTGGACATTTTAGGTCAAGTTGGGTCAACTTGGGTCAAGTGGTCAATTGGGCTAAGTTATGCTAAAATGACGACTTGGTCAAGTTCAAACATTGATCATGAATTGGTTTTGACCAACGGTTTCAATCAATTTGGCCTATGATAGATTTTGGCTAGTTTAGGTTTTATTTTGGCTAAGTGTTGACTTGGTCAACCCTAAGGTTTGACTTGGTTTGACCTAATTTGTGTAATTGATCATCTGATGATTGTTTATCATGATGAGAGGCTTAGGTGGGCTTAATTCAATCTAATTTGGGTAGGATTAAAATTTGGCTCAAAAGGATACTTTAGCTCACTTTGGGTCAAGTGAGCCTAAATGGGTCAAATGTTTTGGTCAAATCTTGATTTGAGTTTTATTGAACATGCATATGGACTTATGATTGAAATATAAAGCCATTTGCAAGTGATTTGAAGTAAAATATGGTTTGATTCATTTGACAATTTCAAGTTTAGAGGGTGAACATGAGTTTGACTTGGGTTTGATTTTTGAATTTGGTTTTGGATTGATGATTGAAGTTTATATTTATATTTGATTTCATGATTGAATGATTGATTGAATCATGAAGAAAAATCAAGGGTTTGGCTTGATTTGAATTTGATTTGGCTAACTTCAAGAATTTGACTTTAAAGGCATAGGTTGAATTTTGGTTGAATTTGGGTTTGAGTTTTGAATTTAGTTTTAGATATTTGAATATATATTTCATTTAAATTTGTGAATATAAATGAGAATATAAATATATTATGAGAAAGTTTCTTGAATTTGAAATGATTTAGATTTGATTTGAGCTAAGTCCTTAAGGTGGAATCAAAGGGACTTAAAAAGGATTTATGAATTTGGAATTGAGTTTTGGATTTAGTTTGGTTATTTGAATTTATATTTCATTTATATTTGTGAATATAAATGAGTATATAAATGGGTTATGAGAAAATTTTTTGAATTTGAATTGATTTAGATTTGATTTGAGCTATGTCCATAAGGTGGAAATCAAAGGGACTTAGAAAAGAATTTGGATTTGGAATTCAATCATTTGGAATTGATTCATGATTTGAGAAAATCCATTAAGTTGGAGTTGAAGTTGATTTGAGTTTAGAGTTGATTTGAATTTGGAGTTTGACTTGAAAGAAGGAAGTGAGGATTTTGTTCAAGCTATAGGGTAGGCAAAATTTTCTAACACCCCTAAGGCATGACCTATTCCTATGGCTAACTCTTCTAAGTCTCTAGGGTTAGGTTAAGTGTTCACCTAATCACTAGATGTGTCTTAAGACTAAGGAACTCTTAGTGTCTAACAGAAATACTATGTCTAAGTTGGAGGGGTTGAGAGCTCATTCTAAAAATGAGGTCAACAAAGGGCACCCAATAGGTGGGGTGTGACTAACAAAGTATACCGCATGTATTGGTGTTGATCGAGACAATCCACAACGTTCAAACAACTATGAGCACAAACAGAAATGATCTACCCCTAAACCCAAGGTGTAGAAGGAATCAAAAACTTAGTGCAAAGTGACTCTTCTCATGTCTAATACATATGAGAGTGAAGGAGGAATTCACTAGGCATTGAGAATGTGAACCTTCCAATAGGGAAGCAGGTTCAAGTCATCCACTGGGGGATGAGAGGTTTGATTTAATTTTGGTCTTGCTGAGGAGAAGTGGTTCAATTTGATTTGTTTAATTGAACTCCACTAGGGAGAAGGGTTGATTTTCATTAGGGTCTCATTGGGGAGATATTTGATTTGGTTTGTTGATTTGAGTCCATTAGGGAGGAAGGTTGATTTATTTTGTTTGTTTAAATTTTTAGGATTTTGAGATAGGTCTTGTTGGTTTGCAATGGACTGCATTGAGTAAGGGCCATGGAGGCCTGAGCCTAAATCAGATTTACTAATTAAAAGGGGTAGTCTACTAATCATAGAGTAAAACTAACCAACCAAAGGGATGCCTTTCAGTTTGCAATGATTAAGTTAGGAAGAAAGCTCGAGGACTCGCATCTTCCACAATAAGGAACCACTGGGGTGATCGATTGTTTGCACAATAAATTGAACCCGACCTAGGGCTGTCTATTGAGTGAATGCCACTGGAGGACTTAGATCAGCTCAAAGATAGTCAAGATTAATTTCATTTTGATTGTTTGAGTTTGATGGATCCCATTGGTTTGCGATGGACTGCACTGAGTAAGGGCCATGGTGGCCTGAGACTAAATCATCTTTACCAATCCATAGTAGGACTAACCAACCAAGGAGATTTCCTTTTGTTTTGCAATGGTTAAGTTAGGAAGAAAGCTCAGGGACTCACATCTTCCATAATAAGAAACCACTGGGGTGATCGGTTGCTTGCGCAATAAATTGAACCCGACCTAGGGTTACTTATTGAGTGAATGTTGTTGAAGGACTTAGATCAGCACAAAGATAGTCAAGATTAATTTCATTTATTTTAATTTTAATGGATCCCCTCAGTTTGTGATGGATCCACTAAGAAGGGGATAATATCAGCCTAGACCTGTCTTAGGTTTACAAATCCAAAGGGACAGTCTACCAGCCATTAGGTAGAGCTACCCGACGAAGGGGGTGCCTTTCGGTTTGCAATGGCCAAGTTGAGAAGAAAGCTCTGGGACTCACATCTTCTTCAATAAAGAATCACTAGGGTGATTGATTGCTTGTGCAATAAATTGAACCCGACCTAGGGCTACCCGTCAGTTCGCAACAGTCGTGCTGGAAAGAATGCGTAATAGACTTATATCTTTCAAAGCAAAAGATGGTCGTCGAGGCAACCTATCTATTGTGAAACAGATTGAACTTGACCTAAGGGTGACTGGAGAGAGTGTCGACCTGGGGACTTATCTCTTCTCAAGTAGTCAGGCAATTCCTATAGGGAGTTTTGCTGACACTGCCCTAAAGATAGGATGCTTGCTTGGGATAAGGGGCCCTTTGGGGGCTTGAATTTCTAATCCACAAGAAAATTTTTATTATTTGTTTAATTTTATTTGTTATCATGGACCCCATTGGTTTGTGAGGGACCACACTCAGAAGGAGCTTATATTAACCTAGACCTATCTCAAGTTTACTAGACTAAGGGAGAATCTGCATATCTGTTGAACAGATTCTCCAACCATAGGGGTGACTACTAGGAAAGGGGGATTGTCCAATCCAAGAGTAACCCGGGTAGTGTCTAAATGAGGTCATAAAGGATGGAATCCAAATATAATGCCCGCAGGGAGAGGGGCTGCTAACGGCTTGATCCAAAACCCTAGAGAAGATGACATGGCTAATCATATATTAAATAGGTATTCAGTGTCTAACTCAAGAAGAAAGTGCGGGGACTCACTTCTTCCAAGAGTGGTGTACTCACCAGGTGAGTTGTTGTTAGCATAGCAAAGAACAACCAACCTAAGGTGTCCATCAGTTTACGATAATCAGCGCTAACAGAATTGATTGTCGGGTTAGTCTATCTTCGACTTGATAAGGGCTATCCAATCTAGGATGACTACTAAGTGAATACCACTGGAGACTTATATCAACCCAAGAGTAGTCAAGAGGAAAGGTGTCTTTGGGGGACTTACCCTAAACCTCAAATATACTCAACCTAGTCAGTGCATGATGGCTAGTTCAAGAAGAAAGCGTGGGGACTCACATCTTCTTAAACAGAGTCAACATGAGGTAGCTTACTGGTTGAGCAGTGAAGCATACCATACTAACAAGTCGCTCGTCGATTTGCAATGCTCAAGTCAGGAAGAAAGCATGGGGACTCACATCATCCAAATAAGTGACCACTAAAATGAGATAGTAGTGAGGTAGCATATCAGCCTGACCTAGAGCAGCTAATGAGTGAGTGCTACAGGGGGCTTGCTCCCACATCAAAATAACTCAAGATAAAACATTTGTGTTTATTTGTGCTGTGTTTGAAGGAATAGGATGACTCTAGGGGACTCTTACACCTATCCTAAGCACGTGGAAGTGCTACTCCACTAAGAAAGGATGCCGCTCGAGATCTCACACCTAACTTAATTATGCTAGTCGAAATAGGATGCCTCTCGGGATCTCAAACCTAATCTAGTGGCACTGGAGAAATGTGTCTGTGTTATGAAAAGGGATAGGATACTGTTGGGGGACTCTTACACCTACCCTAAGCACGTCGTGGCGGATTCACAAGATAAGCAAATAATACTTCGAATGAAGAGAAGATTGGATGAATTGGAATGAAATTTTATTCTTTTGATGGTGATTTATTTTCAAGCATATTTTTCTTATAGGTAATATTTCTTCAAATAGAGCCCATTAATTAGAAGCATCAGGTGTTCCCCTTTACAATCAATAAGCTACTAAGATCCTCCTTGGTAGGTCTTCTCTATGACATAGGGGCCTTCCCAAGTGGGTTCAAACTTGCCTCCCATCTTTTGACGGGCAACAATTGGTCTTCTTAGGACTAATACAAGTTCTCCTACTTGAAAAGACCTAGGGCGGACCAGCTTGTTGTGAGCTTGAATCATTTTGGCTTTATATAACTCGAGATTCTCGCACACCTTGAGGTGTCTCTCCTCCAAACCTTCAAGCTCTTCTAACCGTAGCTTTGCATTATGCTCTGTAGTGATCTTGCTACCTAATGCTATCCTTAGTGATGATAGTTGAACTTCTAAAAGTAGAATGGCTTCAGACCCATACAATAAGGAAAACAGGGTAGATTGAGTTGGAGTTCTGTATGTGGTGTGGTAGGCCTACAAGACTTCAACCAACTGCTCATGTCACTATCTTTTATTATTATCGAAAGTGTCTTCTTTAGTATTTGGATAAGAGTTTTGTTGAATGCTTCTTTTAAATCATTTTTCCTAAGGTATTAGATGGTAGAATATCTCCAATCTATGTTGTGACTCTGGGAAAAACTATTGATCTTGATGCTTTTCAATGCAATACCATTATCAGATATAATTCATTGAGGCACCTCAAACCTATATATGATATGGTTCCTGAAAAACTGGAACACATGTTGAACTGTGACCTCTCTGAGTGGGATTGCTTATGCTTACTTGAAAAAGTAGTCGGTGGTAGCTAAGATGAATCGGTGAACCTTGGAAGAAGGAGGATCGATCAGACCCACAATATCGGTACCCCAACACTCAAATGGCCATGATGCCAAAGTATGTTGTAGAATATTGGGTGGTTGGTGGAGGACCACACCAAGTACCTAACACTAATGGCATCTCCTAGCTACATTGATGCAATCTGTGATCCTCGAACACAGTAGTATTCTAGTCTCTTGATCTTTGCTTTCATCTTCGGACTGGACTGATGCACTCTGCATAGACCTGAATGTACCTCAATTATAATCTTTCAAGATTCATGTTTGTCTAAATAACGTAACCACATATGATCGAAATACTGTCGGTACAGGGTGCCATCCATGAGAACATAAGAGAGAGCTCTCTATTTCACATGATGGGCTTATGAATTCTCTTGAGGTAGTTTTCCTATATTTAAGTAATCCATGAACAGTTTCCTCCAATCTAACTCCTCATCCTTGTTGGCAACAGCAACCTCCCTTTCAAGAGAAAATCTTTCGATGAGTTCAACATCAATATGGGATAGGACTTGTCTATTTTGGACCCTTATTGGAATGGACTCATCTTCCGAACATGCTAATTCTTTGGCATGTTTGGCCAAAGCATATGCTACTGTGTTCTCTCCTCGAGGGATCCTGTACATGGTGACCTCTGGGATCTAGGCCAACAGCTTTATGGTGTACACGTGGTAGTGATGAAGTTTGGGTTTTAGAACTTTGTTGGACTCAACAATTTGGTTGATGACCAACTGAGAGTCCCAGTAGATGTTGATGTTTTTAACACAGACTGTGATGGCTAACTCCATGACAATCAAAGCCTCATACTTGGCTTCATTATTGGTGTAGAGATTGGAAAGATAGTATGGGAATCTCATCACATCACGGTCTGGAGTTAAGAGAACTATTCCTACCCCTACTTTTCCTGAAAGAGTAGATCATGGTGCTTCTCCTTTATGAAAGGATGTTGTACCATCAAAATACATCTCCCATCAGCAATTTTTAACCTCCCCTAAGTTCATGATTTATTCATCAAGAAGATCATCACTAAGCAGAGAATTAGCAAGAAGTGGGTGTGTTGCTAAGAATCTGCTAATGCTTGTCCTTTTATCGCTCAGAGGGGTATTAATGTGATATCAAATTAAGATAGTATCATGGACCAAAGCACCAACCATTAGGATAGCGTCGGCCGTGTCATGAGATATTGCGGTGGATTGATTCTTGAAATTAAGTTCACCTTATGAGAAAGCATGTAATGTTGTAGCTTTTGGGATGCAAAGATTAAAGCTAGGCAATATTTCTCAATAAGTGGGTAGTTCACTTCAGTAGGGATCAGATGATGGCTGAGGTAATAGAGACCGTTCTCCTATCCTTTATCGTTGACTTGGGTCAACAGAGCACCGAGAGAGTCGTCTAATGCAATAGTGCAGAGGATGAGTGGTCTGCCCGGGATAGGGGCTGCTAAAACTGGTAGCTTCACCAAATATTACTTAATATCTTCAAAGGTATGCTAACACTTGTCATCCCACTTGAACTTGGTGCCCTTTTTGACAAGCTGAAAATGGTTTGTATCTCTCCAATAGGTTGAAGATAAAGCATCTTAGATACACCAACCACCCTTGGAACGATCTGAGTTGAGTTAGACTTTTAGGTGGTGACATTTCTAAGATAGCTTTGATTTTCTATGGATCTATTTCTATTCTCCGGTGTTGGACAACAACCCCAAGGAATTTGCCTAAAGCTACTATGAATGCACACTTCAGGGAATTCATTTTGAGGTTGTATTGTCTTAATCGTTCGAAAACTACTCTCAAGTCAAAGAGATGGTCTTCCTTTTATTTTCTTTTGACTATGAGATCATCAACATAGCACTCAACCTAATAATGGATGAGTTCATTGAAGATCTGAGTCATGGCCCGTTGGTATCTAGCACCAGCATTTTTAAGGTCGAAAGGCATGACCCTATAACAAAAGATTATGATCGAGGGTTGAAAAGTAATGTTTCTTTCATCTTCGAGGCTCTTGATTTGGTTATAGCCAGATGACTCATCCATGAATGAGAAAATTGCATGAGATGAGGCGATGTCCACCATTAATTCTGGTATAGGAAGAGGAAACTCATCCTTAGGGCATGCCTTATTTGAGTCCCTGAAATCATCGCATATACGAATTTTGTCATTCTTTTTCTTAACTAGTATGACATTGGCTAACCAGGAAGGGTATTTTTCTTCCCTGATGAAACCAACATCGATCAATTTCTTAACTTTAGAAATGACATGTTGTTCAATTTCTAATCGCATGCGTCTAGGAGCTTGCTTGATAGAGTAGCATTAGGATATATTGCTAGTTTGTGGACTATTACGTTAGGAGATAATCTAGGCATCTCTTTATAGGTCCATGCAAAGCAATCCTTAAACTCAGTCAATAGCCTAACCAAGTCATTGGTTTCTTCTTTATTTAGTAATGAACTGATGTATGTTAGGTGAGGATTTTCTTCTATCCCGAGGTTGATTTCTTTAAGCTTGTCAATTATTGAATGAGTCTCCTCTTCAAATTATGGAAGTGCATCTTTGATTTGGAGATCATCTAGATTATCTGAAGTTTCTAAACACACATCCTTGTAAGAGTTAGTGTGGTGTGTAAAGAACCTATCAGAGTCCAGATGATTGGTAACAACTAAGTAGTAATCGTCGTCATCGATTAGACTCACTGTATCAATAGTCCTGATCTTGATTGTGCTTCCCTACCTCTGTTGTTCCATAGCTTTTTAAAGTGCTCTGACCTGTGCCTGGACCATGTGTAAGGAACCAAACCATTCTTTATAAGATTATGAACACAAGGCGAGTACCAATCAAAAGATAATTCCATTAATTCTTTATATGAACTATCCTCAAGTTATACATCAGCTTCAGGACTTGAGGATGATGATCCCAATAGGAATCTCTTCGGCTTCATATCAATGGAAGACTTAGGGGCTTCCTTAACTACTAAACCTTCAGTTTTTTGAGGTGAAAGTGAGGTCAGAGCTAAGGTTCCCAACCACTATCTGATAGTTTCACATAAATTTGATTTGAATACTTTCGTGCTTTGACTGGATGCCCAGTCTTCATCATTGTCCAGCTCGAGCGTCGCCTCCAATAAAACCCATTGGGAGGGGTTGGCTGGTATACTAATCACATGAGACTCGTACTCTGAAATGGATTCCAAGTTTATGTGAATAATAGGGGTACTCCTATGAACTCGAACAAAACCCCTATTGGCTGATGGCCAACCAGGGGGTCTTCCACCTCTAGAGCTGCCTCTATGTCTTCCTCTGCCTCTGCCTAGTGGAGGTCAAGTCATCCTACCCATATGTCCATATGATGGAATGAACTGTGGGTGGCAGCTCTACTTCTTCCTTGGTGCCCTTTTCTCATTCACTTTGTATTTTCCTTTCTCTTATCTTTTTCTTTCCCTTTATCTTTTTCTTTTTTCTTTTGTTTTTCTTTTACTTTTGTATTGGAATTTTGGCCAAGTTTACAAGAAAAGGTATTTTGAGGAAGATAGTAGGCCACATCCTCATATATCTCAACCTCTCTGATTGAAAATGACTTTTCATCTCCTTTGATAATACTCAATTCCATCCTTTCTGAACTTGATGCACTAATGGATGGAGGACAGAATCATCTTGTTCTAATGTATCCAAGGCCAACTGAGCAAAGCAGTGAATGAAGTATTCAAATCAATTATGTAAAACTTAGCTTCAGTCTTCCACTCACTTATATCCAAAGGTAACATAATGAAACTTAAAGCCCTCTCACCTTGTTCATTGAATCCTCTCAACATCATCCGATTCCCTCAGAGTGTGGAGATGTTGATCCTCAAATAGGCAAGAGTCTTTAGACTCATAATGTTGATGCACCTGGATCAATAAGAACCCCGGAAAGTCCAATCGCCCATGTCCACTATAATGTAGAGGGGTTGTGCTCCATGTCCCCAAAGAAGGTCTTCATCTGAAAGTGACCCTTGGGCTTCTCTTGAGTAATGTGCCTCCTCTCCAGCCACCGGGGCATATTTTGGGGTTAAGAAGAGCCTTGATTAATGATTCCATCATCTCTTTGGATAAGACAAGGGCATCATATATGCTTAACTTAGTTGGCAACTTTCTCAAGTGAGTAAGGGCATTATAGTCCACCTTGGGCTGATCTTCCATAAGCATATCCAAGGGTGGAGTATCCTGTGGAGGGGCTTCTCGATCATCTACACCAATGACTTGTTTCTCTTTATCTTGAGGTGTTTCCCTAGGAGGTAGAACCTGCCACTACCAAGGTTGACTTTGGTGATCTCTTATGGCAAGGTTATGGAAGATTCTACCTGCTCATCAGGTACACCTCAGCTTCTCCAATGGGACCTTCAAAATCAGATGATTTCAAGTCTATCTCAAGAGGTGGCCCGTATTATTCAGAGAAGGAAAGTCCAACTCTGAATCAAAAAAGGGAGGTTGATTAGAATTATTATAGTTGTTATTTAGACTTGAAGAAAAGAATTGGGCAACCCATCAGAAGTGACACAGATGTAATTCAAACTAGCTTTATTCCTTAATTTCTTAGATTTTCAAGAAGGTACATAGTAAAAATCTAGTAAAGTAAGTTGGGTGAGGGATTTGATGCCCTCATTTCGATATAAGAGTTCTACTAGTAGAGGCTAGCTGAAGTATAAGTGATCAATGTAGTAGCTGCAATAGTGGACTGGAGGCTGGGCTCGGTTGGTGGTTGCGCTATTTGGCTATCCCGGGCTGGCATAGGCTGCTGCTGCTGTTGAGCTCCCTGTTTCCCCAAGTTTTCTTTGGTAACTTGCAAACCTTTGGGGGTTTGAGCTACCTCAACCACCTACAGGAAAATTTTCTTAGAGGTACGGGATAAGGAGATATCCCAACCTTTTTTGGCTTTAGAAGGATCGCAGGTATCCCCAAGGATTACCCTAATGGAACTAGTGGTTATTCCACAAGATATTCTTTTTAGGTAACTATATCACCGATCTTAAAGCTATGCTCAAGCCAATCCTTGAGTGTAAAACAATCTTCCAAAATGTGACCTAGTATGCAGTGGTAGGGGCAAAAGTTAGGATCATTGCTTTTGCCTACTTCCTCCGGCCATCTAGGCTCGGGTAGTTGAAAGTCAAGTTTCCTTAAGAGATTCTTCAAGATTTTCTTAACTACCTCCCTCTTAAATAAATATGGTTTGTTTAGTTTATCCATAAGAGTAGGTGGGTAATAGCAATCTAGCAGCAGGTATGTATACTACTGCTGCTGATGATGTGCTTGAGGAGGTGGTGAAGGCCATGGAGGCTACTGTGGTGGCGGCCGGTAGGATGGCCTAGGTTGTGGTAGAAGAGGTGGAAGTGATGGCTGTGGAGCACGAGGTCTCTCATACTGCTCTCTGGCCGACTGTTTTCCCTTGTCTACCACTGTCACTACCCCCGGTTTCTTCTCGTATGCTTTCTGCGGCTTTGACTTGGGCAACTGGTCTTGAAAAGGCAACTGTTTGGCCTCTCCTTGTAGACTAGCAGCCTTGTTGATTAGCTTCTCAAAAGTTTTGATGGTGAAGCCCTTAAGCATGAAGGCGGTCAGGCCATGAATATTCTTTAGAAGAATTTCAATGGCATGCTGTTCAGATAGCTGTGGCTCGCATTTCATACTTAGGTTATACCATATGAGAATGTAGTCAACAAAGGACTCACCTGGGTGTTGTTGTGCTACAACGAGATCACCCATAGTGACCCTTTGCTGAGCTCTAGCAAACCTTTTGATGAAGAGTTATTCCAACTCAGCAAAAGTCTTCACTGAATTGTTGGGAAGTTCAGCGTACCAATTGAAGGCAATGCCTGCTAAGCTACTAATGAAGAGGTAGAACAAAAGAGCATCATTATCACCCGCATTGCAATAACTAGCCTTGAAATGTTCTACATGCTGCCTTGGGTTCTCACTGCCATTGAAGCTCTTGAAAGAAGGTGGTATGAAACCCTTAGGACATTGGATGACATCAAATTCCTCTGGATAGGGTCTACCCTTTGGAACCGATGATCCTCCTCAGGCTTGAGCCATCACTTCCCTCACTTGCAGCACAACCATGGTCTTGATGTCCTTTTCCTGTACGGAGGTACTATCCACTACCTTCCTATACCGGTGATGCTACCTTTCTTTGGCGGTGTAGTCAGCGATCCAAGACATGCAACAACTCAGGTGGACCAGTTTCTGCCATAGTAGGATGAACTATCAAGGCTTGGTTCGAAAGTGCTAAGACAGCTACTAGCAAATCTTCAAGCCTCTTTTCCATCCTATCTAGTTTTTCATCCTTCTATTTTAATTGTTGAAGGAGGTGTTTGGTCGAGTATGCTATGTCTTCCTGCTCAACCACATCATCTTCCAATGTCTGCTGATCTCTAAGGAGGGACCCCCTGGTGTCTACCATGCAAACCCCTGCTGAATCTCCCAATAAATCATATTCATTCGGATCAAAGCTGATCTTCTCCTCATCATACCAGCCATATCCTAGGATCTCCTTCTTCTCCATGAGACAATGGGCTACTATATCATCTAGAGAATGATCCATCTAAACTAGCACAAATGATTTTGGTAGTGATAGGGTCACTATCATGTATCTTGAGACCGACCTCCCACTGTTGAGAGTTAACCCTGTGAGGGATATACTCGCTGGAAGAAATATGCTCCTGGCTATCAATGAGTCTGTATGAGGTGACACTCCTAGGAGGGTCTATCATTATAAGTGAAACTGAGCTATCACCTTCTCCCTCGGCAACTGCTATCTCCATCATCGGCTACGGTGGTGGTGATGACAGCACAACTACAATGCTCCATGGTCATCATTCCTTCTTCACCACTACTGAGGTAGAAAATCGAGTATGATAGCTCGGCCTCACCACAGTCGGTAGTGTAGATGGAACGGAATCACTTGGTCATAGCCGGATCACTAGTGAGGGTCTGCACAGTAGTCCTCTTTCTATTATGGGTGGTACCCATCAATAGAATGCTGTCAGTATGATCGATGTGAGTAGCATACCGATCAAGAAAGTCGATGAGTGCTGAAGCAGCTGACTGCCTACTATACCTACATCTCTCCTGGCTGGAAATCTAAACTGATGTGCGGGCCTCTCTGGCCCTCTCCTACCTAATATGTCTTCCAATGCGCAAGGAATGATAGAATGTAGATCAAATTGAGGCCCTGACTCTAATCATCCGTAGCTCGGCGACGAGAAGCATATGACCTCCTCCTCTCCGTAATAGGAGCCTGATACTGCACTAGTAGGGAGTGTGAAACAAAAATCCTCCTACCATTCTCTCTGTCTGAACAAGAGATGGGGCGAAACCTGTTCTCCATGATCAGGGGGTAAACCATCCTAGGTGCATCCTCCACTATAGACCGGGCAGCTGCCTCCATCTCCCTAGCTATGCATGTATGAAACCGCTTGATAATGTGATTCTTATTTTGACGTTGAGTGCAGGTAGGAGGACCAGTACGAGAGCTAGACCCAAACTCAAATGTTGGGGAGGCTACCCCTAGAGGTAGGGGAGCCTTCCCCTTAGAGATGAGTGCAGCCCATCTTGAGGCGAACCACTAACTTGTCGACCCTACCACTATCGCTAGGCGCCATGACCTTCCTCTTCGGAGAGAATCTCGAATCGATGGTAGCTCACTGGATGACCGCTCCTATCTCGGATGCTCTCGTAGTGAGGGTAGTCACATCATATGTAATCCAGGCCCCCTCAAAGCCTCAGCCAAAGTGGATGAGGTGGGCATAGTCAGAGCATGGGAGGTTTGCCTAATCCAAGGCCAGATCTATCCCATGAGGAAATGTGAAGATGTACTTTTTTGCTACCATTGAAATGAACTGAACTAACTGAACTGAAAACTGAATCTGAAACTGACTGAATTTGACTGAAAGTCTATAATGTTGAAAAATAAACTTGAATCAGATTTCTTCTTCATTGACTTTTTGAATTTAGAATTAGAATTTGAACCCACGCTCAACAACTTGAAAGTGTTAAGTGGGGTTCAAATGAATTTAGAAGAGAGATTTTTGAATTTGATTGGAAAGGAGATTTTTTTGGAATCCACTCTCAACAAATTTTGTAAGTTGAAATTGGATTCAAATATTTTTGAAGAAATTTGATGCTTCCATAGGTTCATATTTGATTTTGATTTTTGCTTTTGAGGACCCTTCCTTTAACAAATTTGGGTATGTTAAAGTAAAGGGTTAATTGATTTTGTTTGGACTTTGATTTTGAAATTTACTCACTTAGCAAATTTGAGTAGGCTAGGAGAGTTGTTTGAAAACATTTTTCTTCTTTTTATTTGCTTGTTTGTGAATCATGTGATTTAGAATTCAAAATGAAATCTTCACTTAGCAAATTTGGGTATGCTAGAATTAGGTTTCCAATTATATGTTTGAAATTTTTTATTTTGAAAATGGAGACTTCACTTAGCAAATTTGGGTATGCTAAATGAAGTTCCAAAAGGTGTTTGAAAATTTGTGAAATGGAAATTTCACTTTGCAAATTTGGGTATGCTAAATGAAATTCCAAAATTTGTGTTTAGATTTTGATTTGAAAATTGAGACTTCACTTAGCAAATTTGGGTATGCTAAAATGAAGTTCCAAAATATGTTTGAAAATTTTATGAGATGGAGATTTCACTTAGCAAATTTGAGTATGCTAAATGAAATTCCAAAATGTGTTTTAAATTTTGATTTGAAAATGGAGACTTCACTTGGCAAATTTGGGTATGCTAAATGAACAATCCAAAGGTGTTATTGTTTTTGAAAAAAGAATTCCTTACTTAGCGAATTTAGGTATGCTAAATAAAAGAAATTCCAAACTTTTTTTTAAAGATTTTAAAAAAGAGGATCCTTAGAAAATTTAAGTATGCTAAGGAAATCCAAATGTGTTTGTTGTTTTGATTTTTGTTTTCAAAAGATAGGAGTCTTAGCAAATTTAAGTCTGCTAAGGAAATCCAAATGTGTTTGTTATTTTGGTGATTTTGAAAAAGAGGATTCTTAGCAAATTTAAGTATGCTAAGAAAATCCAAATGTATTTTGAATTTTGTGAAATGGAGATTTCACTTAGCAAATTTGAGTATGCTAAATGAAATTCTAAAATATATTTTGAAAATTTTGTGAAATGGAGATTTCACTTAGCAAATTTGAGTATGCTAAATGAAATTCCAAAATGTGTGTTGAAATTTTTGATTTGAAAATGGAGACTTCACTTAGCAAATTTGGGTAAGTTAAAATGATGTTTCTAATTATATTTGAAACTTTTTTGTTATGAAAGTGGAGACTTCATTTAGCAAATTTGGGTATGCCAAAATGAAGTTCCAAGTGTTTTGAATTTTGATTTTAATTAAGAATGAAACCTTCATTCAATAAATTTGGGTATATTGAATGGAGAGGTTTCATTTGTGTATTTAGAAAATAAGATTGTTGTTGACTTTATTTTTGGAAAGATGATTGGTTTTATTTTGAAAAATGATTGTTGATTTTATTTTTGAAAATGAAATCTCCATTCAATGAATTGAATGAAGAAGTTCATTTGTACTTTTTGATAGTTTGATTGTTAAATTTTATTTTTGAGAATGATCTTATATATAATAATCATGAAGATTGTTAGATGAGGTTGAGGTAAGTTTTTATGCAAATATTTTATTATGTGCATTTAAAAAGTCTTTTTTGAAAAAGCAAGATTTTTTAAGAGGCATTCATTTGTATTTCTTTTTAGAATGAACCTTATCTTACCATGGAAATTGTAAGAAGGAAGTCTTTAGTTATTTCTTTTTATTAAATTTATTTTTTGACCTATTGGGGAACCCAATAGGGGTTTTAAGACCTACACGGAGTAAGATCCTAAAACCTAAAGGATGTTGGCTAACTTAGCTTAAAGATGAAATAAACTAAGTGCCGACAGAAAAGAAAGATAGTCTTAGACCCATATGAAATATGAATCCACTATCGATACTTGGAGACAACGATCATTTACCAAAGATTGTGAGAGGAACCATCCCTAGCAAAGTCGCCAAAAAAATATGTGGTGAAAATTTCTCGTATACTTTCATCTTAAATCTATGAATAAAATGAAGATAGAAATATATTTTTGCATTTTTAGACACTACGTAGATCCACAGATGTTCTTATTAGGATGATCGGGTACAACATTGAGGAGAGATATACTATCTTGAAAGATAAAGTTACCACCTTACAATTGACCTAATCACCTGAATAAGGACTCCAAAAGATAATGGGTATGCATATGTACTAAAGATTCTTCCCCTACTTTACATGGAAATGTAATGTAGGGTTTATTTTAAACCAGGTTTGTTAAGATTCCTATGGAGGCAAGCCCTCATAGTTAATTACATCCTAAAGAATGAGATCCCTCGAATACTCTTAATTAAGGTAAATCATCATTGTCTCCAAAGATTTCGAAGTTTAGACTACAATAAATTAGTTTATTTTGGAAGATAAAATGGGATTGATCAAAGGGGAAGAGTTATTATCAGAGCTAAGGAAGATAAGTAGGAGATGCTCACGATGCTAGGAAATCTATCAAGCATCTCAAACTATCCTATGGTTGGGCTTTACATTTTTGAAATTTGAGAGGAATTATTTGTTTGAGTTAAAATTTTTATTAGAAATCTAGGACTTACAATTCTATGATACAAGGTCATGGAAATGTCTAAGATGTGAGGATTTATGCTCACCGCCCCAAAAAATAGCAACCTGAGAACCTAAATCTAGGGAGCTTTGGTGAGGGTTAAAAGCACGACCTAAATCTAAGGAAAAAATGGGTATTTGATTTACCTCCATAAGAGAGGATAAACTACCCGACTATTAGACTTACAACCGCATGGGGGTGGCCACCAACTAACTCTTCCTATGATTTTAAATTTATGTAGGCAAGTTATTTGCTTATGCAAGATAGTTAGGATGTTATTTTTTTAGAAAGAGACTAAGTCCTTAAAATCACTCCCTAAGAAACTAGATCATGTAGGACATGATTTAATTACTTAGATCTAATGAAAATTTTGTTACATTTTCTTTTAATTTTTTTTGGACAATTGATTTAACTTCAAGCTTATAGGATTCATATTTCTAATGCATGAGAAATTGGATTATGGGCCAAAATCAGCAAGAAGGAGCTAAGTTTCCACCATAGCTCTCAAAGGTCAAGCCAAGTTCCCTGGTGCGGGTGGAAGCCCTCCAAATCAAGAGTGAAATAATATGTTTTGTGCATGAAGTTAGAAAGAAAATACAACATCCAGCTAAAGGATTGCTAATTCTTTTATCTTGATTTATAGCCTAAGCTTTAGGTGAGGTTATGAGTTATTTATATTTTATTTTGAGTTATTTATGTTGGATAGAAAATTTATTTTTCAAAGAGCCTAATCATCATCTAGGCCATACATCAAAGCAAGGAAGAAACTAGGAAAACATATCATTTTAATGCACAAGCTAAATAAATATCAATCAATTTATAAAGCTAGCAAAAAAATAAAAGGTCAATTATGGTCGGGAACCACTGCATAAACCCGAAAATAAAAATGTGGGTAGCCGAGCTCTACCCTTATACAACTCGGATTACACATGAATTAACTACAATCAAAATGAATTCATGTTATGGGGGTCTTCATTTCTTCACTTCTTCTTTCTTCTTTCTTCATTTGGTTCTTCCTTCTTTCTTCATTTGGTTCTTTCTTCTTCCTTTTGACTTGGTTGGAATGTAGTTTGCTCCCAGACTTCACATGGAACATAAGACATAGTCTTATGACCAATGTTCATCCTAACCCCCATAACATTCATTCCAAATACTAATTGCAAAATTACATGAAAAATGGGAAACTAAATATAACTAAAGCCTGCAAAACAGAGATTAGCTAAACAAATCATTCAATCTTAAGCATGTATATGATCAAATTGGACTTAGCACCCCACATATGAGTAATCAAGTCCACCTGGCCTAAGTTGGATTATGCTTAGAGGTATAAGCACCTACATAATAAAGTCCTTTATTATTTTTATTACAATGCCCTTGAGCATAATCCACTATAGAAGACATGGTTAGACTAATGTCAACTTACCATTATGTCTACGAGCATACACCCTAACATCCAGAGAAAAAATATGACATCACGAAACAAAAGCAAAGTATCAAATCATGCACCACCTAACCTAAACCTAAAAATAGTGACTTTGTGCTTTTTAAGGTTTGTGTGGCATGTCTAATAGGCTTTAGGGATGAAGTTTTCTAAGTGTGAAAAGTTCAACTTAGAGGGTAGTTTTATTTAAGTGATTTAGTTGATTTGATTAAGTTTTATTTCATAATTTGATTTTGTTTGAATGATCCTATAATTAATTACGAAGTATTGTAAAGAGAGGAAGAGAGAAGAGAACCTCTCATTCCTCCCTACCCTAAGTAATTTCTAAGGTAAATACATTATTGATTTTAATTTAGTGAATGCTTTATTATGTGTTTGGATTAATCCTAATTTTAGATTTTATTCAAAAAGAAAGACATTTTAAGATTAAATAAAGTGAGATACTATCAGAAAACACACAACACTTCATTTCTTTCCCAACATTTGTAACATGCATATGGATGAATCCTAAGCATATCTATAAATGAAGATGGAAATGTTTAGCACACCTTCATGATGAATGATAAATGATGTTACTTAAGAAAACTTGAATGATTTATGATGCATGGTTTTCATTAAGTAGAAAAGTGGGATTCTCTTACCCATTTTTCATATGCACATATACATGTATGAAAGTCATAAGTGTGTACGGTGGCATTGTTAGCAGCAAGAGTGTAAGGTACAATACCTACTTAGGACTACTTAAAGCCTCACAATCCCGGGGTTGTCCAAATTAATATACCACTTTCTTTAAATACATGTGCATGTACAAAAAAAAAAAGAAATGCATGGAAAGAGAATCATACAAAGTTTATATTTTTTTTTGTTTGATTTGTTTATGCAATTTATATGTGTAAGTGTGGATGTCCTTCTTAATTGATAACATATGGATGAATAATGATTTAAGCAAGTGTTGTGTTCTTTTCATATGAACTATACACTTTGTAAAATCCTATTCAAAACTATGCTAAATGAGAAGCAAAGAAAAGTCACACAATGCACATCCTTATATTTATACTCACATGCAAGCTTATAAATAATTATAAGTTGCATACCTTTCAGTTTTGATGTTTGATTCATAAATTTTGAAAATAATCTTGGATTTAATAGTGATAATAGCCATTCATATTCTTACTTTAGCCAAAACATGCAATTTGACATAAAAAAATATTTCATTTTTAATTTAATTTTTAAAAGGCAAGAATACATGATTTCCATATGACATACACATTTAACATGCTAGGAAAAAAATAAAGTGATGAAAGCAATGTAAATTCATTCACCCAAATTAATTCTGAAAGATAATCTTATGAAATTAGAATGCTTAAAGTGAATCAAAATTATTTAATGAATTTTTGTTTGTTTTTTTTTTAGTTTAATTTGAATTTAAAAAATATGAGATGAGTTAGTTGGTCCTAACCCATTTCCACCTATGTATGATGTTTTGGTTTAATTTTTAGGTGATTAGATCAATTTTAAGCTTTGATTAGGTTAAGGTGTAGATTATATTTATTAATTACCCCTTACCTACACCACTTTAACATATTTAATCAAATAATTATGAGCCAATGTATGACATAAAATGACACAAGGAATTAATGCACCAAGGAAAGAAAGGGGTCTAATTCAATTGGCTCATAATTAGTGATTAATTAAGCTAAAAGGTTTAATTTAAGTACTTTCATAACCCTCCCCACACATGTAGGTTGATTTCCTTAAGTTACTTAGATTATTAAACACCTAAGCATCTACCCAAGATGAATTGGTTGAGTTATGGAATGTTTTGATTTTAAAAAAGTTTGATTAATTAAGCCATTTAATTAAGTGATTAAATTATTTAATTAATTTGCACTTTAATTAGATTTTTATCCAAATGAAATAAACTTAGGGGAAAATATTTGGGAAAGGATTCCTGATCTCATTCCCTAAGTCTATTCACTATTCTAAGGTAATTATCATGATTAATTAATGGATTTATCACTATTTAAGAGGTTAATTAATCATTTACTTGATTAAGAGGATAATTAGGAATGAATAAAGTAATTCCCCCAATTAGACCATTAAAATATTTCAAGAAAATTAGGGGAGGTAGAAGTAATCCCCCTAAATGCACATGAGAAGTTTGGAATTAATTAGTGGGATAATTAGAGAGTAATTAGCATAATAACATTCTTAATAAAACCCAAATTTAAAAAATATCACTATTCAAAATCAACTGAAATTAATTTTAGATTATTCCCCTTTGAATTATCTTCACAATGCATTTTATTTTGTATTTTTCTAATTTTTCTACATTTAGTTATAGATATTTGAATATTTAGTAATTATTAGGTAATTAAATCCCTAATTATATGATTAATCTCGTTGGTGCCATGTGGAGGCTAACATGGCACATGCTTTCCATGTGGCATGATGGGATTCATCACTTAAGTTATCACATCCCAGTGCCACATCAGCGGCGGCGCTACGCGCTTTCTCCTCAACATTCCGATCAAAGATTGAACGATAATGATTAAGCTCGTGGTTCTTAAGGGATAAATCAGAGATCATATGCGGCTTGATCAGTACCATCCATCCAAAATGCGTTGATGGACGGTCGTGATCCATCCTTGGGCTCGCCTGTGGGATATGGAGATCGTCCATCCCTTAGGGCAAGATCTGAGCTCGATTGAGCTCAAATTTTTTCCACACCATCTAGGAGTAAGCACAAGTAGATCTAACATTCAATTTTGCATGAGGAAAGAATTTCTTTCACAAAGGACCACACACTCCCTATTCTAGGCTTAGTTTTGATCCATATCTTTCGAAGGTTATCACCAATGCTCCCAATCGTCGAGGTAGTTTTGTCTAGTAGAGATGAAGCTCTGTTGAAAGTTTCAAGCCTTGGGATGAAGTGGATCTTCCTATGGACCAAGCTCTTCTTCAAATGCTCACGGCCTTGATCTAACTCCCACCTCCCTTGCCTTTGAAGCTTTGAAGAAGGTTTGGATGAGTTCGATTAGGTTCCCTCAGAGTGCTTGCAAGAGGAATTGGATTGATATTATGTATTGAATGAGTTGGAAATTGACTTAGCCTCCCATGTTTTTGATTTGAAGGAATCCAAAAATGGAGAATGCCAAATACTTGGGGATTGATTAAGGGAGCTTGGGAAGCTTGCCTTAGGTCTCTCTTAGTCAATCGAGTGTGAGTCTCTCTGATTCAAGTGGAATTAGGGGGAGTATATCTCCCGTTAGGTGGATCGGACGACCGAGCTTCCCTTTGCCATTTTGATCAAATTCATCCTATGCAATGGGTTTGTTAGGTTGTTAAGGGTTGCACATGGTTCAGTTTTGGCCAGAGGAGGTAGTGGAGAAGGTGTCATGTGCTTAAATTGAGTGGAGAAGGGATCCCATATGCTCAATTTCAAGTGAGTGGTCAGTTTGGCCATTGGGTTGGGTTTGACTGACCCAAACCCATTAGGTCATGTTCACCATCCTCATTAGTGACCATTTGGTCCACTAAGAGGATGAGTGTCCATGAAAAGGAATTGACCAATTTACAAATGGTTTTGATTTTGGTTACCCTAAGGCCTAGGGGTAAAATGATCATTTGGTATTTGATTTGAATATGTTTGGTATGATTGAAAAAAGGTTAGGCCAAGTTTTAATGAATTTGGAATTGAACTGATATGATTTGGCTCATGTTGAACCATTTAGGTCAAAATGGGTCAACTTGGGTCAAGTTGACCAATTGGTCAAATTGGGTCAAACCAAGGGTTGGGTCAAGTTCATATGACCATTTGAAATATTTTGGTATCATTGGTTTGGTTCAATTTGGTTTACATTTGGATTTGGTTCATTTGATTTCATTTAGGTCAAATGGGTCAAGTTGACCAATCTGACTCATTTGACCTATCTAGGTTAGGTCATAGGTTGGTTTAGATTTGGTTGGTCATTCAAAATGTATTAGTGTCTTTGGTTCTAGTCAATTTTGTTTTAATTTGATTTTAGCTCAATTTGACCATTTAGGTCAAGTTGGGTTCATGGCCAATTGGGCTAGGTTGAGTCTAGTTGGCCAATTGGGGCTTTGGTCAAGTTCAACAAGTGATTTGGAATGAACTTAATCCATTGGTTTCAATCGATTTGGCTTAGATCAAGTTTTGACCTTTTTTGACTTTTTAGGTCAAGTTGGATCAACCTAGGTCAAGTGGTCAATTGGGCTAGGCTAGGCTAAAATGATGAGTTAGTTAAGTTCAAATATTGATCATGAATTAGTTTTGATCAATAGTTTCAATCAATTTGGCCTAGGATGAATTTTGGCTAGTTTAGGTTTCATTTTGGCTAAGTGTTGACTTGGTCAACCATTAGGTTTGACTTGGTTTGACCCAATTTGAGTAATTGATCATCTCATGAAGATTGTTGATCATGATGAGAGGCTTAGGTGGGCTTAATTCAATCCAATTTGGGTAGGATTAGAATTTGGCTCAAAAGGATACTTTAGGTCACTTTTGGTCAAGTGAGCCTAAGTGGGTCAAATGGTTTGGTCAAAGCTTAATTTGAATTTGATTTTGATTGAACTCACATATGAACTTATGATTGAAATATAAATCCATTTGCAAGTGATTTGAAGTCAAATGGGTTTTGATTTATTTAACAATTTCAAGTTCAAAGGGTGAACATGAGTTTGACTTGGGTTTGATTTTTGAATTTGGTTTTGGATTGATGATTGAAGTTTATATTTATATTTGATTTCCTGATTGAAGGATTGATTGAATCATGAAGAAAAATCAAGGGTTTGGCTTGATTTGAATTTGATTTGGCTAAGTTCAAGAATTTGACTTGAAAGGCTTAGGTTGAATTTTGGTTGAATTTGGGTTTTTGAATTTATTTGATATTTGAATATAACTGATAATATAAATAGGTTATGAGAAAATTTCTTGAATTTGAATTGATTTATATTAGATTTGAGCTAAGTCCATAACGTGGAATCAAAGGGACTTAGAAAGAATTTATGAATTTGGAATTGAGTTTTGGATTTAGTTTGGTTATTTGAATTTATATTTCATTTATATTTGTGAATATAAATGAGAATATAAATGAGTTATGAGGTAATTTCTTTAATTTGAATTGATTTAGATTTTATTTGTGCTAATTCCATAAGGTGGAAATCAAAGGGACTTAGAAAAGATTTTGGATTTAGAATTCAATCATGGATTTCAATCATTTGGAATTGATTCATGATTTGAGAAAATACAATAAGTTGGAGTTGAAGTTGATTTTAGTTTAGAGTTGATTTGAATTTGGAGCTTGACTTAAAAGAAGGAAGTGAGGATTTTGTTCAAGCTAAAAGGTAGGCAAAATATTCTAACACCCCTAAGGCATGACCTATTCCTATAGCTGACTCTTCTAAGTCTCTAGGGTTAGGTTAAGTGTTCACCTAATCACTAGATGTGTCTTAAGACTAAGAAACTCTTAGTGTCTAAGAGAAGTCCTATGTCTAAGATGAAGGGGTTGAGAGCTCATTCTAAAAATGAGGTTAACAGATATGCAATGATTAAAACATATTTTATAGATATAGTGCATATGTATTTTCTAAAACATACTAGAATATCAAGAAAATCACATGAAATTCCTGAAAAAACTAGTAATCTAGAGGAAATCAACAATTGGGTGAACCTAGAATGTAGATTAACAAATGATGGAAATCAATGTCAAACAAACTGGAATTAACTAAAGTAAATGCAAATTACTATTTGTTTCATTTCAGCCAATGATGGGCTTCCATCATAGAGTAGAAACCTTTCATAAAAAGTCAATAAACCAAAGTTTTCCAAGCCACCAATCTCAAAATCAAGAATTGGAATCATGTCAAGTTTAGGGAGTGGATAAGGCACTATAAAATACCTAAGAAAAAATTTAATTTATGATGAGAAAAGTAGGCAACCACATAGAATAATAACAAAAGGGGCATTTGCATACATAGCACAATTCTTATATATTTATATATCTAACACCTAAACTTTTATTTTTACATGTATAGCACCCAATTCTTTAATATTACATCAAAAATAAAATCTTTATTAATTTTTTTTAGTGAAATGCATATTTTTGAGCGTGGGAAATGTGATATATTTGTACATATCAAACTTTAGGTATTAGGTATTAGATCTATAAATGCAGAAGAATTGTGTGCTATGTTTGTAAATTTCTCTAACAAAATATTGCATATAAAAAAGTTGTAAGAAAAAGTTTCTTTATAATGCAAGCATCAAATATGAAGCCAAAGCATTACTATTTGAATAGATCCAATGTTTTCACAGCAACATCCAAAGCATATTTTCCTTGGCTAGTTTTACCAAACTCATAGTAGAATCAAACATTTATCCCTTGAGTAAGATCAACAAGAAAAAGTAAAATTAAAACTTACTTTGCTAGGTGAACAAAAAATAAAATTTTATAGAATTTTCAATCATGTTGTCTTACCATCAATTGTGGAAGCCTCTACAAAATCAAATAGCCCCACAACAATGGCAACCAAATAAGTGGATATGATGGGAGATTCCTAGTAAAAAAGCTTCTTCACATTCCCCTCTATTTCTTGTTTAACAACTGGCATATTGGAAATGCTACTTGATCTGAAGGCACTTCCAAAGTCATCTTGAATGTGGCCTGATATAGAATTTTAGATATAAAGACCAAAAAGTTTAGATTGACAAAAAATAATTGTCCTTTGGCCTGTTGATTGAAATATAAATCAAATATGATTAACAGCAAAAATGTTTGTGTTGATTAGTTAGAGAGTATAAAGATATTAGCAAGCAACATTTTATTATAATAAATTATAAACCATTCAATGAAGTCAAAAGAATGAACCCTTAGTCTAAGCTATGACTGAAAAGTGGATCAAAGAACTCGATAAATAGTTTAAATTCAACTCGATTAATACTCGTTCAAAATAATATGTTTCGGCCCTTTTGAAGAATCTGAAGACTAAATGAATTAAATTTAACATAATCCAACTTATACAACTTGTTTACTTATGATAGTGAACAAATTTATTTATTGTTTAACAAATAACTTATCAAAACATGAATATTATTTTATTAAATTTAATTAAAATTGATTCCCCAATCCCATCATCATAGTAAAGGCATATTTTTAGAACCCTTTCCAACACCGTGTTCTTGAGACGAAGATGTTGTAGTTGATCCAGAAAGCATTGGGGGTCCTCACTGCATGCACCTGCTCTGAGCAAGTAGCATCACCATCCTAGCCGATCTCTCGACGTCCACCATGGCCACCTTCTCTTCGTAAACAAAGCCTCCAAATTAAGCTTCTATTACTAACTCACTCTTGTCAGTAGGCCAATCGTTTGTTGAAACTCTAACAGCGGTCGCCTTTGCACACTCGATCCTCCAAGGAAACTATGAGGAAAATCCTTCACCATCAAGTGACAAGTGTGACACTTTATCTTGGATAGATAATCTCAAAGAGAAGTAAATTCCAGTGGGACCAGAATTAATGGTCTTGTCAAAATCGACCACCTATTCTCCGAGAAAGAAATATTGATCCCGCCCACCAATTCTTGCCAAATCTTCTAACCCATGGGTCTCCAGGAACTTTCACGAGCTCGATTGAACATATAACCTCAACATGGAGGTTTGCATTCGGCAGAGTTGTCGAGGGCTCCCTCCGACTGCCATACACCAATGCCTCAGTAGGTCCTTAATTCATCCATCAACATTGCCAGTTCCAGCTGGGGATGCTTAAGACCCTAGGGTAATATCTCTGCTATATTCTCGCTCGAACAGAATTCGAGATTAGAGCTACCTTATTGTACATAGAGTGGGTAGTATTGCTACTTATAATCTATTGGAGTTTTACGTTTAGAGTGGTGAGCTATTTGCTCATGATAGGAAACACTACTGAATGTGAGAATCACATATTTTTAGTAGGAAGAATAAAAATATCAAAATATAGATTATAATTTGTGACACTAATATCAAAAATTATATTATAAGATACTTCCTTATTAGAGCCTTTTGTGTAATATGATAAGCTTAGAAAATATTGTAAAAATTTTCAACTCATTTTCTCTAAATGTTTTTAATAGGGGCCTTTAAATTTTTTTAGAATGATTTGATTTGTTAGTTTAATTTATTCAATCATCTAATAATGTGTGATAGCCATATTGATCACTTGAATATAAAGTTTCTTCTAGAAAGATGTGAATATTTATTGGTGGAGTAGACCACATTATCAATGATGATTTTATAAGATGGTCAAAATGATAAATGATTTTTTTTTCAGACAACTATTTAGAATTAGCATTAGTAATTTTTATAATAGCTTTGCTTCCACCCACTCGATGAAGTAGTTGATATCTAAAATGATAAATTTTCATTATACAATGGCTCTTAAAAGGGACCCATGATGTTGATCACTCACTAAGTGAAAGGTTGAAGGCTTTGAAGGGACGAGAGTTCTACTACCAAATGTAGTTGTTGTAATTTTTCATAAAATCAAATGCTTTCTGATTTATTATGGACTAGTAAAATCTTATCATAAGATTTCTGGAGTGAGTTCTTTTCCCTCGAGTGTTCTTTATATATATATATATATATATATATATATATATATATATATATATATATATATAACCTCTTATGATTAAAAAGAAAGTATGTACTCAACCTCTTATGATTAAAGAGTGACACTTATCTCATGAAGGTCCTTTTATATAATTTATCTCTAATTATACTAAAATTTGCAACTTATTCTTAAAGATAAATGGCAATCTTTAGGTTTAAAAGTAATATCCTATTATATAAGAAGGATAGGCACCATTTAAGAGGTTTCCTTTAATTCTTCAATGAGATGTATTTCTAATGATTTTGTAATCATCAAAATTTTATATTCCTAATTCACCTTCTCTTATATAAATCTCTTATTATTGATATTGCTAGCTTGAAAAGAGCATTGACTTGAGCATTGTATTTTCAAGATATGTGGATGATTTAATATGCATTGATATGAGAAAGAAGTGATTTTACTAAGTTAAGGTGTTATATCAGCTATGAGTAATGAACATTGAAGCATCCCTCAACATGAGAAGCCATGAGATATGAATTGATGTAAATCATAAAATTTTGAGCTCCATTAGCAATAGCAAGTTCTAGACTAACCATATGGGCTTCATAGTTGGTGACATTATTAATTACTGTGGTGTTTTATTTTTGGGAAGTGGGGGACACCACTAGATCTGTAGATGTACTTATTAGGATGATTGGGTGAAACATTGAGGAATGATGTACTATCTCGAGAGGCAGTAGTCACAATCCTTTAATGGACTTAATCACGTAGTAAGAACTCTTAAGGACGATCGGTCTTCGAATGAACTAGAGATCTTTACCTTACTTTATATGAAAAAGAAAAGTAGGGTTTATTTTAAATCGGGTTAGTTAAGTTCCCTATGGAGGCAAGCCCATATAGCTAATTACATCCTAATGAATGAGATTCCTTTGGAATACTCTCGGTTAAGGTAAATGATTGTTGTCTCCAAAGATTTCAAAAATAGGGCTATCAATCAATTAGTTATTTTTACAAAATCAAGTGGGATTTGAGCAAAAGGAAAGAGTTAGTTTTGGAACCAAAAGGAGATAAGCAGGGATGCTCATGATACTAGGAAACCTAGTGAGCATCCCAAACTATCCTATGATTGGGTTTTATATTTTAAAATTGAGGAGAATTATGTGTTTGAGTTGAAATTTTATTAGATTGTTAAGGCTTATGATCCATCAACACAAGATTATGGAAATGCCTAAGAGGTGAGGATTTATTCTTGTAGCAGACAAAAGGAAACAATAACCTCAGATCCTAAATTTAGGGAGCTTTGGCTAGGGCCAGAGCATGACCTAAACCTAAGGAGAAAAATGGGCATAGGGTTTACCTCCACAAGAGAGAATCAACCACCCATTTGGACTTATAACTGCCTGGGGGATGCCACTAACTAACTCCTCCTGTGATGTTAATTACATGTAGGCAAGTCTTAGGCTTTGCAAGATGGCTAAGTTGTTGTTTATTTAGAAAGAAGACTAAGTCCTTAAACACACTCTCTAAGAGACTAGATCATGAAGGGCATGAATGATGACCTAATCTAATATAAATTTTGTTAAGTTTTATTTTCATTTTGGACATTTTTATTTGACACAGACTATGGGATTTCATATGCCTAATGCATGAGAAGATTGGTTATGGGCCAAAATCAGAAAGAAGGAGGAGTGTTTCCCCCATGGCTCTCAAAGGTCAAGCCATTTTCTCTAGAAAAGGTGGAAGCCCTCCATTAGCAAAAGTGAAGCAATATGATTTATGCATGATGTGAGACATCCAACATCCAACTAAGGGGTTGCTAAATATTTTATTATCTTGATTTATGTCTTAGGCTTTAGGTGAGGTTATGAGTTATTTAATTTTAATTTTGAGTTAATTAATTGGATAGAAAATTTATTTTTCCCTAAGGGCCTAATCGCATCCAGGCCATTCATCAAACAATGAAGAAACTAGAAAAATCATATCATCATAATTGTACAATCATAAATAGAACATCAATCAATTTATAAAAGTTGCGTAAAAGAATAAGAGGTCGATGTGGTCGGGCTCCACTGCACAAACCCGAAAAGAAAATGGGTAGCCGAGCTCTACCCTTATAGATCCCGGATTACAAATGAATAATTACAATTAAGAGAAATTCATGTTATGGGGGTCTTCATTCTTCATTTTGATTTTTAATTCACTTTTTTTCTTTCTTCTTTTCAGCTTGATTTGAGATGGTTTCTCCAAGGCATCACATGGTGCATAAGACGTAGTCTTATGACTAATATTCATCCTAATTCCCCGTAATATTCATTCCAAATCTTAATTGTGAAATTTACATGAAAATGGGAAAGGTAAATTTAACTAAACCTGGAAAATAGAGATTATCTAAACATGTCACACAACCTAAGAATTTATATGAATAAGTTAGACTTAGCACCCCACACATGGGTAACCAAGCTCACCTATCTTAGTTTGGATTATTCTTAGGGGTATAAGCAACCTACACAATAAAAGTATTTATATTTTTATTATAGCACCCCTTAAGAACAATCTCCTGCAGAAGACATGATTAGGTTAAGATCATCCTATCATCCAGTCTACGCACATACACCTAACATCCAATCTAAAATATTACATCACAAAATAAAATCAGGCATCAAACCATGCATCGCCCTAACATAGAGCTAGAAGTGGTGACTTAGCCTAATGTGTGTGTGCCATCTAAGGCTTGTGTGGCATGTCTTAGCTAGGCTTTAAGGTTAGAATTTTTTAAGCGTGAAAGATTCAATTTAGATGGTGGTTTAAGTTTAAGTGATTTAGTTTATTTCCAATTTTAGTTGGTGATTTGATTTGGTTTGAATGAACCTACACTTAGTTACTATATATTGTGAAGAGAAGAAAGAATGGAGAACTCTCTTTCATCCCAACCTTAAAGTATTTCTAAGGTAGATTCATTAATGATTTTCCTTTAGTGAATATTTTATTATGTATTTCATTTAACCCTAAGATTAGATTTATTCTAAATAGTCCTATTCAACAAGAAAGGCCTCTTAGGATTAATTAGGGAATTGTTATCACATAACACACACCCATTCATTTCTTTCCACCATGTATACCATGTATATGAATGATCCTAAGCATAGCTATACATGCAATGCAAATTTTAGCACACTTTGATGATGAATGCTAAGAGATAGGATTTGGAAATTTGAATATCCCATGAATGCATATTTTTATTAACTATAAAAGAGGGACTCTTTTATCCATTAATCAAATGCACATCCATATGTATAAAAATATAAGTGAGTACAGCGACATTATTTTCTATACTAGGGGTATAAGGTACAAGACCTACTTAGGGCTACTTAATGCCTCACAGCCCCGGGATGTCCAGACTAATATACCATTTTTCTTAAATACATGTGAATGTACAAGAAGAAAGCAAATGGATGAAGAATCATGCAAAAGATTATGCTTGATTTACTTGTACAATTTACATGTGTAAATGTGAAGATCCTTCTTAAGTCATAACAGAGAAATGCATAGGAATAGATATAAGCAAGTGTTGTGTTCTTTTCAAATGAACTATACACTTTGCAAATCCTATTCAAATCCATGTTAAGAGAAGAAAAGAAAAATAACATAACACATATCTCATGCTATCATCACATGCAAGCATATAAGTACTTATAAATAGCATCGCTTCATTCAAAATCTTTGATTTATAGGTTTTGAAAATAAATTTTAGTTTAATAGTGATAATAGCCACTCATATTCTTATCTTTAGCAAAAACATGCAATTTGACATAAAGAAAATATTTTGTTTATATGATTTTCAAAAGAAATGAATGCATGATTTCATATGGCAAACAAATTTTAACATGCTTGGAAAGAAATAAAGGGATGTAAGCGCATGACTTCATTCAGTCTAATTACTTCCTAAGGACAATCATATAGGTTGAGATTATTTAAAATGAATCAAAATTCTAAAAGGGATTTTTATTTTTGGATTTGATTTGACTTAAGAAATATGAAAAGGGATTGCTGGTTTAATCCATTTTCCACATGTGTGAATTAATTTAGTTTAATTTTGTAACAATTAAGTTGATTTTATGTTTTGGTTAGGTTAAGGTATGAATTAATCCATTAATTACCCCTTACCTATACCACTTTAACATAATTATTTAAGTAATTATGAGCCAACATATGATATGCAATCACATGGAATTGAAATCAGCAAATGCACCTAAGAAATAAAGGGGACCTAATGCAATTGGCTCACAATTATTGATTAATTAAGCTAAAGGGTTTAATTAAGTACTTTCATAACCATTCTACACATGTAGTTTGATTATAATTTCCTTTGAAGCCTCTTAAGTTATTGAACACCTAAGAATCTACCCAAGAATTAAGTGATTAAGTCCTGGAGTGATTTGATTTGAGTTTGGCTAATTAAGCCATTAATAAAGTGATTAAGTCATTGATTAAATTACAAATTAAATAAGTGTTTTCCAAATGAAATAAACTTAGGGGAAAAGATTGAAAAAGAAATCTTAATCTCATTCTCTAAGTCTATTCACTATTCCAAGATGATTAACAAACTTAATCAATGAATTTATCACTATTTAATAGGTTAATTAATCATTTATTTAGTTAAGAGAGGGATTAAGGGTGAATTAAGCAATTCCCTAATTAACCCAACAATAAATTCCAAGAAAATCATGGGAGGCAGAGGTCATCCTACTAATTAACCCTAGAAATTTTGGAATTAATTACTAAAGTAATTAAGGAGTAATTAGCCTAATTATATTTCTAATAAAAACCAAATTGAGTGAAAGCTATTGCTCAAAATAAATTCATTTTAAATATTATTCTCCTTTGAATTATCTTTAAAATGAACCTGAGTTTGTATTTTTTTTATTTTTCTACAATTAGTTATGAATTTTGGAAGTTTCAGCATTAAAATCCAATTAATTAAGCCTAATTAACCCCCTAATCCCATCGGGCCATGTGGCGGCTGACGCTTTTCAAATGACATGATGAGATAGGTTATTTAAGTTGTCACATTCGCTGTTGCGTCAGCTGGCTGTGGAAGCGCTTTCTCCACGGGTCGTCCGATATAAGATCAGACAACCACGATTAATCTCACAGTTTAGGCTTAAATTAGAGGGATATCGAATGTGATTTAATCACAACCATCTATTCTAATCACATGGAATAGAACGTGTGTGATCTATCTCCTCCCAAATAGTGAGAGACAGATGCCATCCGGTGATCATCGCTCGATCTGAGCTCACCCGAGCTCGATGGAGTTCAAACTCACCCCACACCTTTAGGGAGGCACAAACAAGGTATCCAATGGTCAAGATCTAATGAGGTTACAATTTCCTTCATAAAGTACCAAGCAATTTTTAAGGGAGGATCAATTTTGAGCAATACCTCGCTAGGGGCTATCACCGGCGCTCCCAACGGAGGAGGTAGCGTTGTTTAGTAGAGACGAAGCCCTGTTGAAAGTATCAAGCCTTGATCTGAAGTGGATGGCTCGGTTGACCAAGCTCCCCTTCAATGGAAATTGGCTATGATCAAAGTCCTCCTTCCCATGGCTTCATGGCTTAGGAAATCACTTGCTTGAGCTCGACGAGGTGCCTTGATGGTGCTTGCAAGTTTAATTTGAGTTTGGTGGAGAATTGAATGGGTTGGAGCTTCACTTCACCTCCCCTATTTTGACCTTGAGAAAAATTGAGAAGGAGAAATTGAGGAAGCTTGGATATGGCCTTGGGAAGCTTGGGAATGCTTGGTTTCGATTCCTAGAGCTCAATCGAATTCAGTGCTTGTAGTTTGAGTGGAAATGAGGAGGAGTATATCTCCCCTTCCTTGGATCAAATGGAGAGGATAAATTTTGCCATTTTCGATCAATGAAGGAGATTGGTTGGTCAGTTTGGGTTGTTTGGCATCCCATGTGATTCGTTTTAGGTAGTGGAGGGAAGGCGAGTGAGTGCCCTTGTGCTAGGTGAGTGTATGGAGTGATCCAAGTGGCCAATTCCCATTGGAGGGGTCAGTTTGGCTTTGGGTTGGGTCATGGCTGACCCAAACCCATTGGGTCATGTTCACCACCCTCCATGGTGTCCATGTGGACCACTAGGAGGATGCCAAGAGGCCTTGAGAAAGAATTGACCAAATTCCAAGTGAATTTGGTCATAAGATACCCTTTGACCTAAGGGAAAAATGGTCATTTCGCCAATATTTTGATTTGTGCAGATTTGAAATGATTCAAAAATAGGTTGGACCAAATTTCAAGGGATTTGGAGTTCATTTGGTTTGAATTGGTTCAATTTGATCCATTTAGGTCAAGTTGGGTCAACTTGGGTTAGGTTGACCAATTAGTGAAATTGGGCCAAATCATGGGTTAGGTCAAGTTCAAATGATCATTTGGAGCCTATGGGTGCCATTCGTTTGGTTCAATTTGATTTAGATTTGGTTTTGGTTCATTTGAGTTCATTTAGGTTAAATGGGTCAAGTTGACCAATTTGACCCATTTGACCCAATTGGGTTAGGTAATGGGTTGGTTTAGGCTTGGTTGATCATTTGAAATGTATTGCAAGCTTTGGTTTCAATCAATTTTGGTTTGGTTTGATTTCAAGTTGATTTGATCTTTTAGGTCAAGTTGGGTTCATGGTCAATTGGGCTAGGTTGTGTCTAGTAGGCCAATTGAAGCTTTGGTCAAGTTCAACAATCCATTTAGAATGAATTTGACCCATTGGTTGCAATCAATTTAGCTTAGATCAAAATTTGACCTATTTTGACTTTTTAGGTCAACTTGGGTCAACTTAGGTCAAGTGGCCAATAGGCTTGGTTTAGCTCAATTGATGGCTTGATCATGTTCAATCATTGATTATGGATTGGTTTGGATCAATGGTTTCAATCAATTTGGCATATGGTGTATTTTGACTAGTTTGAGTTTCATTTGGGTTAAGTGTTAACTTGGTCGAATGGTAGGTTTGACGTGGTTTGACCCAATTTGGGTGATTGATCATCCTAGGATCATTGTTGCTCACAATGTGAGGCTTAGATGGGCTTAGTTCAATCCAATTTGGGTTGGATTAGAATTTGGCTCAAAAAGGTCCTTTAGGTCACTTAAGGTTAAGTGAGCCTAAATGGGTTAGTTGGCTTGATCAAGGCTTGGTTTAAGTTTGGTTGAACTCACATATAGACTTATGATGGAAATATAAATTCAATTGCAAGTGATTTGTAGTCAAATGGGTTTTGATTCATTTGACAATTTCAATTCAAAAGGGTGAACATGGGTTTGACTTAGGTTAGTTTGATTTTGGCTTGGTGATTGTAGTTTATGTTTATATTTGGGCATGTATTTAAGGATTGGTTGTTTGAAGATAAAATCCAAAGGTTCGGATTGGTTTGAGAATGATTTGGCTAAGTTCAAGAATTTGACTTGAAAGGGTGTAAGTTGCATTTTGGTTTGATTTGGATTTGGGTTTTGAATTGATTTTGGTTATTTTAATTTATATTTCATTTATATTTGTGAATCTAACTAAGTTATGAGAAAATATTTTAAGTTTGGAGTGATCTGGATTTGGAATTTGGGAGTTCAAGGATTTGACTTGAAAGAGTATAAGTTGGATTTTGGTTTGATTTAGATTTGAGTTTTGAATTGATTTTGGTTATTTGAATTTATATTTTATTTATATTTGTGAATATAAATGAGGATATAAATGGGTTATGAGAAAATCTTTTGAGTTTGGAATGACTTGGATTTGGTTTAGGCTAAGTCCATAGGATGAGATCAATGGGCTTAGGGAAAATTTTTTGATTTGAATTCAATCATAGGTTTCAATCATTTGATCTGGAATTGATTCATGATTTGGATTTTAGAATTGATTTGAATTTGGAATTGATTTGAAAGATTTGGAATTGATTTGAAAGAAGGAAGTAAGGATTTGGTTCAAGCTATAGGGTAGGAAGATTTCCCTAATACCCCTAAGGCATAACCTATTCCTATGGCTAACACTTCTAAGTCTCTAGGGTTAGGTTAAGTGTTCACCTAATCACTAGAAGTGTCTTAAGACTAAAGAACTCTTAGTGTCTAGAGGAGTTCTATGTCTAAGATGGAGAAGTTGAGAGCTCACTCCAAATGAGGTCAACAATTACGAAGAACTTTAGGTAAAGTTGTTATTTTAAAAAGTCACATTGAAAAAAATAAGCAAGATCTTTGCCATAACATCAAAACTCACAGATCAATATATATTATTCAATGAGGTGACAAAAAGGAAGTAGAATGTGACATAGTAGAGTTAAGGATTGTACATCCAACCATAAAAAGGTAGCAAGTTCTAGCCTAAGTAAAAAATGAATATTACTAACCAATTGATTAGTTAAGCAAAAACTATTAGTTTCTATGGTCTTGAGTATAAATGCTAATGATATAACTTTCTTGTTGAGAATAATAGCACCAAGATGGCCAAATCTGCTAATGAATATATTCCCTCTTTTTTTTTGATAGGATCTAACTAACATAATATACAAAGTGTTACTTCTCATTCTCTCCTTATATTAGTATTGATCATAATCTATAGAGTAAAATAGTAAGATATAAATGGTGCATCTCTTCTAGATTAGCATTGATAGTTAAGGTGATGAGATCAAATATATTTTAAATTATTCAATGAAAATTTTACACTCATCTATCAATTAAAAGTAAGTAGTTTGAGCTTCTCTAAGTCTCTTGAAGAATGATAACTATTTATCTCATGTATAGGCAAAGAATCTAGATAAAGTTGATATTCATTTATTTAAGAATTATAACTCTTTAATAATTTTAGAGGTGTAATATTTTCTATAATCTTGATCTTCTTTGGATTTACTTTGATTCTTTGATGTGTAATTATAAAACTAAGCTTATGTGACCACAAAACTTATTCAGGATGGATTGAGGAGCATATTGCAATGTTAGAGGACTCTTTCAAAACTTTTGACTAGCATATCAACTCTATTGTGCATCTTATAAGACCTTTTAGGACTTTTTTTATGAGATATGGATAAGTAGTAACATCATTTTTAATCCTAGTAACATTACATGATAATAATATAATCCTTATTAATTTGGAAAGAAGTTGCCTCATCATCAATGGGAATCTAGAAAGGTGGGAATAGTTCTTAATGTTTCTCTAGTTAGTAGTGAATTATTTTATGAAAAGATTGGTGAGATGAGCAAAGTTTTAAATTATTCTTTCAAAGAGGGAACATAATCAAGTATAGGCTTGGCTCTTGAAAGTCACTAAGAAAATCTAGTAGAGAAGCACTCCAAAGCTTGCTCAATATGCATGATGCACTTGTAGTGATCGATATTATCATAAGAATTAGAGAAACCATTACAAAGATCTATAACAAGAATCTCAAATTCCTTTAAAATTAAATATTAGAGAGTCTCATCAATCAAGGCAAAGAATACTAAAAGTTGCATCGGAGATAAGCTTGCTCCTATCCCTCATAAAAAATCTTCTTAAATAAGATGTTGGAACTTACAATTCAATTTCCACTAATAGTTAATGATTGGTGTCAATGGGCTTTTGTTGATAAATATAAAAAAACTGAAGGAAATCAATGTGGTCATTTTCTTAAAAGGAGGAGAGGCATGATGATTAGAACAACAAATGAGACGCTTATTAGAAAAAATTAGAGTCAATTAATTGATATCATAGATGAAAATAGGTGTTCAAAATTCTCTCTATTAAATTTCTTATCTAAATTTTGTAAAAATATTATCCATTTATAGACTTCTAGATAAGGCATTTTAAACTCTTTTGTTTAAAAAAAATCTACTAGATCAAAATCAACATCAAATTGTCCAAATTGATCATTACTTTAACTTGGAAAGTAACCAGATGATCTGATTGTTGGAGCAAGCCTTTAGGTCAACATGGTTAGGGTCATCTTAAGTGCCCTGTTGTGGCTTGATAGTGGTCATATAGCATTCATTGATAGCAAAGTCTTCATTACATTGAAAAATATAATTTGAAAGATGGAGGAATCAAATTTGTCATCATAAAAATAGATGAATATGAGAGACCATATTGATATCAAAATCTTTATCTATTCAAGAGCGGTCTAATGATGAAAAAGGAACATAAGTTGAACTCAATTTTAAGTAGTTTTTTTATATCAAAATTAGGCTAACAGAAAATAGTGATAATAGGCCACAATTTTTCAGCCCAAAATATTTATCTAATTAAGAGTAATCCAATGGTGTAGATGACTTGTATCGGTTGACTATTGGGGAACTATAGCTTGACTCATGATTCAGTCATGGCTATAGGCCACTCTAGCTCATAGAGTCTTCATGTATGCACATAATCAATGCAAAAAATCAAAACATTCAAGGCGAATCTAGGCGAGTTATTAATCGCTTAGAGTACTGCCACTAGATATTTAAAACTGCCAAATGGGACAGATGAGCTTCCCCTTAGTTTAGGAAGACTCAAAGGGTGAACCCAATCTTGGACTAAATTGGTTTGGCCTAATTTGATTTAGGTGGATCTGCCCACAATTGATCTTCGATTTATACTTTTTTTTCTTATTGTTAAAATCTCAACAATTAGATGATTATTTTGATTATAAATTTGCTATAATTGGAGCATGTTAAATTCCTTGAAATTTTTTGGAAAATAAGTTTGTCTTCAAGCTAATTTTTTTTTTGAAACCACATCAATAGAAATTAGGTTTATTTAATTTTCAATTGCTCATCTCTCTCTCCTCTCTTCGCTCTTATTTTTGCAGAACATCGACTTGATCCCAGAGAATAACAATTTGAGATAAGTTGCAAATTATTAAATGAGCCTAATATAATATATATATATATATATATATCAGAGATTATCTCTCTTCATGAGTTATTTCATTAAAATAAATTTTCAGATATATTTCCTTAAGAAAATAATTCATAAAAATATTTATGTAATTATAAAATTATGAGAAATCTTAAAATTGCATAACCTTGAGTGCAGGCTCATCCCAGCATGGGAAACATCGTCCCATCTGGCTTGAGCAGAGAAAATATTATGTCGCGTGACATAGCTTTATGTCTAGACTCGTCATTAGCTACGTGTCCATTATTAAAAAATGACATTTTTTTACATTTTTTCACTACACATTGTTGTAACTGGACGGCGCATTGATGACATCGTTTACGCTACCCCGAGCCCAACCGGGCCCGTCCCGTTCAAACAGTGGGAGAAGAAAATATCACTCACGTCGTTCCATATTCATCATCACATAATTGTTTAAAGCATTCTTTCTGCGTAGAAATTTTTTTCAGCTCAGCTTTCGCTCTCGCCTGGCGCACGTCCGACCTTCCCTCAAAGATTTAGCAAATCTTGGGCATTAAAAATTGAGGTATTATAGGCGACCTCATGAGGTATTTCTTCCTGTATTCTTGAACTTTAATGAATTTAGGATTTTCTCTGTTGTTCTCACCGTCGAGTAGGAGAACATTTGCTACATTTGAGTCCTTTAATTGAACGGAGACTATTTTACTGATATTTGGAGATGTTTTGCATGTTTATTCTCTATACTGTCGTGATGGTACATGCCATTATTTTCAAAATTTTGAATTGTTAGGCTTGTCATTTGTTTAGTATATCACATTGTAAGATGTTTAGTGTTATTTCATGAAGGATTTGATGAATTATGGGGCCTGTTGGATATAATATGTTCAGTCGATGACATTACAATTTGTTTGTAAGTTGATTAATAGATGTTCGTTTCAATTTTTTATGTGTACTCGTTGCACTCTCAAGAGAGTACAACCCATTTTGTCATTTTTTTAAAGACTTCTAACCCTATTTCGATATAATATGTTCAGTACATGGCTTTAAAAGTAGTTTGAATGCTGATTGGTAGATTTTTAGGCTTTTTTGTATGTGTATTCTCTGTACTCTCTGGAGAGTACACCCTATTTTGTCAATTTCTTTCAGATTTTAAATCCTATTTATAGAGAATATATTTAATAGATTCCATTATAAGCAATTTGGATGGTTATTTGGTTGGTTTTTAGGGGAGTTTTGCATCTGTACTCTCTGTACTCTCATGAGAGTACAGAGCATTTTTCTCATTTTTCCCACTTGGTTTGGTCTGTTTGGAGGGAATATGTTCATTACATTCCACTGAAAGTAATTTAGAGGCTATTTGATTGGTTTCTAGGAGAGTTTTGCATCTGTACTCTATGAACTCTCATGAGAGTAAAGAGCTTTTTTCTCATTTTTTTCAGTTTCTTTGGCCTGTTTGGAGGAAATATGTTCATTACATTTCATTAGAAGAAATTTGGAGGCTGTTTGGTTGGTTTTTAGGAGAGTTTTGCATCTGTACTCTCTGCACTCTCATGAGAGTGCAGATTATTTTTCTCATTTTTTTCCACTTTCTTTGGGTTGTTTAGAGGAAATATGTTCATTACATTCCATTTGAAGTAATTTGAAGTCTATTTGGTTAATTTTTAAGGGAGTTTTGCATCTGTACTCTCTGTACTCTCATGAGAGTACAGAGCATTTTTCTTATTTTTTCCAATTTCTTTAGCCTATTTCGAGAAAATATGTTCACCACATTCTATTAGAAGCAATTTGGAGGCTGTTTGGTTGGTTTTTAGAAAGTTTTACATATATACTCTCTGTACTCCCATGAGAGTACAGAGCACTTTTCTCATTTTTTTTCCATTTGGTTTGGCCTGTTTGGAGAGAATATGTTCATTACATTCCATTGGAAGTACTTTGGAGGCTATTTGGTTAGTTTTTAGGGGATTTTTGCATCTGTACTCTCTATACTCTCATGAGAGTATAGAGCATTTTTCTCATTTTTTCACTTGGTTTGGCCTGTTTGGAGGAAATATGTTCATTACATTCCATTGGAAGCAATTTGGAGGCTATTTGGTTGGTTTTTAGGAGAGTTTTGTATCTGTACTCTCTGTACTCTCATGAGAGTATAGAGCATTTTTCTCATTTTTTTTTCTAGTTTCTTTGGGCTATTTGGAGGAAATATGTTCATTACATTCCATTAAAAGCAATTTGGAGGCTGTTTGGTTGGTTTTTAGGGGAGTTTTGCATCTGTACTCTATGTACTCTCATGAGAGTACATAGCATTTTTCTCATTTTTTTTCACTTGGTTTGGCCTGTTTGGAGGGAATATGTTCATTACATTCCATTTGAAGTAATTTGGAGGTTATTTGGTTGATTTTTAGAGGAGTTTTGCATCTGTACTCTTTGTACTCTCATGAGAGTACAGAGCATTTTTCTCATATTTTCTACTTGGTTTGGCTTGTTTGGAGGAAATATGTTCATTACATTCCATTAGAAGTAATTTGGAGGCTATTTGGTTAGTTTTTATAAGAGTTTTGCATCTATACTCTCTGTACTCTCATGAGAGTACAAAAAAATTTTCTCATTTTTTTCCACTTTCTTTGAGTTATTTGGAGGAAATATGTTCATTACATTCCATTTGAAGTAATTTGCAGGCTGTTGGTTGGTTTTTATGGGACTTTTGTATATGTACTCTTTGTACTCTCATGAGAGTACAGAGCATTTTTTTTTCATTTTTTTTCCACTTTCTTTGTGCTGTTTAGGAAATATGTTCATTACATTTCATTGGAAGCAATTTGGAGGCTGTTTGGTTAGTTTTTAGGGGAGTTTTGCATATGTACTCTCTGTACTCTCGTGAGAGTATAGAGCAATTTTCTCTTTTTTTTTCCACTTTCTTTGTGTTGTTTGGAGGAAATATGTGCATTACATTCCATTGAAAGCAATTTGGAGGCTGTTTGATTGGTTTTTAAAAGAGTTTTGCATATGTACTCTCATGAGAGTACAGGGCATTTTTCTCATTTTTTTTCCACTTTCTTTGGCCTATTTGGAGGAAATATGTTCATTACATTCCATTGAAAGCAATTTGGAGGCTGTTTGGTTGGTTTCTAAGAGAGTTTTTCATCTGTACTCTCTATACTCTCATGAGAGTATAGAGTATTTTTCTCATTTTTTCCTTTCTTTGTGCTATTTGCAGGAAATTTGTTCATTACATTCCATTGGAAGCAATTTGGAGGTTGTTTGGTTAATTTTTAGAGGAGTTTTGCATCTGTACTCTCTGTACTCTGATGAGAGTACAGAGCATTTTTTTTATTTTTTCCACTTTCTTTGGGCTATTTCGAGAAAATATGTTCATTACATTCCATTGGAAGTAATTTGGAGGCTATTTGGTTGGTTTTTAAGAGAGTTTTGCATCTATACTCTCTATACTCTCATGAGATTACATATTTTTTTTCTCATTTTTTTTCTACTTTTTTTGGCCTATTTGGAGGAAATATAGTCATTACATTCCATTAGAAGTAATTTGGAGGCTATTTGGTTAGTTTCTGGGGGAGTTTTGCATCTGTACTCTGTGGGCCTCCATTGTGCTGATAATGTTCTTATTAATTGACTTTTCATTTTAAAGTTTACAATGTCTGGGAAAAGGATAACTTCGAGATGCAGGCTACCACCGTTAGAGAGGAGTTCGATAATATTGCAGCACTCTTTAATGATGAAGTCATTGACATTTTAAGGAGACTTCATTTGCATCAATTTACTAGGCCAATTGAAAGACTCATTTCATCATCAATCTTGTCTTGCTGGGATATAGAGAAACAAGCATTTTTTTTTGGGTGGCCAGTGCATTCCTTTCACTCCTAATGAAGTTGCACTAATTGTAGGGATACCAAACAGAGGAGAGAAGGTCATATGGCAGAAATCCCTCTATCACAATTTAGCTTAGTGGACTTTAAGATTAAACTCGAGAATTTGGATCGTTCGTTGCCTACGGCATAATTTGTGCAGTTGTATATACGTTTTCTGCTTTCAAATCTTTTTTTATATATATCACAACTATAGGGTGGCATCGGAATTGATTGCCTATGCCATGACATAGACAAATTTACTGAGTACAACTGGGCAGATGCCATTTGGGCCTTTCTGGTTTCACAATTTGATGGTATTTCATCAAATATTCTGACAGAGAAGGCACACGGGTACATGAGTGGCTTTGTCACTCTTTTAATGGTACGTTCTATATCTTCAGTTATGTATTATTTAATGCATTGAAGTTAACTTATATAAATATACATTGTAGATCTGGGCGGCAGAGCACATAGGCATCATAAGGCCGTCGTTTCCTTCTACAAAGTCGTGTATGTTACGATGGCCAAAAATAAAGTTTGCAGATGACGCCTTCACTGGTTTGGGAGGACACCAGGTGACACATAATAATATCACTTTATTTATATGAGAATGTATTTAATTATATTGTAAATTATCATATTTTCTTATTGGTATAACATAGGTTTGTCTTTCATTCGAAGACATATTAGAAGAGGAGATTTGGCTCCTTGAAACATTGTACATTGCCCAACAGACAACCCATGTCGAACCCGATAGCAGTCCCATTCTAAGTCCACTGAGTCCAGCCCCCACTGAATCTCCATATGTCTCTCCTCGATATTCTCCACCTTTCAGTGTATCTAGCCTGCCTTCTGATTCTACCCACTCAGAAGGCTTTACGGTGGAGAGGATACTTACAGGTTTTAATGCCTTGGGAGATAAAGTATCGTCTTTTGAAGTGTCAATAATGGAGAGAATTGATGGAATTGAATTGCAGGTAGCTGTATTGAGGTGATGATTGCTGAGCAGCAGGGCCCTAGCATCCCTAGCATGGGGGAAGCTCCTATGGAGGTGACCACAGGGGAATCTCTTGAGGAGGTAGTTACCGGGGCAACACCTATGGAGGCTATCACAAGAGCTTCCCCTATGGAGGCAACCACAAGGGAGGCTCCTATGGAGGCTACTATAGTGGTTGCCTTTGTGGAGACTTCCACTTGGGAAGCCCCTGTGGTAGATGCTACCACAGGGGAGGCTCCTGTGGTGGCTACCATAGGGGCTTCCCTTGTGGAGACATCCACTAGGGAAGCCCCTATGGAGGCCACCATAGGGGAAGCTCTTGTGGAGGCTTCCACTGCACATGAAGATGTTGTGAAGCATTTACTCGGCAGCATTGAGCGTGGTGGAAGGCATAAATGAGAAAAAGGAAAGCCATATCTTCCCCCTTCACACAAACTTACAAGAAGTCATGGAGCAGAATAAGTTCTATGGTAGCCTCCACTCAGGATGAGCAGCCAGTAGAAGAGGTATTACGTAACTTTCTTTTTAATTTGACATAATAGTAACTGATTTCACTAAATTTTGTTTATAAGTTTGTGCACCAATAACAGTAGCTGAACCATAAACTGATATCGTTATGGTTGAGGAGCATCAGGCGGAGGTGTGCATCATCTTAGCAGATCTATTCTTAGTTCACAATGACTCTAGCTCTTCATCACTAATTTTCTGGAAGCCAGCTGAAGCACACCATATTGTTGACTTCTCATCAAGAGATTTTTGGCCTAAGCCAATGTTGCAGCTCATTGACACATCGTGTTCCCGATTCAAGGACAAGTAAGTCATTCTTCATTCAATTCCTTCTGTATAAATAAAATCACTTATTCATTCAGTTAAGCTCGCATTCCCATATTTCTCACATTGATATCTTATTGAATATCATTATGCAAGGACAAATTAATGAGTTACTAACATATCAATATCTGTCAGATGCACACATCGATGCCTTCACCTTTCTACTGTACTATTTGTCATTTCATGTGCTTGTAAGTTACTCTGTTAGTATGATCTGATCTGGTTTAGGTAGTTAGAAGCTAGAATTTATAAACTTTCTCTTCCCTTCTTGCAGAGTTATGTGAAATATGGCCTATAGAAAGAAAGCAAAATGTTCATCCAGCATGTCACTGCATACAGTGTATCAAGGGATGAGCTACGCTTACTTCTAATTATAAATAATCAAGACCAACACTCCCTACTAAGCTAGGGGCTTGGTATTTTTATGATTCATTGCCAAACCCAACTCATAAGACCATTCTTCCTAATATTGTAAGAACTATTTTCATTTAGGTTTGCCTAAAGTGCATATTTTCTGCCAACATATTGACTGTACTTCTTACTATTCAGATCAAATTACTTGTTCAAGATGCTGGCCAGTCTTTTGTGAGCGATCCCACAAAATGGCCAAACGAAATGATGAGTGGGCTACCAGTCCAACAAAATAGTATCGACTATGGGATGTTTGTTTATAAGTACATGGAGGCAGCAATCAGCAAACCTCCAGTGGACTGGGCTGACCACCAGGATTGGCCAAAAAGGATGAACTGCTTTAGGGCTGAGTTCACTTATGCTATCTTCTATTTGGGCATGAAATAACTAACCTGATTACTGTATAATTGAAGTTTGATATATTCAAAATCAAATGCTTTAGAAGCTATTATTTATGGTTTTAAACCTTTTCTAGAGGTAGCATCTATACTATATGTTTGGATTGCTTTAGTGAGACCATGTGTAGTAATTTGGTTGATGATGAGCTGCTTCAGTGAGATATTTTTCAGGTGTACTCTCTGTACTCTCTTGGGAGTACAGACTCTTATGTTCATGTTCTCCAGCTTTGCAGGTGTACTCTCAGTACTCTCCTGAGAGTACAGACTGTTTCCTTTTTTTATCATTTTTTCAAGACAGTTTGGATAGAATATCTTTTGTAGAGCCCATTTAAAGCAATTTGTTTACTGCTAAGTTTCTTTTTTAAGTACTCTTCAATCTGTACTCTCGGTACTCTCATGAGAGTACAGAATATTTCCAGATTTCTGACCATCTTTCTTTTATGGGTTGTTTGAAAATAAATTGTTTAGTCTATTTCATTGCAGGTTGTCTAGAGCTTGAATATTAGTCTTCCTAACCTATTTTACATCTGTACTCTCTGTACTCTCTTGAGAATACAGAGTATTTCTTCAATTTTTTTCAATTTTCCTGGGCAGTTTGGGTAGAATATGTTTAGTGGAGACCATGTGTAGGGCTGAGAAATTAGCCCGAAGATCGTGGCTCTCTCGAAAGTCAACTCAAACTTGGGCTCGAATGGAGTTTGAAATCAATTTTGAGCAGTGTCAATTTATTCGACTTCAATTTATGGCTCCTTCAATGGATCGAAGGATGCGGCCGCCCAGAATCATAGATCCGGGTTAATTATTCCCTATTCCTCGACTTGACCCATTTAGACTTACCTGCGACTCCTCGCTTCTTAGTTCTTCCTTCTTCTGGTTCTCCTGTTCTCACTTCTCCATGTCGTGCCCTAGTTTTTGAGTGGGGCATGCCACGTGCATATCGTCGTCCGTCGATCAGTGAGTACTTGGTTTGCTTTGATTTCGATCAATGGTCGGTCTGTATCACTGCATGTACTTGGTTTGCTTCATTGCTCCAGAAATACTTCCTCTTTCTATTTCATTTCCTGATTCTGTAAGTATTCTATTGGTTATTTCAATTATATCTGTTATTCCATTATTTGAGGTTCCCCTATTGGATTTGGGGATGTTTCTGGTGTAGTTGATTTGGGGATGTTTTGGTTCTTTAAGCATTCATGTTTTTTACTTTGGGTTTCAATTATATTTGTCTCTTATTCCACTATTTTAGGTTAGAATGTTGATGTTGGGACTTGGGGTTGATTCTGTTCTGGGCCTCTGGCTCATAAATCGTGCGTCGGGTTTGTAACTTGCAAGCTTGCAGTTAGGGATGAATGTTGATTAATGATGTTATTTTTTTACCTCATTACCTATTTACCTGTTATGTAACTTCTGTAGTTTTGTAACTCTTTGTTTTCCCTCTCGGCTCTCACTACTGTGGCTATGCCTCCGCCTTCTGGGTTCTGAAACTTTGTAATTCTGATTATAAATAGTTCCTCTTTCTCATTGGCCATTGTTTCATTTCCTAATTGTTTTTCTGCTCACGCCTCTTGATTGTTATTGCCTCACGTTACGGCTATTCTTTTTTGCATTGTTGTTTCATGCCTTGGATTTCAAACCATGATTTCAAACCGACTAAGTTGGATTTCGGGCAGTTGATTTGAGCAGCGTTTCGTCGAGCGGATCGAGCTCGAAACTCAATTCGATCCGACTAGGCTCGGACTGAAACTTTGACTTCGAGCTCAAGCGAATTACCCATTTCGATTTTTTGGTATGGCTCGCTTGAAATCGGAACACACCTAACCATGCAATTTGGTTGATTGGAATCTTAATATTAGCCTTTTTGGCATATTTTGCAAGTGTACTCTCTCTTGAGTAGATTTTTTCTCAATTTTTTCCTTCTTGTCTGTTTGAATAGAATGTTGTTTGCAAACTATTTGGAGCAATTTGGGAGCTGTTGGGTTACTTTTTTAAGCTATTTTATATCTGTACTCTCTGTACTCATGAGAGTACCAATTGCACCAATTTTTTGACCTTTGAAAGGAAATGTTAATTAGACTTCAAATTGGGTTTATTGCCTTAATATTAGCCTTTTGTTTTTGAGTGTACTCTCTTTACTTGAAACTATTTTTCTCAATTTTTTTCCTTATTATGGCATGTTTGGATAGAATGTGTTGACTGAAAACTATTTGGAACAATTTGGGAGCGGTTGGGTTACTTTTTTAAGCTATTTTGTACTCTCTATGTGAGAACTGAGACCGATTACATTATTTTTCAGTATTTTTGACCTGTTTGGAAAGGAAATATTAATTAGACTCCATTACAAGTTTATTGGAGCCTTAATATTAGCCTTTTTGGCCTATTTTGTAGGTGTACTCTCTGTACTCTCTTGAGAGTACAGACTTTTTTTTCTCAATTTTTTCTTATTGTGGTTTAGATAGAATGTGTTGACTGTAAACTATTTAAAGCAATTTGGGAGTTGCTAGGTTACTTTTTTAAGCTATTTTGCATCTATACTTTCTGTACTCTTAGGAGAGTATAGACCAATTTTCTAATTTTTTCCACTTTTGTTAGCCTGTTTGGAGAGAAAATATTTACTATATTCAATTACAAGTTGATTGGAGCCTTAATATTAGGTTTCTAGAGCTATTTTTTTAGTTATACTCTTTGTACTCTCCTGAGAGTATAGATTTTTTTTATCAATTTTTTTCAATTTTTCATGCCTGTTTGGGAAGAATCTGTCACTACAAACCAGTTGGGGCAATTTGGAGGCTCTTGGCTTGATTTTTTGAGCTATTCTGTATCTGTACTCTATGTACTCTCAGGAGAGTACAGACCAATTTCCTAATTTTTCCCACTTCTGTTAGCCTGTTTGGAAAGGAAAAATTTACTATATTCAATTACAGGTTGATTGGAGCCTTAATATTAGGTTTCTGGAGCTGTTTTTGAGTTGTACTCTCCTGAGAGTACAAATTTTTTTTATCAATTTTTTGCCAATTTTTAATGCGTGTTTGGGAAGAATGTGTTTACTACAAACCAGTTGGAGCAATTTGGGAGCTGTTGGGTTGCTTTTTTAAGCTATTTTGCATATGTACTCTCTGTACTCTCAAGAGAGTACAAACCAATATCCTAATTTTTTTCACTTATGTTAGCCTATTTGGAAAGGAAATATTTATTATATTCAATTGCAGGTTGATTGGAGCCTTATTATTAAGTTTCTGGAGCTATTTTTGAGTTGTACTCACTTGAGAGTATAGATTTTTTTTTTATCAGTGTTTTGCCAATTTTTCATGCCTGTTTGGAAAGAATGTGTTTACTACAAACCAGTTGGAGCAATTTGGAGGCTCTTGGCTTGATTTTTTGAGTTGTTCTGCATCTGTACTCTCTATACTCTTAGAAGAGTACAAACCAATTTCCTAATTTTATTGAAAAGTAAAATAATAAAAATAAAAGTCGTTCTAATTGAAAGGTATGCAACCAAACCTTGAATTTGATGCTTGTTGAAAAGAATTTTATTTGAAAGCCAAGCTTGAAGGTTTGTCTAGAAAAGGTCATAGTTAATCAAATTAATTAAGGTTTTATTTGGTATCAAATTTATTTTTATTTTTAAAAAGATATTTATTTATTATATTTTAAAAATGATTTTGTTTTTTTATTTTTAAAAATAAATTATATTATTTTTTAAAAAAAATTAAAATATATTTTAGATATTTTAATTAATTTTAAAAATAATTATGCGCATCAAATATAATTTGTTGCAATTCAAAATATAAAAATATAAAATATAAAATAAAAGTGATCTTAAATATCTTTTAAAATTCGAGTAATATGCTTGACCAAGAAGTTCCATGTGTTGATAATTTAGTTGATCTCAAATTTTCATATAGTTTGAAATATTCACCCACATTAGAATTTTAGGTCAAGGTTTTGTTAATAAGTAAGTCATTTAAAATGCTTAAATAATAAATTAATCCAAGCAAAATAGCAAAATAGCACTTGTTTAATATTTATTATATTTTAAATTTAATTATCATGCATGAAATAGCTACAACTATAGTCAAAATTTAAAAGAAACAAGATCCATATTCTTCATTTATGATGATAAAATTATTTTATAAAAAAGGAATATAGATATTATAGATATGAATGCTTCATATTTTGGAGGTCGAGAATATTTCTATTGTAAAATGAATTTTAATACCTCAAAATTATTATAAAATTGTTATTTTTATAATTACTTTATATACATACTATAAGAGAAAAATATAAATTAAGAAATTAGTATACAATTATTGATTTTTAATTTTATATTTGATCCTCAAGATAGATACTGATCATTCAAAATTAATAATATTTGTGAATTTATTATAATATTTTATTCTGAGGACTTCATGAATATAGAAACAATGCACCTATAGCATCAAATGGGGCATTTTAAATTTGAAACTTTAGGTCTGTAATTTATGATCTCTGCTAAATATTTACTAAGACAAGAAACGTAATTATATAACATTTTATTGATAGATTTGTTAGATTGATCATGACACTATTTCAAGGATTTTTTTATTAATTTATTGATAACATAAACTTAAAAAAATATTACATTATGTTTCACTGTAGAATCAATGATTAATGGTTAATAGAGTGTACTGATGCAATATACTCAAGTAGAATCTGAGAATCAACCACGTCAAGAGATACACGATTTATGTTAAATTTTTTTTTTATTTTGTACATCTGATTGATCATGTAGCGCAAGCAATATCAACCAAAATCTATAAATAAAGGATCAAAAATCGATACAAAGTTACACAATTCAATATACTCTCTCTCCCTCTCTCTCTGAAAACTGTTTAATGTGAGTTCATAGCCTGGATTCAACATCATCACTTACATAACTAAGCCTTCATCAACATCTGCCTAAAAATTGAAACAAAGGAACTACAAATTACCCAATTTATTGCAGAAGATCGTGTAAGAATGAAGGATTAACACATTTTATTTTCATCTGACATAACACAAATTGTTAAAAACCATTCAGAAAATATTAGACATGTAGCATAAAAAAGAAATTTGAAAAGTACTGATTGGATATATTTGAACAACATTTTTCATGAGAAGAACACCCAAATTGATTGGAATAATGCTTTCATCTATGTATTAAGCTGTTGGAACACATTGTATAGCCTCGAAAGAGAAATAAACAAGCAACAAAAAACTTAGTTGAACAATGTAAGGACCCTCAAGACACTGCACCTTGCATGCTTGATGTCCAGTGTCAAGCAGTCCAAATATACAGATAATCAAATTGGAAAAAGGATAAAAAAAATTGCCTCATGTAATTGATGATTTGTACAACCAGTTCTTTTTTCCCCTCATCAACACCAACCAGCAATGAGTAATCCATGACATCAATGGACTGTAAAGCAAAAAAAAACCAAAAGTAAATAAATAAATGTTGTGGAAGGAACAAGCAAAAAAAGCATGGAATAAGCAAAAATTGCTCATTAAGCAATTTATTTAACATGGTTCTCATCTTCCTTGCTTCACAAATTAATGAACGTTAATTATAATAATGAAAAATAATAGAAAAATAATCATCACACTTAATCATTACTGAATGATACTTGAATATATCAAACCAGACGCATTATTAAACCATTATTCTCATTCACATACAAAATGCTACAAACTGAAAGTAGAAAGGAGAAGCACAACATATTTACGTGGAACGAACCGGTTCAGGGATTATGATTGTAATTGACATTAACGTGTGTACAGTCGAAGAACACACAAATAAATGATGTCATGCACTAAAATGTTTCCCTGTAATGATATCCATCATCAACTTAGTGTACCCTTCAGCCGACTGATTGATTGTTGAGCTTGAGTTAAATTCCTAGAAATAGAACATCGTATTAGTTAATGATATGTAATAGCATGATTGACGAGTTTGTCACTCATAACTCTGAAAAGCACTCGGGCATAATAGGAAAAGGTGTTGCAATTGGTGACTCTACATGTTCTTCACCCCTCTCAAATTGTTCTTTGGATTCTGTAACAACAAAAGAAGGATGGTTCAAAGTTTAAAAATAATATGTAAATACTATAACTTCAGAGGCAAAAAAAAAATTACTCTTGGCTTTTTTGGTTCTCTCCCAATATCCCTTAAGCCTTGCATTTGAAACACCCTTTGGCCGCTGCTTAACTGGATCCTTTAAAATGTCATTTCCCTTATCTGTTGTGGTTGACTTCTTCTTCTTAGCTGTTTTGTCAGCTGGAGGTGAATTCCCACATAATATAGAGTCAACATTATCAGATAGTTTTTTTAAGGACCCAAGCATATACTCCTCTACTTTCTTATTACCCAGTGCCCTGGTGCTTATTTGATATGCATATCGACTGATCTGGTTCCAGAAAATAATGTCAGTTTCATTTTCATCATTGCCTTGCACATCTTTTAAGTTCTTGTGAGCACTGTCAAAGTAGATATCCCTATTTGCTCAGATTGACCAACACATGAGAAGGTCTTATTCGAAATGCGCACAATATCTTCCAAACAAAGAACTCAGATGCAGTGAGCACAAAGCAACCCATTCATTTCAAATTTTTTTACAACTACAAGTTATATTTAGGCTTATCTTGTCAAAATGAACAGTCCATATTTTGGAAGAACTCTTATTCTCTAAGTTTCTCACCAAATACTCTATGGGATTGTTATCTAACACATTTGCTGCTAATCCTCCAACACCATGCAGAAATTCTTCTTCAAACATTTTATAAAGCTTTCTCGTGTAAAACATAGCAGCTTATTTCAATTGGGCTAGTCTTAACAATAGGAATAATTGCTGACTGGTTGCACTTGAAATTTTCATCATGTTCATTCCGGCGCCATGTGTCGATAACCTTCTCCAATCCCAAGAAATAATCTATGATTGAACTTGTTGGTTCGGAGATTCTATGACATACATTATTTGTGGACTCACTACGTTGCATTTATAATATTCCCATACAGAATGAGTCTTTACAGATTACGGTGGACCACTTACTACTAAGTTTATAAAGCTCAGACAGCCAAGCATGATCGTGCAAATTGCCCTCAACTAGCATAGTAGACCAAGCTTGCTCGAACTCCTGCTATGAGTCACACTTGCTCATGCATGTATAGAATAGACTTTGCACTGTCTTATTACTATTAAAGCAGTGTACCTTTGAAGGAGCTTTTTTGAAATATTTCATTAGCACAATCTATGACGAGTATGCGGTAATGCAATTTCGATAGCTCTCGCCATTGCCTGATCTTGATCAGTGAATATTGTTATAGGATGTCTATCACTCATTAACCGGAGAAATATTTTGAATAGCCATGTGAATGACGTAATTATCTCTTTTGATAGAAAGACTACTCTAAATAAGATATTTTACCAGTGATGATTCACTCCAATGAAAGGGACACAAGATTATATTTATTGAGTCGATAGCTTGTATCAAAAATTATGACATCCCCAAAATAATCATATTCTATTCTTGACATGACATTGCTCCAAAAAAAAACTAACCAAGCTATCTGACTCATCAACTTGGACATCCCATGCAAACATCCCATCCTCCGCTTATTTTTCCTTGAACAGTTGTATTAATGCATTACTATCACCATTTGCAATCTTCGATATTTTCTCTTTTTGGATGAAATTGAATGCATCTCTTTTTGTAAAGCCAATATTCTCCACGCCGCCAACTTCCTCACTTAGATAGCTGAACGCATCAGTTGTTCTAATTTCGGCCTCTGTCATTGTCTTCAACACAGCTGCTTTCTCATCGCTGATACCTTTGTATGATCTAAGAAGATGTAGGTCACCCGGCTTTGACAATGAATGATTATGACTTTCTATATATTTTTTAAACGTCCAATTCCCATCTAAATCAATAGAAAATCTAATCATGGTTGGACAACCACTCCATGTATCTATTTTCTAGAATTTAACTGCACAATTTAGATTGGTAGCTTCCTTCCGACCTACTTTTGCACATAAAAAATCCTTTGCTTTCAATTTCTTGGGGTTTTGCCAATAACTAGTATGATCCTTCCTAACACTGAACCCAGTTTGATGTGCATAATCACAGTACAGTGCATAGGCCTCCATTTCATTATGAACAGTGGTGCTAAGCAGTTTCCCCACATTTGGGTCATTGTCATCACGGCATCATCATCGCACTGCTTATTTACCGCATTCACGTGCGCAAACAAAAATATGTCACATGCATAACAGCTCAAAAATAACAAAATGCTCTATACTCTGATGAGAGTACAGAGAGTACAAATGCAAATCTCTCCTAAAAACTAACCAAACAACCTCCAAATTACTTTTAATAGAATATAATAAACTTATTCTCCCCAAACAGGCCAAAAATCTGACAAAAAATGAAAAAATAATATGTCCTCTCATGAGAGCACAGAGAGTACAGATGGAAATCTTCCCAAAAAGACTAACTAAACAGCCTCCAAATTACTTCTAATGGAATGTGATAAATATATTCTCTCCAAAAAGGCCAACAAATTTGATAGAAAATGAAAAAATAATCTATACTCTCATGAGAGTACAGAGAGTACAGATGCAAATCTCTCCTAAAAACTAACCAAACAACCTCCAAATTACTTCTAATGGAATGTAATAAACTTATTCTCTCCAAACAGACCAAAAAATCAGATAGAAATTGAAAAAATAATATGTACTCTCATGAGAGTATAGAAAGTAGATAAAATACTCCTAAAAATCAATCAATCAGCCTTCGAATTGCTTCTAATGGAATGTAATAAATTTATTCTCTCCAAATAGGCCAAAAAATCAGACAAAAATTGAAAAAATAATCTGTACTCTCATGAGAGTATAGAGAGTACAGATGCAAATCTCTCCTAAAAACTAACCAAATAATCTCCAAATTGCTTCTAATAGAATGTAATAAACTTATTCTCTCCAAACAGGCCAAAAAATCTGACAGAAAATGAAAAAATAATATGTACTCTCATGAGAGTACATAGAGTACAAATATAAATCTCTCCTAAAAACTAACCAAATAGCCTCCAAATTACTTCTAATGGAATATAATAAATATATTCTCTCCAAACAAGCCAACAAATCTGACAGAAAATGAAAAAAAATAATTTGTACTCTCATTAGAGTATAGAGAGTATATATGCAAATCTTCCCTAAAAATCAACCAAACAACCTCCAAATTGCTTCTAATGGAAAGTAATAAATATATTCTCTCCAAACAGATCAGACATAAATTGAAAAAATAATCTATACTCTCATGAGAGTACAGAGAGTACAGATGTAAAATACTTCTAAAAACTAACTAATCATCCTCCAAATTACTTCTAATGGAATGTAATAAACTTATTCTCTCCAAACAGGCCAAAAAATCAGATAGAAATTAAAAAAATAATCTGTACTCTCATGAGAGTACAGAGAGTACAGATGCAAAACACCCCTAAAAATTAACCAATTATCCTCCAAATTACTTCCAATGGAATGTAATGAACATATTTTCTTCAAATAGCCCAAAAAATCTGATAGAAAATGAAAAAATAATTTGTACTCTCATGAGAGTATAGAAAGTACAGATGTAAATCTCTCCTAAAAACCAATCAAACATGCTCCAAATTGCTTCTAACGGAATGTAATAAATATATTCTCTTCAAACAGACCAAAAAATTATACAGAAATTGAAAAAATAATATATACTCTCATGAGAATACATAGAGTATAGATGCAAAACACTCCTAAAAACCAACCAGTTAGCCTACAAATTACTTCTAATAGAATGTAATAAACTTATTCTCTCCAAACAGGCCAAAAAATATGACAGAAATTGAAAAAAAATATGTACTCTCATGAGAGTACAGAGAGTACAGATGCAAATCTCTCATAAAAATCAACCAAACAGCCTTCAAATAACTTGTAATGCTGTATACTAATCATATTATATCCAAAGAGGGTTAAAAATCTGAAAAAAAATAAAATAAAATGAGTTGTGCTCTCATGAGAGTATAGAGAGTACACATACAAAATAGTTCCTAAAATAAGCAAAGTCCTGTTGCAAAGAACTCCTAACAGTGTAGGAAATATACATTAAATAAAAAAATTTCAAAGAATATCACTAATAAACCATAAAAATTGGACATATAAAATGGTTCAAAAAATTTACTGATGTATTTTTATTTAATACATCTTCTGTTAAATTGGTCGCAATATCATCAAAGTCATAACTTCCAAATTCGTTCTCCATCTTCACGGTTATTCTCGAAATACGAAATGAGATTTTCTGTTTCTCTCTTTGAGCTCGGTTTGTCTGAAAAAATATATATATTATGCACTAATCTATATATATATATTTCTTTTAAATTTCTCCCGCCCATTCGAACAACATTTCTCCTCCCGCTGTTTGAACGGGACGGGCCGGGTCGAGCCCGGGGTAACTTAAACGACACCGTCAATGCGCTGTCCAATTACAGGACCGTGAAGTGAAAAAATGTGAAAAAATAGTATTTTTTTAATAATGGACATGTGTAATACTACAATTAGAATCCGGATGTAAAGCTACATCCGGACTCCACAAATAATATTTTCTTCTTAAACAGGGTCATTGCCATAACCTTCTTCTCACCATTATACTCGTACTCGCTAGCGTGATGCAAAAGAGAATTAAATATATTGTTAATTTAAAAATTATTTTTCATTTTTTAATATGGATGACAAATTCTTTATTAAATGGAACTTAAGATAAATTAATAATAGTAATTTGACTTAATACCATAAAATTGATAAAAAAATCATATAAATATATAATTAGAATTAATTTTTTTTATTTTTTAATATATGATATTATATTTAATTATAAAATTATTTAACTTTCAAATTTTATAATATACAATAATTAATTTAACATAATGTTATCTAAAAATAGATATTTTTTGAAAATATCTGCGACTCAATAATTAAAACAATCAATTCCGCTAATATTATAAATTTCAGTCATACATATTTTATAATTTATTAAAATTAATCCGATTAAATAAATATACAATAAGTTCAAATTAAAATCAATTTGAATTGAATAAAATATAAAGATCTTTTAAATATACTTAATTAGTTCAATTGATAAAAACTGAAAAAAAATTTGTCAAATTATTAAAGTTTAATATAGTACATAAGCCATATATATATATATATATATATATATATATATATATATATATATATATATATATATATGCTTAAAATATTAAACAGTATTCATATTAAAAAAATTTATTTTGCTTTAAGATTAATGTAATATTAAATGATTATATATTGCACTTATACAAAATTCTCTCATAAATATATAAAAAAGAGAGAAAATATTTGCATAAGTATAATAAAAATGTCGCCAAATCAATGAGATTACCTTATGTAAAATCCCTTATTTCGATCCTTGAGGAGGATTCCATCAAACGCCATCCGCAGAATCCCTTCCCCGTAGGGTAAGACATCGTTGAATCCAAGCACCAGGATTTCAACTTCCTCAACGGCGATAATCTCCGATGGAAACGGTTTCTGAGAAAACCCCAAATACAAAAAAAAAAAAAAAAAACATCCACTCAATCGAGTTTACGCACTTCCTTTCCTTCTCATAGACGATGAATCGAGTACCTGATAAGAGCCATGGCCCTGGAATGAGACCGACTCATTCACTATCGCAAGCTCGGCGACATTAAGGACGAGGAAATAGGTGTCCTCGACGACGTTGACGGTGATCTTGACGGTGCCGGCGAATTTGAAGGCGTCGAGATCGGGCTTGAGGAAGATGTCGTAGTGCTTGGGGACGGCGAATTTTGGAAGGTGCGCTTGTCCTTTGAACTGCGCCAGGCTCTGCGATTCCGCCATCGCTCCATCTTCGTTCAGGCAAGCGATCATCACATCATCATGGTGGCCGCCAATGTTCGTTCTGCATGGGAAGGTAGCGATACTGTGGCTGCTTTTTATAAGGGCAATGTCATCTTAATTGAGCCGGAATTATTTGAATAAAAAAATATTATATTAGAGCAAAAACTTTAAATATAATATAAAATTATTGGAGGGTCTGTTCGGCATTATTTTGAATTTTTTAAAATTTCATAAGAATATAGTTATTATTATATTAGGGTTTTCTATGTCATTTTTATTATATTTTTAAAAAAATATAAATATCATCGACCTTCTTGTACTTTAAATCAATGAAGATGTAGATAATATAATATATATATATATATATATATATATATATATATATATATATATATATATATATATATATAAAAAATAAATAAAGTTGAAGTCAATGCAAATAAGTCGATGATCTTGAAAATTCTACTGAAGACGAATTATCGAAAAGCAATCAATCAAGACTGACCTAGATCAAACGCTTATTATCAAATCGGCTCTTAAACATGGAGTGTTCATAGTCAAATCGAGCGTCTTGACGAGCCGGATCTAACAAGCCCAAGATCTCATAATTCTGAATTCATTTGAGCATTCAAATACACAAAATACATCAGATGATCAAGGGAATCATTTTGAGCCGTCCGATGGAGGAGTGCCTCGAATTTTGCATATATTTACAAAAATGGCACCCCTCTAATCTATAAATAGCCCCTTATTCTTCACATGAGGGGAGGCTCAAGAAAGAGAGATGAGAGAGCTCTAAAGCTTGAAAATCCTCCAAGCATAATCGTGTCACCACTCGATGGTCGAATTGAATCCGCTGAGGATTTTTGACTTGTCCGAGGTTGTTTGTCAGAGTGTTACTCGATAACGTTAACCTATATGGAAGAGGTCGAATTGAATCCATTGAGGATTTTTGACCTATCCGAGGTTGTTTGTCAGAGTGTTACTTGATGGCTTTAACCTGTATGGAAGAGGTCGAATTGAATGGGAGATTTTGACTGTCGAGGTTATTGTCGAGTGTTACTCGACGCATTAATGTATGGAAGAGGTCAAATTGAATCATGAGGATTTTGACCCATCCGAGGTTGTTTGTGAGAGTGTTACCGATGACGTTAACTGTATGGAAGAGGTCGAAAATGAGGATTTTTACTATCGAGGTTGTAGTGTTACCGATGGACTATATGGAAGAGGTTGAATTGAATTTTGACCTATCTCTTGTGGCTGTTCGAACGCTAATGGAAGAGGTCAAATCCGTTGAGAATTTTGAGCGGTGTCGAGTGTTTCGATGGCGTTAACTTTGTATGGAAGAGATCGGTTGATCGAGGATTTGAGTATCAAAGTTAAGCATGGAAGAGAATGGGATTTTGACTTACCGAGTTGTTGAAGAGTGTTACCGATGACGTTAACTGGAAGAGATCAAATTGAATTGACCATCAGGTTGTTTGAGAGTGTTACCGATGGCGTTAACTTGTATAGAATGGGTCAATTAGCTTTGAAAGTTGCTCCTTGACTTTCCTTTCATTACTAACTTGCTTCTCGAGATCATATTGTATGATTGATAATCTTTTGAGATTGTTGCCCCGTTCCAGGATCAGTTTGAAGAATCTTCATTATTCTTATGTGTTCCTGAGAGTAAGATTTTCTACGCAAGCTGCCGCTATGGGAACATTCCCTTACATCTTCACAATGGTTGACAATCGACCTTCATTTATATGGTGAAGAAAACCTTACTCTCAAAGAACACATAAGAAGAATGAAGATTCATCAAACTTCAATCATTCATCTTTTGTTGGAGACTGGGGGCAACTCTTAATCTCAAAAGATTACCCAAATCAATATTCTGATATCTAATTGATTATTAGTTCGAGAAGCAAGTTAGTAATACTAATGAGAAAGAAAAGTCAAGGAGCAACTTTGGCTACAAGCTCAAACAAATATTTTGATTTGTCTCATTCTACATAGGTTAACGTCATCGAGTAACACTCTGACAAACAACCGGATCAAAAAATTCTCGGTGATTCAATTCAACCTCTTCCATGGTTAACGCCATCGAAAACACTCGACAAACAACCTCGATAGGTTAAAAATCCTCGCCGATTCAATTCGACCTCTTCCATACAAAGGCCATCAAGTAACACTCGACAAACAACCTCTGATAAAATTCTCGCCAGATTCAATTCGACATCTTCCATACGTTAACGCCAACAAGTAACACTAACAAACAATCTCGGATGGTTAAAAAATCCACGATTCAATTCGACCTCTTCCATACGTTAACGCCATCAAGTGACACTTTGACAACAACCTCGATGGGTCAAAATCCTCGGATTCACTCTTCTATGCAAGTTAATGTCATCAAGTAACACTTTGACAAACAACCTCGGATGGGTCAAAAATCCTCAGTGGATTCAATTCTACCCCTCACATACAAGTAAATGGCATCAAGTAACATCATGGAGAATGATATTTTGAAATTATCTATCAGACTTTCTGAGTTGCTCGAATGACGGTTCCTAATTAACGCTTCCCCATCATCTTGGAAGTTACCAATTGTTGAACCATCCATTGAAGTTTCAAGAAATCCAATTTCCTACAAGAAGAAGTAGGAACTACGGACGTCCGGTCATCACGTCATCCAACCATCACCTCATCCCCATCGATTCGATGCTGCCACCATCGATTACTGCCGCTGGCTGCATTGCCACACCCCATCGCCGAAATCACCATGCCGCCGCTGCGCCGCTGGTCATCACCATCGCCGCCACCCGCCCCATCGCTGCCTTCTTCGGTCACCACCATCGTTGCCGGTCATCCGCCATACTGATGCTGGCCGCACTTTCGATTACTATCGCAGCCGACCATCATCGCTTACCGCTGACCACCGGCTCGACACCGATCATTTGTTGCCGAACGATCTCCGGACGCCACCACCATCGCCCATCTCCACCGGTCACCACCACCGACGAAAGTCATCGTCAGTCGCTGGCCCCCGTTGTTCACCATCATCTACTACCACTAGCAACTATTATAGCCTAACCATGACTATATGGCTGTTGTTGCCTGATTCTGGGATTCCCATTATTAGCCTTTCTCACATACAATTCTGTAATCTCGTTATCGGGAAAATTTTGTACTCTGAAATATATACATAGTGGAAGATTTTACTAAGCCCCATAGTTTTTCCCCTCTTTTGAGATTTTTCCACATTCGGAGTTTTATTGTTAATTCTTCAAACATCGTGTAGATTCCAGAATAAAGCTAAGAAACTTTTATTCTGTCAGAATATATTTTTCTATATACGCAACATGGTCCTCCATATATATATATATATGCACCATAAGGTTGAATTGAGTTTTCTTAATTTTTTTTTTCTCACAAAAGAAATTTAATAATGAAACAAAAATAGCATCAATAAGAGAACATGTAAATCTAAGACAATGATTCCCAAGAGGTTTGACTTTCTTGATGAGTTCAAAGATTAGAATGTATACAAAAGACATCTAGAGAAATAAAATTAGGGTTTCATTATTTTTCTAGAGGTCATCAAAAGAAATAATGATATAAATAAAATTGGACAGATTAATTTCATAATTATTTGAATTCCATCACAATGCAATTGCATTTTTTAAAGGCCTCTTCTTAACTCATTCATATATAATAATATCTTCTTGGCATCTCACAATCAAGATCTCTTCTTCCAATAACAACATTAGTTCTTGTGTAAGTAGATCAACAATTAAAGTCACTTCATTTCATATTAAAATAGATTATTTTAAAAATAGATTTTCATACTTACTACACAATTCTTATCTATTTATATATCAAACGCATAAACTTTAATATTTACATCCATAGATGCTTTAGAATGATTTGTTTAATACCACATAATTTCTATGTATTTACATATCTAACTTCAAAAGTTTGACATTTACTTTTCTAATAATTTCCTTGAGCATGAAATGGCGTATTCATTTTTAAAAATGTAATAATAGTGAGTTTTTTGATATGCTGTTAAGAATTTGAGTGCTATGTATGTAAATATCAAATTTTAGGTGTTGAATATGTAAATATATAAGAATTATGTGGCATGTATTAAGTTCTCCTAAAATTTAATCACATCAAAATACTATAATCACTATTTTTTACAGTGAATATAACTTCTCATGATTAAAAATTGTTATATAAGTAAATATCAAAGTTTAGGTGCTACATATGTAAATGCATAAGAATTATGTGACACGTATGCAAATCTTCTAAGAAAATGTTATATTTTACAAGCAATTTTAATATTTACATCCACAACAGTTGATGCTTTAGAATGATTTGTTTAATACCACATAATTTCTATGTATTTACATATCTAACTTCAAAAGTTTGGCATTTACTTTTCTAGTATTTAACTTGTGCATGCAATGCAATGGTGTATTCACTTTTAAAAATGTAAGAACTCTGATTTTTCTAATATGTTGTTAAGAATATGAGTGTTATGTATGTAAATATCACACTTTAGATGTTGAATATGTAAATATATGAGAATTATGTGGTATGTATTAAATTCTCCTAAAATTTAATCACATTAAAAATACTATAATCACTAACTTTTTTATAGTGAATAAAATTTTTCATGATTAAAAAGTGTTATATAAGCAAATTTAAAAGTTTAGGTGCTGCATATGTAAATGCATAAGAATTATGTGACACCTATGCAAATCTTCATAGAAAATGTTATCTTTTAGGAGCAATTTTTTTAAAGATAAAAAAAGTGTAATATTCTACTAAATGGATTCACCATTCAATTTAGGGGGACTTACATTGATAACATTAAAATTAAATTTTCTTATTTTGAATGTGATATGCATTTAATTTGAATTTTATTAAATTTTATTAAAATTTTGAATATATTATAATTAATTTTAAATTTATAATAATTTAGAATAGAATGAATGTTAATGCTTTTTTGTAGTAAAGATAGCTTATTTAAAATAAGTGCAAGTTCTTAGAAAATTTTATTCTAATCACCTCCGGACATTTATATAGAAATTCTTGAATAGATTATTGTTATTATATAGAAGGTTAAGACACATATTTTTTTGGGTGTTCAAAGTTATACTCTCTATCACAAATTTATGAACCTCGGATTATCAAAGAGGAAACCTAATACTTGCAATATTTTTTAAAGATAAAGATTGTTGCGTGCTAGAAAATCAGTTGCGGTAGAATAAAAGTTTACGATTAGCTAATCAGCACTACACAGATATTTGAAGAACGAACAAGAAAACTCCAGAATTTTAATGTAGAAAAACCTCTTAACAGGGGAAAAAAATCACGGGGACTAGCCTAGTAAAAATCTTCCACTATGTATTTGTTTCAGAGTACAAAGTTTTCTCGATAACATGATTACATAATTATATATGAGAAGGGTTGACAATGAATCCCAGAATCAGGCAACAATAGCTATGCAACCATGGTTAGGTTATGACAGTTATTGGTGGCAGTTGATAAAGGTGAACAGCAAGAGTTAGCGGACCGACGCGGCGAAGTGATGAATGGAGATGGCACGAGGGTCGGCGAAGTGGCAATAACCATTGGTGGCGCGGTGTGACCGACGACGGTAATTGGCGGTGATTACCGGCGACGGTGGTTGATAACGACGATGATCATTGGTGGTGGCGACGCAGCAGCAACGGCAACAACCGATCGGTCTGATACCGGCAAATGCGGTTGACGCGATGATCAGCAGGATCGGCGATGGTGGCTGGCCGATGTAGTCGACAGTGACGACCAGTGATGATGGTTGATGGTAATGACCAGCGACGGTAGCCGATGATGAGGGTCGGGCGCGACCGACAGCAGCGGGTCAACGGTGATGACCGGTGGACGGTGGAGCAGTAACGTGGTCATCGGTGATGACCAGCGGTGATTAATGAAGACGAGGATCGGCGGTGTGGCGCGGTAGTGGCCAACGCGGTGGTCGCGACGCCGAGTGGTGACACTATTATGCTTGGAGGATTTTCAAGTTTTAGAGCTCTTTCTTCTCTTTAGGCTCCCTCATGTGAAGAATGAGGGGCTATTTATAAATTAGAGGGAGGGCATTTTTGTGAATACATGAAAAATTCAAACCACTCCATTGGATGACTCAAAATGATTCCCTTGATCATCTGATGTATTTTAAATATTTTAATGCTCTAATCAAGTTAGAATCAAGAGATCTCGGGCTTGTTAGATTTGGCTCGAAGACACTTGATTTGATTATAAACACTCCATATTTAGAAACTATTTAGGGATTTAATTGATATCTTAAAGTTTCTAATGATATTTTAAGTTCTTGACCACGACTAGTTTTGACTTAGGATCAGATTCCTTCTGACATTAAGATTTATGCTTCGACTAGTGGAATTTTTAGTGACATACCAGTTGCCCCCCTATTTTTAGATGACATTATCTCTATCATCCAAACATATATGCTAAATAATTGAAAATAATAAATTTTTAATAGAATTTATGGGTTTATTAACCATATAGTTTGAGAGAATAGATCTTCATGGGCGCACAAGAATATGATCACGGAAGCGGGTACAAGGTCGCAGATACGCGGGTGCTGCGCGAGGGGATTACTGGGTCCACTCACTGCACGACCGCCGCAGACGGCACGCTGGCGGCACACAGGCCCAGCGTCCACGTGGGCGCCGCTTGCCAGCGCAAACGCACGTCGTTGAGCATTTTTTCAATTTTTTTCAGTTTTTCCATTTCTTTTTTTCTCTTTTTGTCCCTATAGTGGGTCTATAAACCCCCCTTTAGAGTCAAGTGAGGAGACACAACTCTCATATGCTCTAGTATTCCTCTGCATTGGATGAGAAATCATCCAGTGGAAGTTCAAGGGCTAGTGTAAAAAAAAATAATTTCCTTCTCTTTTTGTCAGTGAAGTTCTGACCTTCTTCTTAAGAGAAGGTCATTCTCTTTGCTGATCAAGATCCGTAGCTCATATAGCAAGGCTCTGATTTTCCCTCGGAAGAGCCGTCAACTGTCCTTGTGGGACCGACCAGGTTTGGAGGTGATCAAGGCCCGTTGTTCATACGACGAGGCTCCAGTTTTCCCTCAAAAGAGGCATCAACTGTCCTCGTCAGACCGACCGGGTTTGGAGTCGATCAAAGCCCATAGTTTATACAGTGAGGCTCCAGTTTTCCCTCGAAAGAGGCCACAACTGTCCTCGTCGGACCGACCGGGTTTGGAGGCGATCAAGGTCCGTAGTTCATACAACGAGGCTCCGATTTTCCATCGAAAGAGGCATCAACTGTCCTCGTCAGATCGCCTGGGTTTGGAGGCGGTCAAGACCCATAGTTTCTTCTTCTTCTTGTAGGAAATTGAATTTCTTGAAACTCTAAGTTCAACTGTTGACAACTGCCAAGATGGTGGGAAAGCGTTAATTAGGAACCATCCTTCGAACAACTCAGAAAATCTGGCAGGTAATTTCAGAGTATCATTAGAGAGGAATAGCTTTTTTTATCTCATATGTATGCGTATAATTTTTTTTCAAATCGTAGGCAAAAAATTTTATCCAAAGCTATCCGTGAGCAACAAAGTCAGGAAAGGATATACCCAAGTATTGGGGTGAGTGAGTTACTTCACACAATTCTCAAACTTTTGTCTTTTCCTCTATCTTTTTATTTATTTATTTTATATTTTCACAGGATGATGGCCGGAAGAAAACCAATAGCGTGACAGTTATAGATGATATATCATCCACTATCATAGTAGATAATTTAATGGTGCTCCGCAGTAAATTTCATTTCCCTAATGAGTTAGTGGCTATTGTTGCCAAAAAGTCTAATCGTTCCTGTTCACCTCTGCTAAGATAATTTACTGTTTCTGAGATGATTCTTCATGCGGGACTGTGATTCCCTTTAGCTCGTGAATTGATTGAGATCTTTAAAATATGTCGTGTAGCTTTGACATAATTTTTATTTCGAGCTTTAGTGATCATCGTTGGTTTGATTCTTTTCTTTAGGGTGCATGGTGTTACTTTGAACATCAAATTTTTGTGTCGAATGTGTAGATTCACATGTAATGCTCAAGGATGTGTTTTTTATTGGGCTATAAAGAATTGGATAGAATTTTCAACACGGGATCCATCTATAAATTGGTCTAATGGATTCTTTTTTGTGAAAAATGAGTGGGGCCTCCCTGCGAGATGGGGAAGATTGAATGACCTTCCATCCATTCGATTGAAGAGAATGAAATCTTACTCTTAATATTCTTGATGCAGGAAGATGATAACATGAGTTACGTCACATTGACAAATATATAATTGATGATAGAATGTTCAAGGTTGGCCTTTCCATTCATGCAGGGAGATATCATGCTCTTTCACTAAAGAGATCAAGTAAAGGTGATGAAAGGACTTCTCATATTTACAGGATTCTTTCAAGAAGCCCATTACGAAATCACGGTGATAGCAATGTTTCTTATTTAAAGAAAAAGAAGACATGTGCCGAAGTGATTATGTCTATTATTTGTGGAGAAGATGTTCACCCCCAATTGGCCTCTGAGAGTTTAGCTATCTCAACTCATAATGGGGGAATTCATTTATCGAAGCAGTATATTCCTGAAGAGGTGTTAAAGCACGTATGCACTAGATGTCAATGAGCAGATGAATTAGTACGTTATCTTCTCCTTCTATTTCTTTTCTTCTTTTTCTTTTTCTTCATATAATATTTGTGATTTTTTTGATTGTAGGTAGCTCAAACATTAGGGCTGATGGCTCATTTGGGTGTCGCTCTAGACAAGTGGAATACTGAATTTGTGAAGGTAAAATATCTGCAAGGAGAGTATGAGAGAAATATGAGTGCTAAGGCCAAAGAAGTGGCAGCTCTGGAAGATCAGCTAACCGGGTGTAGAACTGAGCTAGCGAACATGTCAACTTCTCTTTCTCTCTAGCATCAGGAGGTGGAGTGCACTCATGATGAGCTGATTGAGGTAAGGGCAGAGACTCGCCAGAAAGAAAAAAAACTCAAGGCACTTGTAGCGGAGAAGAAAGCTCGAACTAGAAGAAAACATTACATGATCGTCTTCAAAAGAGCTTATAATGGCGAGAAGCAAATGAAATCTCCTTGAAGGCACTGGAAGACTTTAAGAACTCCCTAGTTTATCGTGATATTATCAAGGACCATGTCCAGGAAGCTCGTAATCATATTCTTGATATTGAAGTGAAGGACTTGGAGCGCCAATATTTAGAGAAAGGCTTCATCCGAGGATTCCTAAAAGGAATCCACTTAGTACATCACAAAATTAGAGCTAGTATTGAGAATCTATCTCCCAGCCAAATGTTTAAAGACATTTTGCCAGATTCAGGAGATGAAGGGGTTGAGAGTGAGTTTAAGGGAGCATCTTCTAGTGGTGAGGAGGACATTGATATCATGTAGTATCACTTGAGGATGCATTTCTTTTCCTTTTATCTATGTATTATTATTTATTGTTATTATTATTTTGTATCCAGAATTTTGATTCTTTCTTATATCATCATGTTAGTGCTATCAATGATATAAAAAAATTTGGGTGATTTTCTTTTATTTTGTTTTGACCTATCCGAAGTGATTGGTGAATATTGTTCGACCTAACCTATACGGATGGTGAAAGTCCACCAAGGACTTTTTGGCCTATCCTATTAGTCAAAAAACATTATTTGACATCTTATCGGTATGAAAGAGGTCGTGGAATGTCCACCAAGGACCTTTTGACCTATCCTAGGTATTAGCCAAAGTGTTACTTGCTTCTTACCTATATGGAAGAGGTCGTAAAATATCCACCAAGGACTTTTTGACCTATCCTAAGCATTAGTCAAAGTGTTACTTGACTTCTTACCTGTATGGAATAGATCACGGAATGTCCACTAAAGACTTTTTGACTTATCGTAGGCATTAGTCAAAGTGTTACTTGACTTCTTACCTGTATTGAAGAGGTCTGATCAAGTCTCCTTGGGATTGATCGTGCCTCGACTGAGACACAACGTGAGTTGCACATTTTTCAAGTGGGAGGATCAAATGAAGGAGATTGTTTATATGCAATAAGTTGAAAGAAAAGGCCATAAACTCATTACTATGATAAGGTCGATGATACAATAATAAGATAATTTTAACACATATATGAGTTTGAAGAGGAAATGACAAATGAGATAAAATAAAAGTTGCAATAATTATGCAGTCGGAATTACTGATAATATTTTTGGAGATTCTTGGTGTTCCAAGTTTGAAGTAAGGTTTTTTCCTCCAGATCCTTGAGCTTAAATGTTCCTGGCTTGACCATAGCTATAATCACATAAGGGTCATCCCAAAGAGGTGAGAGTTTATTGCATTGAGGGCCATTACCCGCAGCTTCAAGACTTCACAGGACCAAGTCACCGATAAAGATGGGATGAGGTTTTACTCTTCTATTGAAGTGATGAGCTATCCTTTGGTGGTAGGATGCAGTCCGAAGTAGGGCCATGTCACGAGTTTTGGAGAGTAGGTCCAGGTTCTGTCAGAGTTTTTTTTGTTACTATCATGATCGAATGATTGAACTCTTGGACTTGGAATCTTGATATCTACTGGTATAATAGCTTCTGTGCTGAAACACAAGTTATATGGTGTCTGACTAGTCGGAGTTCGCAATGCAGTGCGGTAAGCCCAAAGAACATTAGTGAGCTCATCAACCCATTGCCCCCCAGCCTTCTCAAGATGCATTTTTAACCCTTTAAGTATAGTCTTGTTGGTAGCTTAAGTCTCTTTATTAGTTTGAGGATGGGCCATAGCCATATGCAGCAGCTGAATGTGAAGATCTTTACAAAAAGACGTAAAGACTTTTCCAGTAAATTGGGTTCCATTGTCAGTGATGATCTTTGCAGGAAAACAGAATCGACATACTATATTTTTCCAAATAAATTATTTAGCATTTGCCTCCGTGATTTTAGCGAGTGGTTCAGCTTCCACCCATTTAGTAAAGTAATCACAGCTAAAATGATAAGCTTTCATTGTCCTGATGCAACCAAAAAAGGCCCCATGATATCAATTCCTCATTAACCAAAAGGCCACGGGCTTTGAAGGCATGAGAGCTCTATATGCGGCGTATGAGAGAGGTTAGAGTACAATTGACAACTCACACATTTTTTGTGAATTCCAAGGCGTCTTGCTTCATCGTAGGCCAATATAACCCCTGCCTTATAATTTTAAGGGCTAGCGCCCTTCCTCCTAGGTGTTCTTCACATATTCCCAAGTGAACCTCTCTTAATGCGTAATCGGCCTCTGATGGTGAGAGGCTTTTAAGGTATGGCCCAGAAAAAGCTCATTTGTATAGTTCATCTCCGATAATAATAAAGTTTGAAGCTTGCCTTCGGAGATGAGTTGCAGCAGTTAGGTCTTCGGGAAGGGTCCCTTTTTATAGAAAAGATAGGATGTAATCCATCCACGAAGGTTCCTTTATCTCATTAATTGCTTGTATTACCCATGACCCTTGGATATTAGGAAAATATATTTCTTCAACATACCTTCTCTTAAATATCTACAGTAGTAGAGGTAGCGAGCTTAGCAAGAGCGTCAGCTCGAATGTTCTTCTCTCGCAGTATGTGAATGATTTGATGTATCTTGAAATGAGCAAGAAGTGACTTCACCAAGCTGAGGTATTGTGCTAGCTGAGGATTATGAGTATTAAAGTTTGCCTTAACTTGGGAGGCAACAAGCTGAGAGTCAGTGTGGATCATTAAGTCTTGAACACAATCGATGACAAGTCTCAACCCTTTGATGAGAGCCTCATATTCAGCCATATTATTGGTTGCAGAATTTTAGGCAAAGTCCATACTCTAAGGTATTTTGTTGGGGGAAATAAGTAAGATTCTTGCTCCATCATTAGTATTTTCTGTAGCTCCATCAACATACAGGTCCATTGAGGAGACGAAAGGGGTGTAATAGATAGCTCATTTGGAGTTGGGGCAATGCATTCCACTATAAAGTCTGCGAGTACTTGAGACTTTATATCTGGCCGGGGTAGAAAATGGATATCAAACTCCCAATTCTACAGACCATTTGATTAACCTCCCAGATGCATATGGTTTCTAGAATGGCCCTCAATGATAAATGAGTGTAAACGTAGATAGTGTGAGCTTGGAAGTATGGACACAATTTTTGTGTTGAGAAAACTAAAGCCAAAGCCATCTTATCTGCTAGTGGATAATGACTTTCTATATCAGAGAGAATTTTGCTGACATAGTAAATTGGTCATTGTATCCCATTTTCTTCTCGCACTAAAATTGAGCTTATCATGTGGGAAGAGACTGTGAGATATAAGTATAACATCTCTCCTTGGATAGGCTTGGATAGTAAGGGTGGAGATGCTAAATATTCTCTTAGTTGCTCAAAAGCGGATTCATCACTCCACTAAAATTATTATTTTTAGCTCCCTTTAGTATTTTAAAGAATGGTAAGTATTTATCTCCAGAACGGGCTAGGAAGTGGGATAAGGCGAATTGTTCATTCAAACGTTGAACTTCTTTGATATTCTTCGAAGGTGTCATATCTCTAAGGGGTCTGATTTTCTCGGGATTGGCCTCAATCCAGCAGTGGGTTACCATAAATCCAAGAAATTTTTCTGACGTAACCCCAAAAGCACACTTGGTCAGGTTAAGTCGCATGTTATAACGTCGAAGAAGGTTAAAGCATATTTCTAAGTCAAAAATATATTGTGATTCTTCCAAGCTTTTTACTAACATGTCATCCACATATACCTCCATCAGGCCTAATAGGTCTTTAAAACCTTATTCATAAGGCGTTGATAGGTAGCACCCATTTTTAACCGGCACATAACTTGGTAATAATATATAAACCTTTATATGTTTGAAATGATGTGACTTCTTCATCCATTTGGTCCATTTTTATTTGGTTGTAACATGAGTAAGCATCCAAAAAATTGAGCATTTGATGTCTGATGTACCAACAATTGATCAAGAGGGAGAGGAAAACTATCTTTCGGGCAAGCTTTGTTGAGATCAGTGTAATCAATACACATTCTCCATATTTCATTTACTTTCTTAACCATGAAAATATTTGCTAGCCATATATGGTAATGTACTTCTCATATAAATCCCGCTTCTAAGAGCTTATTAACTTCTTGTTTGTTAGCCTGGAGGCGATCAGGTGCAAAACTCCGCTTCTTTTGGATGATCGGTTTAAATTTTGGATCAATCTTGAGGGAGTGCATGATCACATTGGGGTCGACCCCTGACATATCTGTCGGACTCCAAGCAAAGATGTCTTGATTTTTGTGCAAGAAGTCTATGTAATTTTCTCTTTTATTCCTGAGGAGATCCAACTTGCAATCGTCAGAGGTTGGTCATCTGATAATGAAACAGGGAGCAAATCTTCTACAAGTGAAGCTCTCTGAGGTACGTCTTCATCTCAAAAGTTAGAATTTTTGATGTTGAAGGTACCAAAGAGTGTGATTGAGCTTGTCTGAAGTAACATGATTGTGCTATTTGTTGATTTTCACAGACCACTCCAACTCTAACAGGGTTGGAAATTTCATCTTAAGATGAGAAGTTGAAGTAACGGTGCCAAAAATTGAATTGAGGGGAAGGACAATTGTCCTCTACTCACTGTGGTGACTATCAAACCCATATAATGGTCCTGCAGCTGGTTAGAGTTTTTTTCTAACCAAGCCCATGCTAAAAAATGTGGAGTAAAATAAGACATCAATAGAACTCCCATTATCAATCAAAATTCTTTTAACATTATAGCATGGGCCACCGATCCCTGCGTTGATGACAAATGGATCTTGATGGGGAACTTGGACTCCTTCTAAGTTCAAGTCATTAAAAATCATGAAATGATCAATACAAGATTTCTTTAACTCTGGTTCTTCAGAGGTGGCAATGAGGACTTGATTAGATAGTAGTGGTCTTCCTACGATTGTTTTGATTTCTCCAACTATCTGATGACTATTTTATTATTTCTGTGATAATTGTCTTGCCCCTCCCCCCCCCCAAGTTGGAGCTATGTTTGCTTGATTCGATTGATTCTTCACAAATTGACGTAGATATCCTTGTTGAATGAGCCTCTGCTTTCTTCTTTCGTTGTTTGTGTAGTATGTCCATGACTTGATGGAAGTGATAATATTGTTCCTGATTTCTTGAATTTGGTTTCAATGGATGTGGCCACTTGATGATTTCTTCATCTCGAATGTCCATCAGGACGTTAACACGAGATGTGTTCAATAGTGTGTATTCCTTTTCAGGTCGTGATTCACGTCGTTGATGTGAGGGCCGTAGAGGGAGATCACAACTGCCTTGTTGCTTTTTTTGATGGGATTGTCAGTCGGCATTCCCTAGGATGCTCTTACATTTTCTTGTGGATTGTTCAAATTATTTACGGTGGGCATTAATAGCCTCATCGACAGAAATTATGCTTCCACACGATGAACTAAGTCGGCATATGAGCGGACCGTATCTCGCATTAGTGATGAGTAAAAAGGCCCAGGACAGAGCTCTCCATGGAAAACTATTCTTAATAGTTCAGTGTCTACTCCAGGTATTTGGCGAGCTTCTAAGGAGAACCTATGGAAGTATTCCTTAAGTGATTCACCCTCATTTTGATGAATGCCTAGATGAGAGGATTGTTTAATGATCCTTGACTTTGCAATGAACTATTCTATAAAAATCTTGGTGAGTTTATCAAAGGTATGGATGGATTCCCTTGGAATGGAGTAGAACTAAGTGCGAGCCTGCCCTTTGAGGGTAACTAGAAAGACCAGACAAAGTAGTGTGTCAGGAGCTCGTTGGATATGCATGATGGTCCTGTAATGGTCGATGTGTTCATATGGGTCAGTTGCCCCATCTTAAGAGTCGATGCTCGGATGCTTGAACCCTACGGGAATAGGATGTTGAAGAATAACTTCAATCAGAGGTGAAGACTCCTGATAGCTGCGATGAGAGAGAAGATGATTTCCATCATTATAATGGAATTCTTCTTGCACCAACCGTTGTAATTCCACACGTATAACATGGCGGGTGGAGTCAACAGGACAAGAACGTGCCAAGCTACCAGCAATAATTGATGGATTAGTAATCGGTTGAGCTGCAAGTGATGGATGAGTAGAACTAGTAGTGTCAAGGAGGTCAGCATCATGGTCTGGAAGCGGAGGACTTCAGTCTGATGGCGATAAGGCCCCGTATTAGCATTTTGACCTTACCTGGCTAACGATCAATCTTGAGGGAGATGTGGCAAAGAGCCGTGTTCCTAGTGAAAGTCAGATTATCTCATTTTGAGACTCTTCTATTCGGCACACATGATCTTCTAGAGATTCTCACACCTTCACCGAGCAAGGTCATGCCTATCGGGGAAGTGAGAAAAGCTTGGCGTCCTTCAAGGATTGGTTTAGAGTGACGGAGTTGGAGCGGGAGGCTCCATTTGAAGTATTGCATCTATTGGCCATAATCTGGTGTTCACGAGATTGCGATTGAGGGGTTTGATTCCCACATACGGTGCCAAACTGTTACGTGCTAGAAAACCAGTTGCTGTAGAATAAAAGTTTACCGCTTAGCTTTGTTATGGCATTTAGTACACACACAGATATTTGAAGAATGGTCAAGAAAACTCCAGAATTTTTACGTGAAAAAACCCCTGAATAGGGGAATAAACCACGGGGCCTAGCCGAGTAAAAATCTTCCACTATGTATCTGTTTTAAAGTACAAAGTTTTCCCGATAACAAGATTACAGAATTCTATATGAGAAGGGCTGACAATGGAATCAGGCAACAATAGCTATGTAGCCGTGGTTAGGTTGTGACAGTTGTTGGTTGTAGTTGATGAAGCTGAACAGTGAGGGTTAGTGATTGACGGTGACGGTCGGTAGTGGTGATGACCGGCGGAGATGGCCGGTGAGGTTCGGCGGTGGCAACCGATGACGATGGTCGGCAACGGTGGTAGGTAGTGATGACTGGTGATAGTGGTTGATGACGACGATGATCGATGCGCGAACGGCGCAGGTCGCAATGCAAACCAGCAACCGGATGGCGCGCAGCACGTGGTCGACGGGGATGAAAGGCGAAGATGGTTGAAGGCGATGACCGGCGACGGTGGTCGACGGCGATGACCGGCTACGGTGATCGGCGAGTCGAACGATCTGGGCGACGTGGTCGGTGGCGGCAGCGATGGTGGTCGCGGTGATTATCGGTGGACAAAAGGCCGCATGGTGGCCTACAAGTGGTCCGGTGATGACCGGCGACAGTGGCAACGATGAGATCGGCGAGCATGGCGACGCTGGCGGCGGTGGTATGCCAACGGCGTCGGCAACCGTGGTGGAGCAATTATGCTTGGAGTATTTTTAAGCTTTAGAGCTCTCTCTCTTCTCTTTAGCTTGGGCTCCCCTCATGTGAAGAATGAGAGACTATTTATAGATTAGAGGGAGGGCGTTTTTGTGAATACATGCAAAATCCAAACCACTCCATCGGATGGCTCAAAATGATTCCCTTGATCATTTGATGTATTTTAAATATTTGAATACTCCAATAAAGTCAGAATCAAGAGATCTTAGGCTTGTTAGATCCGGCTCGTCAAGACGCTCGATTTGATTATAAACAATTCATATTTAGAAACTATTTAGGGATTTAATTGATATCCCAAAGTTTTCAATGATCTTTTAAGTGCTTGACCTCGAGTAGTTTCGACTAAGAAACAGATTGCTTTTGACATCAAGATTCGTGCTTCGACTAGTAAGATTTTTAGCGTCATATCAAAGATGAAGCAATATTCTACATTAATGAATCAAGTATTTATAATAATGAGCTTATGAGCACACACCTAAACAATCAAAACACAAACCCTAAACATAAAATAAAGTTTTATGTATTTACATATTTTACATATTACACCATTGTATTTAAGAAAATAATGGCAATATATGCCTATAACACACATAATTGTCAAATATACACATTCCATATTTTCTTGAAGAAATATGTTAGAAAATTCATTTTGAATGAGTTATCCTCAATATTTACTCGAAGCGATTTGAACCTTTATTGAACCAATTTGAATTAGAATCAGCATCATCTGAATCATCTTAGTTACCTTGACTCATGATTTGTTTGAACTTTAACATTGACACCTATATTTCATACCTCCGACACGAACTTTTTTTTCTCATCACACACCATTAGTGATATCAAAATTTGGCCCTAAACAACACTTCTTCTTCACACTCAAATCTAGCAAATGCCTGATCTTAGCAATCGCACATTACAAATTTAGAAATTATTATTCTTTCACATGTGATTACTCAATGATCCTATAATGTCCTAGTGATCGATCTCCTGTTCCTTCATATTTGTTAGTCTAGCAAATGCCCAAGCAATTCAAACAAGGTTCAAATCCTATTTTGAACCAAGGATCGACCAAAAATTCAAACCAACTTGATCTAAGCTTCAAATAAAGGTTCGAACTAAGTTCAAATTTAATTCAAGTAAAAATTTTACTTTTGTTTTAATTAATTTTAATTGAACTTTTTCAAATATTTAAAAAGGTTTTGACTTATGGTACATAAAGATAAGCGGCATATATTGAAACTAATTCTTTTGAATATATTTATCTAAATAAAAATTTGAAGAGCATATTTATCCACATATGCACATTATGAGGCATGTATTTCCTATCTAAGCCAAATCAAAATAAACGCATAAAAAGATATATTTAAATTAATAAGTAATCTTATTATTATTTTTATGTGATTTAAGAATTAAAATATTATATAAATAAATTAAACTGAGGTGTAAGAAAACATATATATATATATATATATATATATATATATATATATATATATATATATATATATATATATATATACGTCCCTTTAACTTCATAAGAACACTATAACGAATTGATTTTATAAGTTCTTTATTGTCTTATGTGTTAGCTTCTTATAAATTTATATATATATAACAATTATGTGATCTAGATATAAACCCACCTTAATATTTTTAAATTTTTATAACTTAATAAAAAAAAGACAAAGTTCAAGGAAACACAAAAGATGACAGCAAAATCATAAATTTAACTTATTATAGCCTTCTCACCGCATCAGATGATAGTTTATTTATTTTCTCACACTTTAAGCAACTCCTTTATGAAATCAGCAAGCGAATCCTCCTCCCTTACCGTCGTAGCCCAGTTTGCTCTAATCCTCATTCGTTCACGGGCCCGTCTAAAGTATCCGGACAAATCTGCTGTGACATTGTTTCCAAAAAACGCTTCGATTTCATCAGCCTTCTCTTCAGAAGAGAACTGTGGGACACATATTAAGGTTAACTAATGATTCAGAAAAAAAAATGGAGGCTTTCTAATATAATAAATATGAAATAAGAGGCTAATGTTTGGTGACAAACCAGAGAAATAACTTTGCTAACAAAATAACCCACTTGAGACCCAGAAGAACCCCAAGTCTGTGAGATGTTATCCCAGTTTTCCTACGTACAAAAAAAAAATGATCATAAAATTTGATATTTAAGTTATAGATTCCAAAGGTTAGACAACGCAGGCTATATTCATATATTTTAGGATCATTTTGTTGCATCTTGCATAAATTAATATATTGTTAGCACACATCCAAATATCTCGAAGGTGTGATTCAAGTAAAGTTAGTCCGATTCAAGTTATTTTGGAAAAATAATGAAGATCAAAACAACAAGCTTGCTAAGATTAGAATGAGCTCGTCGAGATCATAGTGTAGGAGTGTCAATTCAAGTTGATGGATTGGGTTAAAATTTGACCCAAAGTTGACTCAACTTGAATATGCTTGCTCCCTCAATAGTTGTCTTTTATATTATGAGATTCCTTAACATCTTTTCCGTTGACAACCATAAAATCAAAATGCACCGAATTGATTATGAGAAGATAAATTTCATTACTAAAGATGAACTATATTGTTATGAAGTGGCGCTTGATTTGACAACAGTAGGAAAACATATCAACGCATAATGGATGATGAGCTTAAATAAAATAAGTGATGGAATATTAATGTTTATGTCAATGGCTTGCTAGTAAAAATTAAGACTTAAGAGCAACACATTCTTGATACGAAAGAGAACTTTGCCATAATATAAAAATAAAATTCAACATGCATCTCAAACAGCTAAAATGCGCTTTTGATGCAAGATTTGGAAAATGTTTAGGCACCCTAGATGGAATCAATGTGAATTTAAATAAAGGAAAAGGAATTTTGGACATTCTTTCTCTAAAAATAACCAAGAAATTACAACAACTAAACAGAAGAATTGTTGTGTTAAGTTGCGTCTTCTCAATGTTGGAAAAAATGCTCACCCTTCTTTAAAATCTTAAGTGCAAAACATTTTGCATGGAATATGATATAGGTTAGACAAGTGCATCTAAAAAACTCAAATAGGATAAACCCAAAACATTGACAAGAATAAAATCATCATGCTTACTAATATTAAGAAGGCATAAAATCGAAAACCATGATGATTCATTTCTTGGAAGTAATGAGAAATATGTGTTTAAGAGGCTAGTTGAAATAATAAAAGATTTATTTGTATGATGGAGAAGTCATTAAATAAAAATAATTGTGGTTACTAGGAAAAATAAAGAATGCATATTTACCTTGAGCCACTTCCATGCAACCTCCCGCCCTTCACGTCTCAATCCTGAGACTCCATAAGTTGCATCTTGAGCCATCACCTAAAAAAATAATCCAAAATAATTTGTTCATTTAATCAAAAATAGTGAATATTGCATGCATGTGCAAGAAAAGAAAAAAAAAAGGATGAAATTGATACCTCAGATGAAAGGACAAAGTTTAAAGCTTCAAGAACAATATTTTGATCAAGGGACGAAGCCAAACATGCTAATATAAAATAAGAATAAAAAATTATCAATGAAAATTCAAGTAAATAATTCACTAGTACTTTTTTCAAATCTTCATACTGCATGGCAGTTGCTTAAACATGCTTACCCGATATTTTTCTTTCTCTTTGATCGGTCTCTCTATAAATCTTTAGAAGAGAGTCGTAGCCATATCTATTTGTCTTATTGACAACAAGCATGACAGCATCATACACAGCCTTATTATAACAATGAAAAGAACAACATATATCATATCAGCAACAAGTCAAATAAAATTGATGCTTGTAAAGACATATGCTTGTTTACATACATTTCTGGTATTAGCAGGAAGAAGTGAGGTATTTCTATCCTTCAAGAAGGCATCAAAGTGCTTCAACCCTTCATCTCGAGTGATAGAATCCCCAAACTCAATCAAAGCAGTCAAGATTTGTCCTCTTAGAGTTGCATCGAATGGTTTGTCTCCCTCTTTTGGCTCCCAACCTAACCTCCTATAAAGCAAGCCAAAATAGACTAAACACTTGCAATGAATTGAATGAGACATCAATGAAAATGCAAATATATTGAAAGAAAATAATTAACTAATGTTGGTGATAGCTTACTTGGCAGAATGCTGGAGAAGACTAAGTAAAAAATTTCGATGTTACCAGATAACCGCCATCACCTATCACACATGTGCATCAACTCACCTACAAGACACAAAAGAGGGCCGCATGAAAATTGTAACTATTGAACTAAGAAACAAAAGAACAAGCATGAAGAATTACATACGCTTATTAGAAATGACAAGATAATCGTTCTTCTCGAAAGGCTTTCATTAAAGAGAGCAATGATGACATATTCTGCTTGGAAGCCATGCATAGTGAATATGAATCATCCAAGATCCCTATATTAGAGGAATAAATAATATAAATATATATAATGATTAAAAGGAATAGAAGTGATGATGATATATTAATTACCAAATCTGTCGGGTGCTGATAGTTTGTTGTTATCTAATGCATATCTAATTCCAGTTTCAAGCTCACCTTCATATTTCACCCTATAAAAACCTGTCTGATTAACGTTGAATTTGGTCCAAAGACATTGACCTTTTTTCCCGTTATTATTAGCGACTGAAAAATCAAAAAGTTGAGAAGCATTAATTTGTTCGATTTTGTTTTAGAAGAAACGTCTTTGTAGTTGCATATGAACCACAACTCAGTGATAGGAACAATCCACTCCCCAACCGTAGTGGAACCATTAGCCAGAAAATGAGACTGCAATAAAGAAACAAATATTTTATCTAGTATATAAAATTAGGAAGATGAAAACATTTCAAAACAAGCATAACCTCTCCAATTGCATTGACAATTTCAAAATGCTTGTTCATGTTTCAATATTGGGTACCAGCATTAGACAAATGGTTTATGTACAATAATCTCATTGCATTCCTACATACAGGGGCAAATAAGGGTAAAAATGAGGGTAAACATTATTAAGATTTTATATCATAATCTAAGGTCCTACTACATGGATCCTAATCCAAAAAGTTATACTTTATAACATTATCTTGAGGATAAAAAAAGGAATTAGATGGTCTGCCTTCCTATAGTCGGACTTGTATATCTCTATTGATATGGGCTCAATTGGTCAACATATCCTTCAGGATTTAAACTCTATTAGGGACCAACAAGGTTTAGGTTGTCAAGCTCTTTGAGAAAGAGAGAGAGAGAGAGAGAGAGAGAGAGAGAGAGAGAGAGAGAGATTAAAGCCACATAATTTCTAATAAGAATGACAATATTAACACAACGTTATAGGCAAGGGTGTAAATAATTCAAGTTTGAGTGAGGTAAAGTACTATTTGGTTGGCTCGTTAAGCAGACAAGTTGAAATTTTTTAGTATGTATTTGGCTCATTAATTTATCGAGCTAACTATAAGCTATTTATGAAGAAAGTTGTATATAAATTATAGAATATATATGCTACAACATATATATACAGCAACAACAAAAATTCTTTATCCCACTATGTGTGGTTGGCTACATGTATCATTATTCTCCATTGTGTCCTATTAAGTGTCAAATTCTCATTTAATTCTACTCTCCTATCTGGGTCATCGGACCAATGTTTTATGTGGCCAAACCATCTAAGGCGACTCTCTAATCTTATCTCATTAGAGCTATTCCAACCTTATCACGTATATATTCATTTCGCATTTTATCTCTAAAAGTAAAGCCACTCATCCACCTGAGCATCCTCATCTCTGCAACACCTAACTTAATCCATTGCTTCTCTTTTACTGACCAACATTTTGTGCCATAAATTATTGCAGGTCTTACCACCATCTTATAAAATTTTCCTTTAAGACTAAGCGGTACTTTTCTATCGCACAACAGGCCAGATGCATTCCTCCACTTCAACCATTCAACTTGAATTCTACTAACAACATCCCCATCTATTTCACCATCATTTTGAACTATAGACCCAAGGAGATATCTAAAACAATCACTCTTTTTAATGACTTGGTCACCTAATGTCACAACCCCACCATTAGATCTTCTACAACTAAAAGCACGCTCTATATTTTTCAGTTTTAGATCTACTTAAATGAAAATATTTTAGATCTACTTAAATGAAAACCTTTAGACTCTAAGATTGACCTCCATAATTATATATATATATATATATATATATATATATATATATATATATATATATATATATATATATATATATATATATATATATATGCATATGTTGACATAAACATAATTGAGCAACTATCAAGCCAAACACAATCAAACAAAGACTGTTTCATATTCAGTTAGTTAAATAAATGAGCTTATTAAATAGCCTAATATGCACTAATTATCAAACCAAACAAGGCAATGTACAAACAATAAGTTCGTCGACAACCCTAGCTACATGCAATTCAAGATCCTCTTTGTGCTTCATTATAACTTCTGCTCAATATGGCATTATAATCTATTTGACATGGTGAAGAGATGGTGATGGCTATCCATTATCTAGCTTTTTAAGGATGAATTTATGCCTCTTGAGTTAGGTTAGAGTTGGCCCATTAAATGGGTATTCTAACCATTAACTCCATTTCCTTTATAAAATACAAAAATTCATTAAAAATTATTCTTATGTTCTAGAATTTGAAGAATTATGTATTTTGGTGATGATGAGTGCAATAACTCATTCTACTAACCTATGAATCATTTATTTAATCTATTTGACTAGAAGTAAGCTTTGTCAAATTTTCTTCTATGAGATTAAATTAGATATACTTTAATATCAATAATAATAAGGAACATTCTAAATATAATAATTATATAATTATTGTGTGTACCAAAGTTGAAAGTCTCAATTATCATATCAAAATGAAATAAAATTCTACCTTGATAGGTTTGCTAGAAAGTATAGTACATATATCAATATTATCTTTTGAAAGTTGAGTCATTGTCTAGATTGTAATGTATGGTATGTGGTTTGATATGTTACAATGGATCTTATGATTCAATCAATTCTGCACTCATATAATTAGTTTGAAATCAAGGATTTTGTTATCTTTTTGCTTATTTTTAATAGTGTCCATCTTATTATAAATGTTAAAATATGGAGATTAATTATCTTTATCTAACTCATACAAATTTCTCTTCTATAACACTCTACCCAATTCTCATAAATTTGCTACCTATCAAGATTTACTTAACATCTATAATATAATACCTATGATCATCTACCTAATAATTTCATACTTACTAAGTAAAGAGATGGTTCTATTGTATGATGTACCCTAAAATTATTAGTAGAAAAAAGACAGAGGGAAGAGGGAATTTACCTTTTATTCGTAGTAGGAAAAGAGTAAGAAGATTGGAAGAAGCTCTAGCATCCAAAAGGGAAGATGTTAATAATAGCAACAACCATTTTTTTCATGTCCAACCCCTAATTTTTGAACACGCAATTGATAATTTCTTAACATTAATAGCTTAAATGGTGCTAACCCCATTCCTTTATATATACACGAAGAAATCTTTAATGCACTCCTCTTTTAAATTTAGTTAAATATTATATCTCTGTGGTGGGTAAAGTAGGTGAATATCACCTAACAACATAAAGAATATTTCTATATATAAAATCAAGGGAAAAGATATGACTTCATATTGTCAAACTAATAAGTATTACTCTTGGCTACAGAGAAATCTAAAAGAACATTCTCCTAAGACAAATAAGAGATGCATCATTTGTTTCAGCCTCCTAAATCAATAGGTGGGAGAACTGATTTTGTTAAAATTCAGCTTAAATTTAAATCATTTCCAAAACCCCATTCTTCAACTCCTATTTCATATGAGAAAAGTAGAATCAACATAGGAAGAATATAAAAGCAAGCATAATGAGCATATGGCTCTTCACTGATACCCATGAAGTTATGGATTTTAGATTTCTCACCTCATAGCAAGATAGGCTATAATTCTTATAAGAATTTTAGGAAAACTTCAAAAAGAGCACTGAAATAGCTCTGAAAATAATTAAGCAAAAAATGAAAATGATGAAGACATCAAATTAAAAAAAGGGTAGAAAAAATTGTATTTTTGCTCAAGTTCTAAAATTTCATCCCTCAAGGTCACATGAACAACTGGAAAACCCTTTTGCTTTGTCCATGAATCCATCAAAATATTTACTTGGACACGACTCTTCCTCAATAACATTCCATAAGTCCTCGCTTTTACATTGGAAAAAGCAAATCTTTTCACATATGAAGCCAATGATTTAACAACAAATTAGTAGGTTAGAGAAATATAATCACAGACATTATTCAATAGATAGATCAATTCCAGATTGTTATTAGCACTGTGATGAAGATAATTTTAAAAGGAAAGATAGCTATCCAAAGCCCAAAAAAATTCTGATCTTCCAAGATTTAACATTCATCATCACATTATCACATAGCCTTAAACAATAGAGACCTTTAACGTAGTATTGAGAATATAACAAGAATGATTCACTAGATCATATTCTATTGCATTCTCAATACTAATGATCCAAATGGACTATAATGTTGCATTCATATGCACATTTATAGGTATTAATGAAACTCTAGCTAAAGCACCAGTAAGAAAATGTTGAAACAAAACTAATATCACGTGAACATAAAAGACAAACAAAAACAAACTGGGAAACTCTAATAGCCCAAACTCTTAACCATCGAGATATTATCACTTTGGCCTAATATCCTCATAAATTTATCCCCTTAGTGTAACTTCCTAGGGGGTTGCCTATTCTAGGAGTGCTCCCATACAAGCGCGCTTAGTTTTGGGATTCTAATGAAATTCTAACTATTATACCAAAAAATAGTACAATGTTTAAAAGTTTAGGTTCAATACTTAAAGAGATTCAAAGAAAGGACTTTCAATTTAGCTCAAAGGCAAACTACTTAGAATAACTTGTATATTATAGACAAATTCACCATTATAAAAAATCAAAAAATTTTCAAATCAATAAATAAAAAATAACAAACCTGAAAAGACTCGACCAAGGTAACTTTGCAACATTTGGATAAGGGAGGCACCTTTTGAGTAAGTGATGCCATCAAAATATGCATCAATCTTGCTACCATGGTTTACATTGAACCGCATTTAAAAAATTGCAATTATAAACATATGCTGTAAAATGTAGTTGTGAACATCAAAAACACGGAAGTAATAGTTCTTCATAAGTGTAGTGCAAGAAAACTAGAACAAATGAAACGATAATTTTTTTTGTCAATAGTATTTATGATAAAGTTAGGAATAAACAATAGCAACATTAACCAGTATTCATCAATGAGGTACAATTTAATTCAAGGTAAATTCAGGTTTTTTAAACCAGAGTTTATAGCAAAATTGCTTTATTGCTTTATATATATATATATATATATATATATATATATATATATATATATATATATATATATATATATATATATATCTTCAGCTCAACAAATAAAATTACCTCAATAGGATGTGCTTCCTCAAGTGCATCCAATCTAAGGCCCGAAGCAGTAGAATCAAGGAATCGTGTCTGACTATTCCACTCAGGAAATAGGGAATCTTCTGCTAAATAACTAAATAAGCAATTAAATCCATTCAATAATTTCACAATTAAATGCATAAACTGAAGAAAGACATGACAAGAAGGTTAGAAGACCCATGTTGCAAAACCCTCATTGAGCCATAAATAAGTCCACCATTCCATGGTGACAAGATTACCAAACCAATCGATGTGACATTCATGTGTAACAACATGCCACCCAAGAAATGCCATTTACACAAATAGTCTATAAACATGAGATGTAATGACAAAAACTTATTTTATAGATCTAATGAGCATGTATTTTCAAACAGACTAGATTATCAAGAAAATCACATGACATTCTTGAAAAACTAGTTATCCGAGGAAAGCAAATTGGGTGAACATAGAATGATTAACAAATGATGGAAATCAATGCCAAACAAATCAAAATTAACTAAAGCAAATGCGGATTACATGTTGTTTATTTTCAGCCAATGATGGGCTTCCATCATTCGAGCCATTTCGTAAAAGTCACTAAACCAAAGTTCTCCATGCCACTAACAACAAAACTGGAATTGCAATCATGTCAAGTTTAGGAGTGGATAAGGCACTGCAAAATACCTAAGAAAAAATTAATTTATTGTGAGAAAAGCAGGCAACCACATTGAATAAAAACAAAAAGGACATTTACATATACATAGCACACAATTCTTATATATTTATATATCTAACACCTAAACTTTCATATTTACATACATAGCACCCAATTCTTTAATATTACATCAAAAATAGAACCTTTATTAATTTTTTATAGTGAAATGCATGTTTTTAAGCATAGGAAATGTGTTATATTTGTACATATCTAACTTTAGATATTAGGTATTAGATCTGTAAATGCATAAGAATTGTGTACTATGTATGTAAATTTTCCTAACAAAATTTCATATAAAAAAGTCAGAAGAAAGTTTCTTTATATTGCAAGCATGAAATACGGCCAAAGCATTACTGCTTTGAAAAGATCCAATGTTTTCACAAAGAACATCCAAAGCAAATTTTCCTTGGCTAGTTTTACCAAACTCACAGTAGACTCGAACATTTATCCCTTGAATAAGATCAACAAAAAAAGCAAAATTAAAACTTACTTTGCTAGGTGAACAAAAAATAAAATTTTATAGAATTTTCAATCAAGTCACCTTACCATCAATTGTGGAAGCTTCTACAAAATCAAACAACCCCACAACAACGGCAACCAAATAAGTGGACATGATGGGAGATTCCTGGTAAAAAAGCTTCTTCACATTCCCCTATTTCTTGTTTAACAACCGCATATTGGACAATGCTACTTGATCCAAGGCACTTCCAAAGTCATCTTGAATGTCGATATAGAATTTTAGATATAGAGACCAAATAGTTTAGATTAACAAAATGAATTATCATTTGGATTCTTGACTGAAATATACATCAAATAATGACAAAAAAATGTTTGTGTTGATCAATTGCAGAGTATAAAGATATTAGCAAGCAGTATATTATTATAAATTATAAACCATTTAGTGAAGCCAAAAGGATGACCCTTAATCTAAGGAATGACCGTAAGTGGATCAATGCACTCGATAAATAGTTTAAATTCAACTTGATTAATACTATTTAAAATAATATTGTTTCAGCCCTTTTGATGAATTTGAAGACTAAAGGAATTAAATTTAACATAATTCAACTTATGCAACTTGTTTACTTATGATCGTGAACAAATTTATTTATTGTTTAACAAACAACTTATCAAAGCAGAAGTATTATTTAATTAAAATTTAATTTAACTCCCAATCCAATCATCATAGTGAAGGTAGATTATGAAGGAACCCTTTCCAATACCGTGTTATTGAGACGAAGATGTTGTGGTTGAACCAAAAGCATTCCTCGCGCACTGCTCTAGGATGTAGCATCACCATCCTGGCCGATTCCTCAATGTTCACATAACCACCTGCTCTTCATAAACGAAGCCTCCAACTTAAGCTTCTCTTACTAACTTGCTCCTCTTAGCGAGCGGGCCAATCATTTGTTGAAACTCCAACAACGACCACCTTTGCACACCCGATTCACCTTATGCAAGACACCTTAGCCCTAGTGGTTGAGAGCTTTGACTTTTAACCAAGAAGTCTTAGGTTCAAGTCCTTACAGATGCGTTATGTGTGTGAGTTTATGATTAAATTGGCTCAAATGTCTAAAAAAAATCAGGAGGCACATCCTTCACAGTCAAGTGACAAATGGGACACTTTATCTTTGAAAGATAATCTTGAACAGAAGTAACTTCCCATAGGACCAGATTTATGGTCTTGTCAAAACTCCACCTATTCTCTTGGAAAGAAATAATTTGTTTTTTGAGATATTGGAGGAAATTTAATTGTAAACTCACACACACAATGCATGTGCAAGGACTTGAACCTAAAACCTCTTAGTGGAAACCCAAAGCTCTCAACCACTAGGCTAAGATGCTTTGCACTAAGAAAGAAATATTGATCTCGCACACCAATTCTCGCCAAATCTTCTATCCCGCGGGTCTCCAGCATACAAGGATGACGAACTTGCTCATGTGTCTAGTTGAATGCATAACCTCACCGTGGAGGCTCGCATCCTGCAGAGTTGTGGAGGGCTCCCCACCGATAGCTATGCACCAATGCTTTAGTAGGTCCTTGATTCATCCATCAACATTACCAGTTGCAACTGAGGATGCTTCATGCCCTTGGGCAATATCTCTGCTATATTCTCGCTCGATTTCCAGATTAGAGCTGTCTTCTACTTGCCTCCATAAAGATCTTCGACCACTTACCCTTATTGTCCATAGCGTGGGCAGTATCACCACTTTTAGTTTATCGCAGTTTTACATTTAGAGTGGTAGCTACTCGCTCATGATAGGAAACACTATTGTATGTGAGAATCACGTATTTTTAGAAGGAAGACTAAAAATATCAAAATATAGATTATAATTTATGGCACCAATATCAAAAATTATATTATAAGATACTTTCTTATTATAGCATTTTGTGTAATATGATAAGCTTAGAAAATATTGAAAAAATTTTGAACTCATTTTCTCTAAATTTTTTAGTATTTTAAATTTTGAGAATGATTTGATTTGTTAGTTTAATTTATTCATTCATCTAAGAATGTGTGATAGCCATACTGATCATTTTAATATATAGATTCTTCTAAAAAGATGTGAATATTTATCTGATAAGCTAGGCCTCTTTATCAATGATGATTTTTATAAGTTGGTCAAATTAATAAATGATATTTTTTTTCAGACAACTACTTACCATTAGTGTCAATAATTTTTATAATAGCTTTGCTTTCACTAAGTTGATGAAGTAGTTTTTGTCTATAATGATCAATTTTTATTACACAATGGCTCTTAAAAGGGTACCATAATATTGATTGCCCACTAAGTGAAAGGTTGAAGGCTTTAAAGAGATGAGAGTTTTTGCCAACAAATGTACTTGCTGTAATTTTTTATCAAATCAAATGCATTTTGATTTATATTGGGCTAGTAAAATCTTTATCGTAGGATTATAAGAGTGAGTGGTTTGTCCCCAAGTGCTCCCCATATATATCTTTGAATAGATTTCTCAAAGTATGTACTCAACCTCTTATGATTAAAGACACTTAACTTATGAACTCATGAAGGCTCTTTTATATAATTTATCTCTAATAATACTAAAGTTTGCAACTTATCCTTGGAGATAAATGATATCCATTATGCCTTAAGCTAATATCCTATTTCATAAGAAGGATAGGCACCATATCCTTTAATTCTTCAATGAAATGTATTCCATATGATTTTTTATATAACAAAACTTTATATTCCTAATGCATCTTCTCTTATATAAATCTCTTATTATTGAAATTGCTAACTGAATAGAGCAATGTATTCTTAAGATATGTGGATGATCTAATATGTATTGATATGAGAAAGAAGTGATTTCACGAAGTTAAGGTACTATATCAACTATGAGTAAAGAACATTGATGCATCCCTCAACATGAGAAGCCACAAAATATGAATTGATGTAAATCATGCAATTTTGAGTTCCATAAGCAATAGCAAGTTCTAGACTTACCATAAGAGCTTTATAATTGTGACATTATTAATTACAAAAAAAGTTTAGGCAAAATCAGTATTTTAAAAAGTCACGGTGAAAAGAAATAAGCAAGACCTTTGCCCCAACATCAAAACTCACAGATCAATATATATTATCCAATGAGGTGACAAAAAGGAAGTAGAAAGTGATATAGTTGAGTTAAGGAATGTACATTCCACCATAGAGTCAAGTACTTGCTTAAGTAAAATGAATATCACTAACCAATTGATTAGCTAAACAAAAAACTATTAGTTTTCAAAAGATGATTTTGAGTGAAAGATTAGCATAAATGCTAATGATATAACTACGGTTGAGAATAATAGCACCAAGATGATCATATCTACTAATGAATATACTCCCTCTTTATTAGGTAGAATCTTACTAATATAATATCCAGAGTATTACTTCTCATTCTTCCCTTTTATTAGCATTGATCATAATGTATGGAGTGAAATAGTAAGATATAAATGGTGCGTTTCTTCTAGATTAGCTTTGATAGTAAAGGTGATGAAATCAGATATATTTTAAGTTATTCAATGGAAATTTAACTCTGATCTGTCAATTGAAAGTGAGTATTATGAGCATCTCTCAGTCTCTTGAAGAATGACAACTATTTATCTCATAAATAAGCTAAGAATCTAGATAAAATTGTTATTCATTTATTTAAGAATTATATCTCAATATTTTTAGATGTGTAATATTTTGTATAATCTTGATCTCTTATGGATTTACTTTGATTCCTTGATGAGTAACTATAAATCCTAAAAATCTACTTATGTAACCTCAAAAATATATTCAGATGGATTGAGGTATATATTATAATGTTAGAGGAGGAAAAAAGTATTATTTTAAATTAGAAAATTATTTTGCCCTTTCATAACTTTTTACTAGCATATCAACTCTATAGTGCATCCTATAAGACCTTTTAAGACTTTGTTTATGAGATATGTATAAGTAGTAACATCATTTTTAAATCTAAGTAACATTACATGATAATAATATAATCTTTATTAATTTAGAAAGAAGTTGCTTCTTCATCAATGAGAAACTAGAAAATGGAAATAATTCTTAATGATTCTCTAATTGGTAGGAAATTATTTGATGAAAATATTGATGGGATGATTAAAGTTTTGAATTCTTCTTGAGAATCACTGAGAAAATCTAGTAGAGAAGCACTCCAAAGTTTGCTCAATATGCATGATGCTTTTGTAGTGATCGATATGGTCATAAGGTTTCGAGGAACCATTACAAAATCTATAACTAGCATCTTAGATTCCTTTAGAAATAAATATTAGAGAGTTTTATCAATCAAAGGTATAGATTACTAAAAGTTTCATCGAGAGTAAGCTTCCTCCAATCCCTCATAAAAAAAAATTTCTTAAATAAGATGTTGTAACTTATCATTCAATTTCTACTATCAGCTAATGGTGGGTCTTAATGGGCTTTTGTTGACAAATATAAAAAAAAAACTTAAGGTAATAGATGTGGTCATTTTCTTAAAAGGAGGAGAGGCATGGTGACTAGAATAGCAAATGAGAGGTTTATTATAAAAAATTAGAGTCAATTAATTGATATCCTCGATGAAAATAGGAGTTCAAAAATCTCTATGATATAAGAATTCTCTTTATTAAAATTCTTATCTAAATTTTGTAAAAATATTATCCATTTATAGACTTTCATACAAGGCATTTTCAACTCTTTTTTTTTAAAAAAAAAAATCTACAAGATCAAAATCCACATCAAATTGTCCAAATCAAACTTTTCTTCAACTTGGAAAGTAACCAGGTGATCTCATCATTGGAGCAAGCATTTAGGTCTACATAGTTTGGATCTGCTTAAATGATCGGTTGGGGCTCAACTGTGGTTATATAGCATTCGTTGATAGCAAAGTCTTTGTTACTTTAAAAATTAAATTGATAAAAATAAATTGAAAAGATAGAGGAATCAAATTTATCGGCATAAAAAATTGATGAAGATGAGATACAATCTTGATATCAAAATGTTTCTCCCTTCAAGAGCAGTCTAATGATGCAAAAGACTCAAAAAAATCAGAGTAATTTTAACTATTTTTTTATATGAAAATTAGGCTATCAAAAAATAGTGGTAACAAACCACTATTTTTAGGCCAAAATATTTATCTAATTAAGAGTAATCCAATGCTTTCGATGACTTGTGAATTGGTTGACTATAGGTGCACTATAGCTCGACTCATGAATCAGTCATGAATAGAGGCCACTCTAGCTTAGTCTTTATGCATGCGATCAATATAAATCTAGGCAAGGTAGTGCCACTGCATAATCGAAACGGCCAAATCAAACACATGAGCTTACCCTTGATTTTATATATATATATATATATATATATATATATATATATATATATATATATATATATATATATATAGAAGAATATAATCGGATCAAATCAATTAATATCAAAGATTATCTCTCTTTGTGAGTTATTTCATTAAAATAAATTTTTGAATATATTTTTTTTAAATGAATAATTAATAAGAATATTAATATGATTATTAAATTATGTGAAATCGCAAAATTGCCTAACCTTGAGTGCAGGCTCATCCCAGCATGGGAAACATCTTCTAGCATCGCCTGGCTCGAACATCGTCACCGCCATAAACTTCTTCTTACCATTGTACTCATACTTTTTATTTAAATTTTTTTTAATATAGATGACAAATTCTTTATTACATGCAACTTTATATAAAATAATAATAGTAATTTGTCTCACTGAGAAAATTGATAAAAAAATCATATAAATATATAATTAGAATTAATTTTATTTTTTTTTACTATATGATATTATATTTAATTATAAAATTATTTAACTTTCACAAGTTATAATATTTAATAATTAATTTAACATTATGTTATCTAAAAATATATATTTTTTTTAAAATATCTGTGACTTAATAATATAAAAAAAATCAATTCCACTAATATTACAAATTCGAGTCATACATATTTTATAATTTATTCAAATAAATATAATTAAGATAAAGTATACAAATATACAATAAGTTCAAATTAAAATCAATTTGAATTGAATAAAATCTATAGATCTTTTAAATATACTTAATTAGTTCAATTGATAAAAACTGAAAAAAATATATTATTACCACAACATATATATATATATATATTATTCTGCTTATAATATTAAACAGTATCTATATAAAAAAAAATTAATTTGTTTTAAGATTAATGTAATATTAAATGATTATATAATGAACTTATAAAAATTCTCTCATAAATATATAAAAAAGAGAGAAAATATTTGCATAAGCATAATTAAAATGTCGCCAAATCAATGAGATTACCTTCTGTAAAATCCCTTCTTTCGATCCTTGAGGAGGATTCCATCAAACGCCATCCGCAGAATCCCTTCCCCGTAGGGTAAGACATCGTTGAATCCAAGCACCAGGATTTCATCTTCCTCAACGGCGATAATCTCTGATGGAAACAGTTTCTGAGAAAACCCCAAATACAAAAAAAAAACATCCACTCAATCGAGTTTACGCACTTCCTTTCCTTCTCATAGACGATGAATCGAGTACCTGATAAGAGCCATGGCCCTGGAATGAGACCGACTCATTCACTATCGCAAGCTCGGCGACGTTAAGGACGAGGAAATAGGTGTCCTCGACGACGTCGACGGTGATCTCGACGGTGCCGGCGAACTTGAAAGCGTCGAGATCGGGCTTGAGGAAGATGTCGTAGTGCTTGGGGACGGCGAATTTTGGAAGGCGCGCTTGTCCTTTGAACTGCTCCAGGCTCTGCGATTCCGCCGTCACTCCATCTCCGTTCAGGCAAGCGATCATCGCCATCATCATCGTTATAATCATCATCATCATGGCCGACAATGGTCGTTCTGCATGGAAAGGTAGCGATACTGTGGCTGCTTTTATAAGGGCAATGTCATCTTAACCGAGTCGGAATTATTTGAATAAAAAAATTTGATGAGCTTGGACTATTAAATAATATATAATACCAAGTTACCTTAAAACCATTAAATTTAGGAAGATGAAAATCCCCGTAAAATTTATTTAAAAAATCGTTTGATATTTGATTAAAATTAGTTTTGCTTGAATATATAATATTGTATTTAATTATAATTTTATTTTACTTGTTTTTGATAGTGAAAAATATACAATAATTAATTGTACAATTATAATATTACCAAATACATCAACAGCAAGAATCATTATTTTCATAATAAAATATATTATTTAAAATTAAATTTAAAATGCAACATAATACTAGCATTTTTTTAAAATTAAGATGTAATATTTTATGAATATATTTTATGAAAATTAAAAAATTAAAAATAATGCCAAACAGGCCCTCCAATAACTTTATATTATATGTAACATTTTCGCTCAAAAGAAATTTATGAAAAGTTAATATATAAGATGATAAATAAAAAATAATATCAAGCAGGCCCTCCAATAACTTTATAATGATTTTTTTAGTGTAAAAAAATATAATTAAAAACAAAAAAGAATAAAGAAAATTACATATAAAAGTTGTTGGAGGGACTGTTTTTTATTTTTTTAGTTTTCTTAAAATATATTTGTTGTTTTGTTGAGACGGCCTTCTTGTAATTGAAACAATTGAAGATTTGACATATAGCATAAGCATAATAAATAAATAGGTTTATGTGATTTAATGATTAAAATATTATATAAATAAAATATATATATATATATATATATATATATATATATATATATATATATATATATATATATATATATATATATATATATATATATATATATATATATATATATCTTAAATTTCATAAGAATATTATAAATCAATCGACCTTATTTTTTAAAGGTTTTAATTATCCTGGTAAATTTTTTTAGAATTTTATAAAATGTTTAGTATGGCGTTAATCTATATTAGGAATTGTTGAATTTTTAGTGACAATAAATATAATTAAAACAAAAAATAAAGAAATTTATATATAAAAGTTGTTGGAGGGACTGTTTGACATTATTTTTTTTTTTTTAAAAATACATTTGTTATTATGTTGGGACGGCCTTCTTTTAATTGAAACAATTGAAGATTTGATATATAAGACAAGCACAATAAAAAAAGGTTTTAAAAAAAATAAAAAAATGGTGACAAATAGGTCCTCATATTTAATGTTATTCAGCACGTTTTATCTTTAAATATCTTTTATTACTACTGAAAAAAACGTTTTCATTCTGTCTATTCCTCAATTATATTGGTGCCACATTGTTGGATTAATTTTCTAATTTTTTTCTCACAAAAAAAAGATAATAGAACAAAAGTAGCATCAATATATAAATCTAAGATAATGGTTCCCAAGAGATTGATCGTCTTGATGAATTAGTAGAAATAAAATTTAAGGTTGCACTCTTTTTAGAGGTTATTTAAAGAAATAATGATACTAATAAAATTAAATGGATTAATTTTATGATTCCTTGAATTCCATCAAAATGCAAAAGATCCCTTCTTCCGATAACATCATTATTTCTTGTGTAAACACTTAGGGACTCTTAGGTAGTAGTTATTTGGAAAGTAGTTGTGTAGCTATTATAGAAAAAGTTGATGTCAAAAAACTATTGAAACTGTAATACTAAATAACACCAATATTAAAATTATAATTGTAGTTAATGGGATCAATATTTTAAACTTATTATCTAAATGATCTAGTCATTTAATTTTTTTCCTCTAGTGTTATTATCCCCACATCATCACTATCTGAAGCAGTCCTTTCACATGAAAAAGTTGTAGTTATCTTGTGTTTGATTTCAAAGACACTTTTAAAATCTTCTCTCATAGTTATTTATTTTAACGTGAATTAAATATATAGCATTGTAAATCACAGTTGTAATAGACAATTTTAAAGACAGTTGAGATCTTTGAACTCATATTTTCTTAGACAAATTATTATTGGCAATCAAAATATTAACATATATAAAGTAGCATTATAAAATATTTGGACAACAAATCAAAAATAGAATATTAATGTACTTGTAAAATAAGTAATACAACGAAGCATACTAGTAAAACATCAACATACAAAGTTTAAAGTATCAACTAAAAGCATCAATAAATGTAAGCTAGTTATAAATACTAATCATTTCCAATTTAATCACCAACTAAAGTATTAATAGTTGTTCTCACAGCCTTTTCATTTCCTCAATGCCTTCCCCATCATGTGCTTCATAGTCCATTGCATATTGATTAATTTCTATCGCCAATTAGCCTATTTGATACTCAAATGATTTAGGTGGACATATGATTGATCTTTATCTACAATGTTGAATTTAATGTTATGATGTGAGGGGTAATGTTGTATGTAATTATATAGAGCTATTATAGCCACCACTATTTTAAGTAACTTATTAAATGAGTTCAAGCGTGTCTCATAGAATAACTCATTTTTTATGGCAAACACCTAATGTTCCCTAAATTACACCCATATATGAGTGTCGCATTAAATATTCTTTCTTTACTCTAACCACTTGACTACTCCTTTCAAAATTAAGGATGTGAAATTTTCTATTATGAAAAAAACTCACCATGCATTAGATAACCAACATCAATAAGATAATATTTTTATTTAAATTTATAAAAATGAGCTAAAATAAGTGTATGTTGAAATTATTAAATATTTATGTAAGAATAAACTTGGAGGAGGCATGTGAAAATTATGTTGTCTATGGTGTGTGACAAACTTGAAAATACGACTATCATGTACACTTCCCTTCTATTAAACGATTATGATAGTGAAGCATATATTGAAGCCATACTACAATTACGTTCTAGATAAGTGAACCACAACAACTGATATATGCCATATTATCACTTGTAGGGAAGTGACCATCCACACATATTCTATCAATTACTTCAATGCAATATTATATCATGTAGTTGCATATTAGTACATAAAATTTCATTGACATACTAAAAGCAAGAAAAAATTAAAAATTAACTTAAAATATGACATATATTGATAATTCTAAGATATCTCCACTAGTGTACTTCTGAAAGTTAAATTTATCGGCTTTATAACTTTAGGGGATACACTCACCAAAGCATCAGGACCTATAAAAAAATATTTGCTAATTTTTTAGATTAGTCTTAAAATTGCTTGCTTATTATCCTTATTAATTCATTATATGATAAAATATATAACATCAGAGTCAATACTTCTCTAGTTGTTGTTCTGGAAGATCCATGAAGTCAATGATAATTTTCTAACTCTAGCAAAAGATCAATAAAATTTGATTGTGACATACTAGTCATGTTATGAAATCCCCTAAGGTGATTTGTGAGTCAATACTTTATGTGAGGTAAAATGAAAGTATAAGTGTATATAAGAACATCACCTGTAGCTTCTCACACCACAAATTATCTGATGCATTAATTATCTTCTTTCTTGGATCATATCCAAAAAAAGTTTATCCTTCATTTAGTTATTACCAAACTTTTTAATCTTTCTTCAATTGATTTCATTTCTTCTTTAGTTGTGTCCAATTATATTCTATTTTAGTTCTCTCCTCAAAAAATTTTAGTGTATTCTATCAACCCTCCTTGTTAAAAAAAGTTGTGGGTCAGTTTCCTAACTCTATCTTCTTCAAACAAAGATCCTAAAATATCATTTTATCATCTCTCTCCCAAGTAGCACTTGCTCCACCTTATCTTGAGCTTCCTATAGCAAGCTTCGTTTATTTCCTTCCTATATAAAAGTGTGCACACACATTTGTACATGAGATACATCATAATAAGGTATTGAATACAACAAATGTTTCTCATAAACTATTACAACAACAAGCTATAATGCTTCATTGGTGTTTAAAAGAAATTGAAACCATGTGTTTAAAAGAAACTAACATATATGTGGAAATGAAAGTTCATAGTTTTGTTGACTTTATGCCATAATAGATACACATCGATCACTCACACTCTAATCCATAGAAGAATTGTTGACTTTAATTAAATTGATCCCAAACCACATATTTTTTAACTAAACAATCATGAAACATAAATGGAAGAAAACTATATAGATCTAAGCAAGAAGTATTGTCCATTGGTACCCTATAGATTAGCACAACCAAAGAAAAGGAAGAAGAACAATCAAATGCAACCACAACTCTCCCATCAAAGTTCCACTCTTAAAGCAAATGTCACCATTGAACAAACAAAAATCAATTTCTTACTAGAATGACAAAGATCAGATTCTTAGAAACGAGAGTAGCATTTGCAATATGGCTGATGATGTTCAGCTTTTAACAATTGAAAATCACTTTCAAAATAAACCTCACGATATAAACTTTTAGTAAAATCCATATTCATACAATACAGTTGTAAAGCTTGAGGAAGAACTTCGGATAGAAATATACCTTGCATGAGCGTCGCAGATTCTTTGTAGCACCGGAGGTGAAACCACCCACCTTTCTAAGAGTGGACAAGCTAATCATCAAAATTTTACAAAAAAATTCTATTAACATTTATTGATATTTGAGAATGATATTAAATTTATTATCATTTTTATAATTTAAATATTTAAAATTATAAATATAAATCATATTTTATGATTTATGATAATTTTATTTTATGTTATAAATAATAATAATAATATAATTATGAAGTTCTAGTTTTCACCAAAAATTTTTATCAATTAAAGGTTGAGAGAAATCTCAATTAATCCTTTATGTGAAACTTAATATTAATGCTCAATCAAGTATCTAAAAAAATTTTAATATTAACCATTATTATGTATATAAGTATATATAATTCATAAATATAAATATACACTTATTAAATATTTTAAAAAGAAATTTATAATTTAAATATAAACATATAAATATAATTAGGGTGAGCAAAATTGTTTTAAATTAATTTTTTTTTATCTTTATTGAGCAAGACCTATCATTAGGGTGACCAAAATCATTTTAAAAAAGAAAATTATATTAAAAAAAAATTTGAGGGTTGGGGTGGTTCCGCCAATGCAAGCACCTAAGAGGGTTTGAAGAACAGGTGCGCGAGCGAGGAAGATGAAGGATTTCTCACAATATAGATATTGGAGTTGTAAAGAACGATGATGTGGCCGCTTCTTGCGCAGTCGACGTCAATGGTTTCGAAGAGGGCTGCAGCTTACGAGCACGAGTGAGGGCTACAGTCTGCGAGCTATGGAATAAAGAAGCCAAGCATTATTTTGGTAATGCCAACGTAATTTCATACATGCCACATAATTCTTATCTATTTATATATCTATCCTTTATACTTTAATATTTAATACTTTAGAAAGATTTTTAAACATACCACATAATTTCTATGTATTTACATATTTAACAACTAAAATTTGATATTTAAATTTGTAATACTTTTCTATGCAACTTTATGAGTTAATAATATGATACTTTTATGATGTTATATATATGAGTTATATATATATATATATATATATATATATATATATGATGTGTGTGTGTGTGTGTGTGTGTGTGTGAATATTAATGTTTAGGTATTAAATATATAAATATATAAAAATTATATGATATGTATGTAAATACCTTAAAATTTTAACATGGCATCAAAAATACACATAACCATTATTATTTTTTAAGTAAAATATAGCTCTTTGTGCATAAAAAGGGTTACATAAATAAATATCAACCTTTTGTGTTCATAAGAATTAAGTGATATGTATGCAAATCTTCTTAGAAAATGCTACCTAATACAAGCAATTTGTTAAAGATAAAGAAGAAGTAATATTCTACAAAATGGATTCTTTATTCAATTTAGGAGGATTTACATACACACTAATAAAATTAATTTTCTTATTTTTGAATGTGACATTGCATTAGTTTAAATTTCATTTAATTTTTATTAAAATATTTAATATATCTTAAATTATTTTAAAATTGCAATATTGTAAAATAGATCAAACATTAATGTCATTTTTTTCATATTAAAAATAGCTTATTTAAAATAAATACAAGTCCTTTGAAAATGTTTATTATACTTACCACTAGGCTGCTAAGAAAAAAATTCCCCAATAGATTACAGTTGATATGACACTGAAAATTTCATTAGTCAAAGCACGAATCTTGATGTCGAAAGCAATCTGATCCTAAATCGAAACCAGCCCAGATCAAGCACTTAAAATATCATTAGAAACTTTGGGATATCATTTGAATCTCTAAATAGTTCATTAATATGGAGTGTTTATGATCAAATCGAGCATATTGACAAGCTGGATCTAACAAGCCCAAGATCCATTGATTCTGACTTTATTTGAGCATTTAAATA